>JBAKGM010000279.1:10986811-11001564 GCA_037177215.1 Asparagus racemosus | reverse complement strand
AGGGACCCACAACAGTAGAAGTTATGTATAGTTTCTTCCTGCATTCTAAATACAATAAACTGTTGTTTCTATACAATTCCTTTTCTTGCCAACAATTTGGTTTTTAGTCTTCCAAGGATTAACCAGGTTAAGGTTCTTCCATTGAAGTGGGGTCTTCCATAGACGAAAGAGGTATGGGGTTCTGACGCCGTCAAAAGAAATGGGTCTTCCACGAAATGGTGTTTTGATACCCTCGAAATTGAGGAAAGAGTATCAAGTTTTAACAGAAAAAACCTCATCTCCCGCCTACTGATTCTAGTGTCATTCATGATGCTATCTATTTTCTTATTTAATTATTCTAATAGCTCAAAAACACCCGTATGCCAAGTTTCCTGTTAAATCTTCTATAAGAGTGACTTGCATCTCCGCACTTTATCCTCGAAGCAGCTCCAAGACTTACAAAGGCTGTCCAGCATGGGAAAATTATCATGAAATTTATATGCCAGGGGTTTCTCCCATACCTACCAATTTAACCAAATAGCAAGGGACTTTATTACTAACAGTAATCGTTCATTTTGTCTAAGAACTCCCTTCAAAAAAAGAGGAAACAATACTTGTTTTTCTATCTAGCTAATGACGGTTTTTCTTTACAATTCTTGGTAAAAGTATTGTCTTCAAAATCAAAACTTCATCAGAGAAGAATCTCCAAATTTGTTTGTCTATAAGGAGAATATTCGTTTCTCTTAAGGGATATCAGTCAATCCCCTAGTTTCTTGTCTTTAGAGTGTATTCATAGTTTATTAAAAGAGCAGAACCATACAATTTCCACTTCCCTTCCAAAAGAATTTCTTCTCATTTTGACAATTCTTTCTCACCCATATAGGCATAAGCCATCATCTATAAGAAGTATGACAACTTGGTAAAAGTGACAAATATAAGTATATGTCCCCTAGGACAATGTAGTGTCTTTCCACCCAACGAGTATCTTGTCAATCTTGTCTGTTGATGGCTATGCTTATGTCCATTGAGGGCTGCCAGTCTGATTTTTGCAACTTCCCATCCTTATGAGGAATCCTTTAAATGCATTCAAGCTATAAAAGAAAGATGAATCCTTTAAGTATTGCATATAGAAGACGCATTTCTGACACTTCCTGATGACTGTTATTTGAGCTTGACTCTCTGTCTTCTTATAGAAGTACAAGTGAGCTTTTCCTGAAATCTGCACCCATCTTCTTTATTACCCTTTTGTCTTCTTTTAGTTCCCCCCTTCATGTTGTACCAAATCCTTTATTTATATGTTATTGAACTGTCTCTATGCCCTTGTCTTGTGCATGAAAAGTATTCTGCTGCCCCTGTATAAGCCTATCTTTCTTGTCTCTTGGTACTCTAGCTACTACGTATAGAAGAAATTACTGTAATTTTTCCTTATGCAGGAGAAAGAGCTCTTCCTCATTACACCTGATGGTGCTCATAATAGGTAAGCACATTTCACAGTTGCTGTGTGGATTGTGCTTGATGTGTCAAGATCATGTTCTGTGGTCATGATGCACCATAGAATTGGTGCCTATTTGTATTTAGGGTGCTACTATTATGACATTGTAACCCCTTGAATGCAGTTGATGATTGCTAATTTTTCATAATTTTATTTAATTTTTTGAAAGCTGATCTATTGTATGCTGACTTTATGCCACAACAATGCCACGTGTTGTTTCCTTGCAAAAATAACTAGCTGCACTTACTATCATAAAATCTTAATAACGCTTTATTAGTTGCTGTCAATTCAACACTGTTTGCATTCATTATGCATAACTTTAAATTAGATTGTCTCTTGATCTTTATTTATCTGACAGGTGCATTTTCACTTTACTTACAGAAGGAGATTAGCAAAGGCTTCACAGCTTTATATAAAACTACACTTTCTTTTAAAATTGATGGAACAATTTGACAAGGCCCTAGAAGAAGGCAATGTCATGCGCCTTAGCTGCAAATTTGCTAGATAATTTCCCTCTCTTCACTGGGCTTCATTATTATTACACTGGATACTTCATGAAACTGGTCAGAATGTTCATATTAGTGAGAGATTTTGAACATATTGTGCAATGCATATCTGAAAAAACACATTAAGTAACTCGTTATGTTGTGTATGTAACCTAACAAGCCTTAAATGTTATGTAACCTTTTGAAATAACTCATACACATTATAACTCTGCGTTATTGCAAAATGACATATGTTATGTCGATTTAACTTACATTTTGTCAATATAACATGCATTATTTTAATACAACTTACATTATTCCAAAATAGTTTATTATGGAGACTTTGAGAGTATTTTCTTTCTTAAAAGTCAAAGTAATTAAATACTTTTGAATTGTTTGTTAGGTCTTCGTGGGTTATTTTGGTGACATCATTATCTGATTGTGAAATTATGAATGTGACTGGACTTGATTTTTTTTTAAAAAATTTTTTTAGGAACTTAAAATGCATGTGTTTTTGGATTGCTGCTTAAGCATTTATGATGTATTATTGAGAAACTGTGATAAAATATTTGATAACTGTGATGTTATAGTTGAAGATTGTGCACATTCTATTTGCTATTGTGAATATTTTTTATTATTGCATATTCAAATAAAATACTAAAACATGTAACCTATGTCATGCGTTATGTTGTCTGTTTTGCGTTTTACATTATCAGGAGATGAAAATTACGTCCTGCGTTTTCCTTTTTTTCAACATTGGTTTAAAGCTTATGCGTCTCGGAATTCAAATCATCATATTAAATCTATCTCAAGAAGACAAATCTTTCTGGCCACAGTGCAAATGCCAAGCTCTCTGCACATCCATACAGTTCGGTATGATAATATTACAAAGAATGCAGCTGAAAGAGATATAGAAGCTGAAACGTGAAGTGGAAAAACACAAAACATGGTTAGTACATCTCTACTTGTTTTTACTGTACTCGTGCTTTGTACGTACTGATATACATATGTAAGATTGTTGGAACAATCTATTCTCTCTTTACTTGCTCATTGTCCCATGATGTGACTAGTTTGTGTTGTTAACATGACAATGATTTTAGTGTACTTGTTAGAAGATTCTCTACCCTAACCAATCCACAAACTTGAGCTACCTCCATCTTTTGCTTTCCCTTTTGCTGCTTATTTTCTTAGATTATAAAAGATCAGGCCATTTCTACTCGATATATTGTGTCATCCCATGATCCACAGCCCAGCTACAGTTGGCTGATTTTGATTCTCTAATTCATTCAGAGATGAAAGCTAGGTTCACTTAGTGTTATAAAAATGGCACATTGGGCGACCTAAATGTAAAGTTCATTCTTAATTATTGACCTTGATATGCCCATTAGTTCCTCTGAGAAGTCATTACCTTTGCCTAAATGTGCATTTTGGCTATTGACTGCTCATTTAAGCTAAAGCTAATTGAGCCTCCACTAGGCTCCTCTTGCTAAACAAAGGGAAAGAAAGGAGAGGAGCACAATCAAATGAGAACTGTTAACACTGTATATTGATTATGATTGTTTATATAGGCATAGCCAGGACTCTATGAGTAGAAATAAGCTGAGGCTGGCAGTGCGCGTGAATCATGTGAGGACAAGTGTACTTAAGTGGAAAGTTTTTGGAAGAGCAGTTGGAGGAATTTGAGCTCAGTTATATATATATATATATATATATATATATATAGGTTGGCTCTTGAGCATTGAGAGATGACTGAGTAGACAACCACTCAAAAAAAAAAATGTTTATGTGTGTGTCCTTGCATGCGTTTGCGAGATTTAGGTCCAAGGTTTATTTCTGAAGTTGTTCAGAAAAATAAAGCAAGATTCTACAAGTCAGGTGTCCCTTAAGTCTTAGGTGTTCTACAGAGTTTTTGTGCTTAATGTTTCTTATTTTAAGCTGTTTTGCATGCGATCAAGTTGGCTAGTAAGAATGTGGGTATGATCTTTTTACTAAATACTTTTTATCTTGAAGTCAATGTTGCTCACATCCGTGAAGGTATTTCTATTTTAGGCTCACATATAACAGAAAGAAGAGATATAAAGAGAGGTAGTCCCTTTAAGAAGTTCAATAAAGGAAGTAAAAGAACTAGAAAAAACAGCTTCCATCGAAGGAAAGAGAGAAATCCTTGAAAGATTTTAGTTCTAATTAGTTCTAATGTAGACATTAAACATAATATTTGCTAGTGGTTGTTATGCACTGTAGAAACGTTTTGTGTGAAGGCTGAACTAGTGTGCTTTGTATGCCAACTCATACTATGCTTACCCGTTGTGTGATGGAGAAGTGAATCCATGATCTTCATAAGGAAAATTAGCATAATAATTTTAACTCAAATATATGGTTAGATTCCACCGTATATTTGGGCAAAAGAATTTATATGTAACACTATTGTGATAATGTATTTCTAACTCAACTTCTGAAGTTCCCATGCTTTTAGCCCAGTCGTTATACAGGTTTGGTTCAAGTTTGAATTAGAAAATTTTAGAATAGAACTACTTGTATTATTACCCATGAAGCCACAGGAAGTTGAGGGGAACAGGTTATCGCCTAAGTTAATCATGGCATCTTGAGACTTCTCTTCTGCAATTAAAGACACTAGTCATGTATTACATCCAATGGAACTCCTTCAAAATGGATCAATGATGCCGATTTGCAATAACTATATCTAAGAAAACATATACATATATATTCAACCAATCCAAGCTAAATCAACACATGTTTGTGGTTTCCACTTCATGAGTCTGATACTATAGTAACATAAATTGTCCCCCCAAGACTGTATATATACGATACCTATAGCTACCTATTTGTTAAAACTTAACTTAGGCCAACCAAGTTAAAGAAGAAGTATGGGTTTTTGTTTAAGCCCAAACCTTTGCTTATGCATCTTGATTGTCATGTCTTCTTGCTTACTTTGCTCTGGAGCCCGCATTCTCAATGTGAGAGAGCTTGAAGGGGCACTAAGAAGTATGAATGCAGACCACGGATCTCGACAAGAAAACAATGCAGCGAAGAGTGTGTATGAGTCTACACGTCTGAGCCCAGGAGGACCTGATCCTCTACATCATTAAACTCTCCATGGGATTTCAGAACTCTTTTTTGGAGAAGATTTGATATTTGGAAGAAGAAAATGATAAACATTAAGGAGAGAACCTTTTTAACCCTTCTTGGTTAGTAGAGTATAAGGGTTGTATGAATGATCTTCAAGTAGGTCTACGTGTGTGTGTGTGTGTGTGTGTGCATGGTTCAAGTGTTTGTCTGTATTGTTTGTCTGTAATCAAGGAGTTGCTTACTTTCTTATCTCCTTTGTCTATCTTCTTCTTCTTCTTCGTTTTAAATGTTTCTTGTGTGTATTTATTGTTCAGTTTGTGTAGCAAGAATTAAGATGATATGGTCATCTTCAACCTATTTTACTAGGTCTACTTTTTCTCCTTCGTGCATCGGATTATGGCACATTCAATAACAACAAGAGCAAGATCAAATACTTTATCCCAGTAGGTCGGTTACATGAATTCTATTCTTCTATTAGTTTGTAAAGAGCCATCTTCTCCACCAATTTGGCCTTTGTGCATATCTTTCTTAATTTGTTTCCAACCAAGTTTTTAGGTCCGTCTCTAGTCTGACTTTTCCCAGTAATTATAATGTATCATTTCTTCTAATTGGTACATTTAATTGTCTCCATTGTACGTGACCAATAAATCTGAATTTGATTCTCTCTTATTTTATCCTCAATGGGAGGATAAAATAAGAGAGAAGATCCACTAGGAGTATTCGAGTATAGCCAAGATAAAGATAGCCCAAACTGACTCCCTAGGTCACTATGTTATTCATCTATTGAATAAAAAATTCACCATCATTTGTTGAGAGACCTATTTGACTCTGATAAAGACAAATCACTTGAAATTCCACATTTCTCTTCTTGCTTCAATTAGACAGTAGTCAATTATTCTTTTTCACTATCATTCTGCCGCATACAGAAAAAGTTTCTAGACTGAAGCTTATTATACAAGTGAGTGGATGTCTGTATAGTTTTTATACAAGCTATGGTTGATTTTAATGGAACTTTTACTTCTTCTAGTTAGTGGTCCAAGTCCTAGTCCTCCACTTTTCTAGCTATTAATCGGGTAAATTACCAGATGGGTATTTAAAATAGACCTCATTTACCGCTTTGTCATTTAAAAACACTCTGGCATCCTTTTGGTATTTAAAGTGTATAAAATTGACAATTTGGTACAAAAACTCGTTGGTGTTCATTTTTTCAGCGAGAACTGTTGGGAAAATTTCTTGTATCCTCCTGACCTCTTAAATTTACTGTATTTTACACATTTCTTCTCCTTCAACCTTCCCAAACTCAAGTTTCTTCTATACTTTTACCCAATAAGACCTTCATTCACCTTCTCTTTCTCTTTCATCGTGGAGCCCCTCCTTTTTCAACCTCTCCCAATTCAAACCACCCTAATTCAAAATTCAAATCCAAACCCTTATCTGAACGCGCAGTTTAATTATTTGGATTAGGGTTTGGATTTGAATAGGGGGAGATTGAAGGAGAAAAAGGGGCTCTATTGATGAAAGAGAGGGTGAAGAAAGGTCTTATTGGGTAAAGGCGTAGAAGAAATTTGAGTTTGGGAAGGTTCAAGGAGAAGAAGAGTGTAAAATATACTAATTCGGCTTGTTTGTTTGATACGGAGCTCAATGAAAGTTATAAGAATGTCAACTTTATTTCTGGATTTGTGCGTGTCATCCTTGCGCAGAGATCATGCTAATCTTCTCCGCGTCGATCCAATTTAATGGATGTCTCTGAAGAGACTTAGAATGTCACCAATGTAGTTTATCATGCATAAATATTCATCTTCAACTGAAGACTAATATATTGCGATATCATTACTAAGGATGCTTCATGGGATATTTGGCCAGTGCACAAACTAGACTGTGGATTATATCAAAACTACCCGTATGAACTGTTCTTTTCAGTGGTTCATATCGCTTAATTTCCGTATGTACTGTTTTGCATCTGTAAACTTGCTAGGGTGTTATTATTATTATTATTTTGGGTGTCAAAGTGGCTTTTTAAAATTACCTTTTGCTTATCAATCTGTTTGGTAACATTTCAAATAAGTTTAGTTGTAAGTTCATTTGAAAAAGTTAGGATTTCCAGATTTTTGAAATTTTAGCTTATAAGATCTCCAAGAAAGCTAGGTTTAATCAAGCAAAAGATTATTCTAGTTGTACGTATTGTAAAAATTTTATTATAAAAACCAAAAGCCATCAACAGCACAACTACAACGCAGCTTAAAAGCTTCTAAAAATAAGCTCCTCCAAACATTGCAACTGTCTTTTTGTAGAATGTATGTCATCAACCATGAACTTGTCAATCCTTAGATCATCAGATGCGATTACTTCAACCTTGCATCCACCCTCAACGATCATTTGGTGGCGATAATGGACTGTCTTGGCTCATAGGACTGAGTCAGATTTCATCTTCCGAAGAGGGAAGGGGCGGAGAAAGACGTTGTCATGACAAACCATTAAACTTGACCTCCCATGTCTGGACCTTTATTTTGTCGACCTTCATGAGACTTTTGTGTTTTCAGTTCTTATTTCTCTTTTGGACTTGTTCCATTATGATTCTTTATCTTTAGCATATATTTTGTCATTTCCTGGTCTTGATCTTAATATTTGTATATTTTCAAAATTTTTTTCTTTCGTTTGTTGATATATTTTTGTTCTGAATTGCTGTGGGAAAAAAAAGACCCATATAAACCGAACTCTTGTCTTAGAAAAAAATTGTTTAATTGCACATAGACCTCTGTATGATTATTGTTTTTGAACTTACTAGCCCGTAATTTCATTGTTGCAGCTTGACCATTTGGGTTAAAATTTTCTGACTCTTTTATTCTTGGTGAAATTTTGACAGATGCCTCTAGGTGAAATTAATGAGTTCTTCTGTGGGTGAAAGAGTCAGAATTTAACCCATGGATATATCAACAACGATGAAACCGTAGAAATAATAAGTTCAAAACAACAATATTACAGAGGTGTTTATATGCAATTAACCCAAAAACAATGACCTAGCATAGTGATTGAAGCATGGGAGAAATTGGCTTCTGCAGTGGGTGAAGATCAACAAGTCCCTGGAATCTGGATGCGGCGGCTCGATACAGTTGTAAGAGGAAAGATCAATAAAGAAGGCTTAATTGCACTTACATCACACCTACGTATCAGAAGTTCCCCCTACTTTCCACTTACATATCCTCACTTATTTTTTGACCCGTAGGAATTCTATGAGAACTATCCGTATAGGAGCGAGATGATCTATACCAAAAATAAAAGACTTGAATTCCAAACTAACCAACTGTTGATGTTACCATCATTTTCTATAGGGTGTTCTGATAGAATCTTTACTTGTGTCTTACAGCACTTAAATACCCTAAAATCTTTAAATTTTGCATTTAAATACTCTCAATTATGCAGTCGTGGAAATCACCCTAGGAAAATTCTCATGCAACACTCACATTCTAATTTTATAACTTTATAACTTTTAATTTTTGCTAATTTACTATTAAAACTACAATAATTCTAGTTTAAACCTACCATAATTCTATTTATAAACAGGATTTTAATAGGGTTAATAGTAAATTCAACAAAAGTTAAAATATTTTACAATTAGCACATGATTATCACATGAGAATTTTCGAGGGGGAATTCTCATGTTTGCACTAATGAGGGCATCAAAGTGCACATTTTAAACACTTTAGGGTATATAATTGCTGCCAAAAACAATATGGGGTATATAAGTGCAAAGTAGGGGCAACTATATGGTATTTTACTGCAATTAATATTAAAAAAAGTTGTTTATCATATCTTAAATTTGAGTGGTCGCTTTTATAGGATAATGCTAATATTTTGCGACGTACAAGTTAATGAATTAATGAGTACCCAAACAAAAGCTAGTGACTGTACACGCATATGGTCCGCGGCTCATAAAGACCGTGATTATTTATTAATTTAGCGAATCTTCATTATATTACTAAGGAAGATTATCTATTGGCTAACTAAGCTTTCCGCATGTATTTACAAATCATTTGAGATGAGATGTGTACACATGAGAGGCATAGGATGGCACAAATGTTTTTGCAGATATTGCGGAAGGGAGGACTGAAACCATGATCGCAAAGCAAGAATGTCAAAACAAAAAAGAATCAAGCGCAAAGCAAAGCTTTACTTGATTTAGAGCAAGTCATGCGTCTGTGGACAACAAACATATAAAAGTTCACCAATTGGCTGAGAGATTATAGATTACATATATGAGATGGATTATCTATGCACTGTTTCCTAATATTTATTTACTATGCTCTAGTTTTGATGGAACGACTTCTTTTATAGAGTTATTTCCGAATGTAAAGAAACCTTCACCAATCCTTAACATATCCAGATTCTACATAGGAAATTGGACAAGGCAGCAGCCCATACAGTCTGTTGTTCGTTCACCCTCGCCTGCGATATCGTGTAAGGTTCAAGTGACAGAGGGCGAGGGAGGATTTGACCTCTGCGCTAGCGTCGACGCTACCGCAGGCAACGGCTGAAGCTGGGGTAGGTCGTCAGATAGGATTCAGGGCATAATCTTAAAAATGTTTAAAAAAAAAAATAATTAGAGAGGGAGAATGTCAATGATATTGGTTGCAATATTTTTCTTTAATGGGTTAATACCCCTTAATAATATCACTGAATTGCACTTACTACCCCTGTAGTATTATTTGTTGCGTTTACACCCCCTAAAAACTAAACAGTAAGACAAAAGACTACATGGGTGGTTTGGTTCTTAGGGGGTGTAAACGTAACAACAGGAATAGTAAATATAACTCAGTGATATTACAGAGAGTGTGTTCGCAATTAACCCTTATTTAATTGATGGTTAGCAGAAGACCGTTATAGAAGGGACGTTGACGTTGTTGATATCTTACTGTCCTCTGAAGATGAAATCTTGATAAGGCCACCTTGTGCATAAGCACTAAATTTTAAATATGTAGAAGCTTTAATTTGGGGAATTGGGTTATGATGTAGGTTTCACGAGACAAAACAATACTTGCATTAAAGTAATTGAAACTTCTTTTGATAAAGTAAATAAAGAGAACCTTTGGCTTAAAAAGGCTGTACGTATAGTATCCTTTCGAGGCACAAACTGCCGAGTCCACGCTGAGAATGCGAACATTTCCACATTTTGGTGGGCTCCTATGGATAATTTATATTCCACTTTGGAAAAGCTCTCTACTCAACAAACTCTTAACTGCTACTAGTTAATTTTCAGGGCCTGTTTGGCTGAAACCAATTTTGATGGTTTCCGTCCTTTTCCTATAAAAAAAAGGCCTTTTTGGTTCTAGTTCTATTAAAAAAAAGTGAAAGTTAAATTGGGCAAAAAATAGTTTCCAAATGTTTCTATAAATTTTTATAGAAAGTGTTTTTGATAGTGTCAAAAGGTGGGGGTTTCTATGATCTTTTCCTAGTCTAGTCCATAAGCATAAATTAGGAAAACCCAAAAAGAAGAAAATATTTCTTATTTTTTTAAGGTTCAATTGAGAAAGAAGAAAACAAAGAAAATGTTTCCATAAAGTAGAGAAAATGATAATATTTTAATGGGATAAAACGGGTTATTCAAATTTCTACCTGATTTCCTCTCAAATGGAGAGGAAGTGGGTTTCTACAAAACACACTCATTTTCTCAACTTTATGGAAACCTATCTTTATAAAAATTTGGTGAAACATTACTTCTTTTTCTAATACGATCTTGTTAGGCCTAGCTGCAACCAGCTTTATTAATACAAAAGAGAACAACAGATAAAGACAACCGCAGTCAAAAACTAGGATTTTATTTCATCTTGAAGATAATTTCTCACATCTAGAAAAAGGGTCTTTTATAGACCCTAAAACTTATAAAAAGATAAAATTTGTACTTTATTTCTAGGATTTTATTTCTTTTCAAAGCTAATTTCTCACATACATAAATGAGTCTTTTATAGACTCAAAAACTTTTTTAAAAAAAGGCAAAAATAATATGTTTTATCAAAAAATAGAAAATCACCTAGTAACTAGAAAATGTCATTCTACGTAGGTTCTGAATCTTCGATATCAAATTTGAGCGAAAATAGTCATCGTTTACGCCTCAAGTACGACGTTTAAAATCTGCCCACAAAAAAAAAAAAAAAAGAAAATATTTGACTGCAATTTTGTTAGAACTTTTATTCAACTGGTAACTTGCGCGACTCAAAAAAGTTCAAATTTTGGCCAGGTCTGATCCTTGAAGAGCCGAACTGATTCATATAGACTAGGGCTTTCTTTAAGATTGCATCAATTTTCATTCTTCTTTAAATAATGGGACTGGGTCCTCAGAATTCATTAACTAGAAAAAATAGATAAAAGAACATAAGTGATAGAGGAGAAGAGAAAAAATATAGCAGGAGAAGATGAGGGAGAGAATTAAAATGTAATAAGAATATAGGTTTCTGAATCATTTGGAGCAGAATATTAGTCTAATTTTTCTTAGTGATGGTCATTATTTTTGCTTCAGTAAATAGTGATTACTAGAATTTCCCCCTTCTTTGCGTGCGTGCATGAAAGCTTCACATATATGCATGACTTTCCGAAAAAGAATGCTCCTTGACTGGACAACTTATCAACCATCGTTACTCTAATTTATTTTCTTTGAGAACAAACTAAAATGTTCCCCAAATATTTCTTACTGAAAAATTGCAAGAGAAAATGAATGTGCAACTACCCAGCAATAGTGGGTTAGGGTGTAGCTTTATTGAGTTTGTAACACTCTGTTGTCATTGTAACTTTGAAACGTTAGTTCACAATTGAACGGAATTTTAAACACAGCAACTGAGCAATTAGCCTATATTCAAATCTCACTGGCCATACATTTAAGTGGGATTGAAAAAAAAAATATGCGTGCACATAAAGAAAGTTATTATAACCATCAATTCTCATCGCAGCTCCAAATTTATGATGAGGTGGAAAGTACGTTAACATATTTTGCAAGAATATGTCTAGAATTCTCTCAGGAGGACCACTAGCCTGCGCTGCGCTAGCGTAGATGCTACCGCTGACTGATTGAGTGCACGAATGCACTACCTATGAGCACCACCACTTAATGCGGGGGATGCTGCAGACTAATTTCGGCTCAGGTGACTAGTCGATTGTATTGGATGTCTTTAGTTTCATCAAATTCTAACAGGTTAGGGTTTATTCAGAGTTTCTTTTATTCACAAATAACTACATAAAAGGAGTTCTTCCATTAGATTTAGGGCTTAGGAAGATACAAAAATCAAGAGGGAATCCGTGGTCATCTATGAGAGACAGTCTGAAAGTCACTGATCTCAATCTGTGCAATCCTTAATATCTTATTTGATTAGTGAATATTTATCTATTGTTGTCCATTAATGCATGTTCTTGCTTTGTGATATTGGTTTCTATCTGCTTTTCCACAATATCCACATGCAACATATTTTTTCATAAATTTGATCCCTAGATTTCATGGCTGTTAAGACGTAGTCGATACAATAGCTCTTGTTTGAGTACTAACAAACTCTCATTTAGTACAAATATTTATTTGAGAGATGATATAGTACAGGTGAAAATAGGTATACGAAGGTTACGAGGTGAAACGACGGGGAAATCAGTATTTACACTGATTTCACCCTTTGAATCGTTGATAGTCAAGACTCATCAATGGTGTACAGTGAATAATTGTAGAATTTGAGAAAGTTAGTTTTGAACATCGATAGCCTACTGGGAACCGTCCATGGTCACTACCTCATCGATGGTGTACAACAACCAATTGTAGATTTTCAAAAACTCGAAATCACATCATCGATGCTTTATAGTGCCATCATTGACGGTACATAAGGACCCATATGGTCGTGTTGAACCATCAATGGTGATGATAAGGTTTGGCAGATTTCAAAAGTTAATCACAAATGTTCGTTGATTCCTTTCATCTCCAACTTCTACTACGATTTGAATATCTCTTTCCTGATTAATTTGAGGATAGATGCATAAGTTTGTGATCCAAAGGATCCTTCTATTCTAGCAAGAAGACTGAAATTATAGCACCATACATCAGGTGGATCAGTTTGAAAGAGAGAGTCTTTAAAGGAGAGTTCTAGGGTTTGAAAAGAGAGAGCTTGAAGAGAGAAAATTCTAGGGGTTGTGTTAAAAAAAAGATTGATTTGTGTTTTGAACACCCGGGGCCTCAACAAACTCTTCATCGTTACACTCAACACTTCAGATCATCTTAGCGAGGATAGTTGCCCTTGAACTTTATATGTATACCGTTCTTCATTGAGCTTCGCTTCAATCTTTTGAAGGACGGTTTGTTTAATCAAAAGGGCTGTAAGATCATTATGATTCTGTGCTTAAACTATTTTTTATTGTTTGTTTCAAACTTGTTTTTACAGCGTACTCAAGCCGGTAATAATTGAGGGTAGGTATAAGCTAGGACTAGGTGTTACTCATTGTGGAGAGCTAGATGACTGATTTCGGGTAGATTCTAGGGCGCGGTCTTTGTAAGACTACTGAATCGAGTTGTGATTCAAGAGAACTCTTGGTATAATGAGGAAGCCCCTTCATGAGAAGGAAGAGTGGACGTAGAATTGTTGTCCGAACCACTACAGAAATCTCATGTATTCCTTGGTTGGTTTTTAGTTTGGTTGTTTGCTTTTATTTTTCTATATTTTCGCTACATATTCTGTGTCTTAGCAAAAAACAGTAGCAAACCTATTTAACCCCCCTCTCCGGGCTTACACACTCAGATCCAACAATGGCCGCATATCATTGACCTCCACTTGGATCCACATTCAAAATACTTTGATCCCACATTCAAAATACTTTGATCAATGATCAAGACATACATATTTAGTCATTTCTCCTAAAAGTAATTGAGCTTATAATTGGTTTTGACTCAAGATCATGGGTGATCACTTGGGAGGCAAAAGAGATGATCTTATCATGAAAATATTCCTTATTCCAAAGAAATAGTAATTAAGACGATTAAGATAGTTGGAAGATAATGCTGATCATATAAGTGGCCCATAAAAAAATTAAAACTAACCACCTTATGCTACGTAGGATCAATTGTCTGCATGATCTACTAACCCTACTATAAATACTACACATCTCTTAATGCCTAAACCTAATACTCTCCTTTTTCTGTCTCTATAGCTTGAAGGATGTCTCCAATCAGAGCAATATCGTTTGTAATTCTCGTTCTGCCCTTAGCCTCGATGATCATGATGATTGATCAGTCTGAAACACGGCCATTTATTCTCGAAAAAGAGGTGATTTTTGAGAGTACAGGAAAAAATGAGGTGATGTACCATGGCAAGAGGATTAGATGGAGTACGAATGACGCCACAGGGGATCCCGGTAAGAGAGTAGCTCCGGGAGGTCCAAACTCCGAACACCATGAAGTGCCACCTCAATCACCATAGAATCCCATGTACGAAGAATATTAATGAAAGTGGAGTTTCGAGTTCTTAATTTTGTAACTGTTTTCTGTGTTTTGCACTTTAACTTCCTTTGGTCTAGTTTCACGCATGTTGTTTGTGTTAATTAAGAATATATGCTTTCATAGAAACTGCTTCGGTTTGTATGGCCAGTGAAAGTCTAATAACAAGTGGTTTCTCAATATATCGAGCGATTATTTCCTGCTATCAAATAATGATCCTTCTCAGTATCTTCTCTTTCTTTCTTATTTTATATAGGGA
>JBAKGM010000279.1:10972343-10986711 GCA_037177215.1 Asparagus racemosus | reverse complement strand
CTTATTGCGATCTAGCTCTCTTGTTGTGCCCTTTGTGCACCAGAGGTGCTGCCGAAATTTCCGCTGCGCACAACAATTATTATTTTTAATATGTATGTATATTGCCGCGTCCCTGTATCCTAACTTTTACAATTTTGTTGTGTCTTGTATCCACGTCTATGTCCGTGTCCGCACCCGCATTTGTATCCGCGCAACAAAGACCGTAGGTCTTTGATGTGGCATTGCTGAAGCAAACCTAAGTTCTAATGCTACCAGCCTACCAGGTACACAACTACATTATAAGGGAAAGTTAATCCGCGACACATCATTATCGATCAATAAAAGTCTTAACCGTGTGATTCAGTTTTTTTTTAATTCCTCCAGTTGCAAGCTAGTTGTTGACTGGTGTAATTCTTATCGACCAAGTATTTTGAGATATTTAATATGTATGTTCTTGTCCCTCTTGAGTTTTTTTAATACCCACAAATGAGAGCGCAAAGTTAGATTTCAACGAGCAGTTGCAAATTCTTTTTACAGGTTTAGCGAGTTCTCTAGTATTTTCCATGCCGCTTCTGCTTTTCTTGTCCATGGCTTATTGGATATAGAACAACTGCATTCAAAATCTTCTTTCTCCGATTACAGATTCTCAGAACTTTGTCTTATCTTTACTATTACAAATTTTATACTATATCAATCTCCTAATCCTACTTTATATACTTTATTAATTAAAGTGAAAATTCCTATATAAATTCTAACGCAAAATAGACTTGTAAATATATCAAATTATGGGACAATAGGAAAACATAAACCAACTCAAAATTTGACTCGAGCTTTCGAAATTTTGGATTTCTTCCTTTCATGAGGATTTGAATTACAATTTTCTAGCTATAAGTTTGCATCGTGGAACTAGAAGTATGAGGAAAAAATCCCTACCCTCTCCGAGCATACTTGAGAGGACAGAGAACCAATGATCTCAGAGACAATGCAGTTACGCCCCTAGTTTACTTCACTTATTCTCTTCTTGCATTATGCATGCCAAAGTACAGTTGTCTAATCACATTCATTTCTTTCAAGACATCTCTCATCTCCATCCGAAGCCTTGGCTCTTCTTCTGAGCATTTGAGACCGATTCTTGCGACTGAAACCAAGAGCTCCTTCAATCCATTTCTTTTACGTGCCTTGCTTTGCTCACTTTCATCAGCTATTGTGCTTTCTTCTGCCTGAAGTATTCTCAAATCAATAATCTCCATCACTTGTTCCGGAAATGAGTTTTGGACATATGAGCGTAGGTTTAACCCATCCTTAAACCTTTCGTCGGTTGGATTTAATCCTGTAAGCATCTCTAGCAGAAGTATTCCATAGCTGTAAACATCTCCCCGAGTCGATGCTTGCCTTCCAATTCCATATTCTGTATGCAATAAACGACATTAATTTGAGAAAAATCTTGCTCTTGTCATCATCATTGTTATCTGTTGCTGACATGTAAAAATTGAAGACTGAAGAAACGAAGTGGTCTAAGATGTAGGGTAAAATGTGAGTTTGCATCTAAGTTTATCAGGATTGAGAAGTTATCATGTATGTTTAATGCGGATTTTTTGACACTGCTGTGCTGCATGAGTCTGGGACCTACTTTTCTACGAACAAAAAAGGTGCTCAACCTGCAGAGGTGTGTCAGAGTATAAAATTATAATCCTCAACTCTTACCGCAACTTCGGAGTTTTGACATAGTAGCATGGTCCTTTGACATAAAATAAATAATCCTAGTATAAATTAAAATGTAATGTGGTCAAACCAAATTATAGAGCATTTTGGAGTGAGAGACTATAGAAGCATTTACCCGGTGCTATATATCCAATTGATCCTTTAACTCCCACGGAGGCATGGGATGCGCTACTAGTATCTGGAGGAAGAAACCTCGTTAGCCCAAAGTCTCCTACACGACCTGTCATCCTATCATCGAGAAGAACATTGCTTGGTTTCAAGTCACGATGAACGATTGGGTTCGGTCCATGGCAATGAAGGTACTCCATTGCGCAAGCTACATCAATGGCTATGTTCAATCTCTGAACAAGGGTTAAATACCTTATTTGATGCTCCCCAGTTTTATCTGGATGCAACCACTCTTCTAGGCTCCCACAAGGCATGAACTCGTAAACTAGAGCTTTGAAGTCATTACCCTCAAAATCCACAGACGAGCAAGAAGTTACTACTTTCACAAGGTTTCTATGCCGAATATTTCTCAAAGCTTCACATTCAGCCATGAAGCTCTTCAGAGCTTCTGGGTTTTGAAGGTTGAGTACCTTCACGGCAACCACCTCTTCTTTTTTCTCCAATATACCTTTATAAACAAAGCCAAAACTTCCGGCACCTATCAGGAGTCTAGAGGAAAACCCATCAGTTGCTTTATGCAACTCAGAATAAGAGACTCTCATGTAGTGGTTGTCTTCAATGGAATCCGATGACGAGGTCTTCCTTTTGAACCATTGACTCCGATAGCGAATGAAAAACAAACAGGACAACAAACATAAGAAGATAACTGCACCTACAACAGGGAGAACAATATGAAGCACTGGAGATTTTTCTCTATTTATATCTCCAATAGAACAAGCTTGGAGATGTAAGTTTGGAATTCCTCCACAAAGTTTATCATTCCCTATAACAAAACTCCCATTCATATGGGCAAAAACTCCTGTTGCGGGAACTTCCCCTACGAGATTGTTGAAAGAAAGATTCAAATACTGCAAAGACTTGAAATTCTTCAAAAAATCAGGAATTTGCCCTGACAAGTTGTTGTGTGAAAGATCCAGTTCCTGTAAACCCCTTAAATTTGTCAGAGATGAAGGAATGGATCCCTCGAAGAAATTGTTTCCCATATAAAGGTACTGCAAGGCTTCACACTGGCCTAATGTGCTAGGAATCACACCGGAGAGTTGGTTGTTGGAGATGTTAAATTCTTCAAGATTTGTTAGCCTACCAACCTCTAACGGTAGAGCCCCAGTCAACGAGTTGTATGATAAATCTAGATATGTTGTGAGCGAGGAGAGGCTGACAATTTCTTCCGGCACTTCACCAGATAAATTGTTGTGTGAGAAGTTCAAGGCAGTCAAGCTATGTAAGTTTCCTAAACTGGGAGGTATTTTCCCCTGCAACTCATTCACTTCGAAATATAGCTGGGTCAATTGAGTAAGGTTACCGATAGTCGAAGGTATTTCTCCGGAGAGCTTGTTTATGAATAGCCACAGGGTCTGCAGCCCCTGAAGCTTTCCAATGCTAGCAGGAATGGCACCAGTCAGTAGATTTTGTTCCATGAATAAAGCATTCAGACCAATGAGATCTCCTATACCTTCGGGAATGCTTCCAGATATTTGGTTTCCTCCAAATGTCAGCCAACTAACTGTTTTAGAGAGGTTGGCAATAGAATTCGGCAGCACGCCTCGGATTTTGTTGTCGTATAATTCCAAGTAATTTAGACTGCTACAGTTAGTTAATGAAGTGAGGAAAGTCCAGTCCCTGCCGTCGTCCCCAGCCTCCAATAAGTTTCCGCTGAGAACAACCCATGCTAGATTCTGTAATGCTCCCAAATCCGAAGGCACTTTGCCGCTAAACAAATTGTTGTCAAGCTCAATTATCTCGAGACTAGAAGCATTAGATAGAGATATTGGAATTGGGCCCTCGAATCTGTTATCATACACCGAGAGCCATTGGAGGTTTGGGAGAGTGTGGCCGATATCCGATGGAAGAGTTCCTGAAAGTTGGTTTCCACCCAAGCCAAGTCCATAGAGCGAGGAGAGATTATAAATAGAAGAAGGAACTTCACCTGATAGCCTGTTTTGGGATAACGCAAGGATTTGTAAGCTTGAAACGGCTCCCAAACTTTGAGGAACGCTGCCTCCCAAGCTGTTATGTGCTAATCTTAGTATGGTGAGAGATGACGAATTCCCGATAGAAAATGGTATTTTTGTGAGATTGTTATCGTTGAGAATGAGCTGAAGAATGTTTGGGAGAGAGCCAAACCCTGCTGGGATTTCCCCTTCAAGCAAGTTGTTGCTTAGAGATATGCGTCGAATGGCCGAGCAGTTTGCAATATTTGTAGGGATCTCACCTTCAAGAGAATTGTAGCTTAGGTTGAGATACTTGAGATGAGACAGATAACCGAGCTCGGGGGGTATGTGTCCTTGGAGTTGGTTATCTCCAAGGTGTAGTACTTGGAGCAAGGAAAGGTTGGCTATAGATGGGGATATGAATCCGGCCAAGTTTAGAGAGTTAAGGTTCAGAGATACGATTCTGCCGCTTTGATCATGAGAACCACACCTGACTCCTCGCCACCGACAGAAATCCAGGGTTTGGTTCCACGTAGTTAATACTTTGAAGGGGTCATTTGATATCGAATTCTTGAAGGCGAGGAGAGCAAGGAGATCAGTTGAGTTACTTGGTGAAGTTGCTGGAGTGGAGCCGAATACAATTGGGAGAAGGCAAAATTGCAAGAGAATTAGGAGATGCAATCTCAGAGGAGACACCTGTGTAAGCTCCATGGTAATTGTTTGAAGGTTGTGTGAGGACGCCAGGTCTTTTCATAGGATATAGAAATTTGAGGTAATTTAAGTAGCGTCGAGCTGATATACTGTGCTATTTGAGTGCATCAGCAATGGCGTCAGAAATAATTGATTTCCTACTTACGTTTGTTAAAGTCAGCCAACACTGTAGCCACGACCGACCAACTGTTAATGTAGCAACAGTATAGTGACCTAACTTTCACAGTGTACACCTACCACAATATCGCCTATAAATAACCCCCAATGTCTTCGGTGGATATCATCCCAGTAGTAAGAGAAAAGCAAAGAGAGAAATAGAGAGAGAGAGAGAGAGTTATCCCAGTAGTAAGAGAAAAACAGAGAGAGAGAGAGAGAGAGAGAGGGGAGAGAGAGAGAGAGAGAGAGAGAGAGAGAGAGAGTGTGTGTGTGTGTTAGTAAAAGAGTGTAGTAGTTTATAGAAGAGAGAGTACTTGTATTAGAGAGAGTATTGAGTGTTGTACTACTAAAGAAATAATAACAAAATATTTCTTAGTGTCCACCAATATTCTCAACTCAACAAGTGATATCAAAGCCACTCTCATAATTCAACAAGTGGTATCAGAGCAGACGGCCAGGGACCCGTTCTCTCCTACATTGATCTTATCCGTGTTATTGATGGCCGAAGTCCGTGCTTAGTCAGGGACTGTAAAGTTAGTTGGTTTGGGATCAGACTTGCGAGGAGATACTGAAGTAGTACTACGTCACGATGGCGGATCTGGCAAGTACTACTACTACACTTTAAAAACTTAACGGCAACAACTACAGCTACTGGAAGACTTGTATGAAGTCTTATTTGCAAGGACAAGACCTCTGAGAGGTCATCAGGGGTGTCGAAACTACATCACCTCGGGAAGCTGGCAAAGCACTAAGCAAATAGAACATCAAAGCCGGCAATGCTATGTATGTGCTGAAGATGACAGTAGAAGAAGATCTCATAGACTATATGCGAGATGCCAGAACTCTGAAAGAGGCATGGGATACGCTCGCGACACTCTTCTCGAAGAAGAACGATGCTCGACTTTAGCTCTTTGAGAATCAACTGATGACCTTGCAACAGAAGGATCTGACAATCATTCAATACTTCAAGCTAGTAAAATCACTTTGTTCAGATATTGCTCAATTAGATCCTGATTCTAGAGTGTTGGATATAAGGATGCGAAGAATAATCATCCACGGTTTAAGGCCGGAGTACCATATGTTCGTTGCTGCTACACATGGCTGGCCGACTCCACTAACATTATTAGAGTTGGAGAGTTTGCTCGCTACACAGGAAACCCTAGCTAAACAAATGGCCGGCGTTTCAATAAAAAGTAAAGATGAAGCACTCTTCAGCGACAAGGAGAGAGGCAAACTAAGAGGCGTGAGCAAAGAGGAGTATGGAAAGGTTGGCTCAAGGAGGCAGCCAGGATGACCATACATCGACAGAACACAACAGAGTGTGGAGCAAGGCGATCATCGAGCAAGGCGACCTGACAGTGGCTGCTACAACTATGGGAAGAAAGGACACTTCCCTAGAGACTGCAGCTACAAGAAAAGACCTATAGAGGGCAATGCTGCAACATTGCGTAGATGTCAAGATGACGAAGAAGAATGTGATGCCCAAGCATCCATGGCCATTATTGAAGATGTATCAGTTAACGAAGAAGAGGTTGTTCTATGGTACTAATCTTGATTGTGGAGGAATTTGAGTCCGCACTTATAGCGGTTTCAGATCAGGAAGAAATTAGCTACAGTAAAGATTGGATCGTTGATTCTGGCTATTCCAATCACATGACGGGAGACAAGGTGAAGCTTGTTAACATGAAGGAGTATAAAGGCGGTCGAGAAGTTGTGATAATGAATAATTTAATATTGCCTATCACACACATCTGAAAGACATGTTTATGCCGCGCTACAACCCAAATCAGATACAACTATAAGATGTATATCATGTATCGGGTATGGAAAAGAACATTCTATCTATTTCCCAATTGACAAATTCCAAAAACTATGTAGTATTTGGACCACAAGATGTAATAAGACTATCAAAACTTGAAGCCACCAGGAGAGCCTGTCATGGTGGGACGAAGAGTTGAATCTATTTATGTAATGTTGACAAAATCTGCATACATAGGTAAAGCTCAGAAAAAATAAGACGACTGATCTATCGCATACTCGGCTTGGCCATGTGACCTATCGCAAGGTCAAGATCATGATGGAAAAGTCAGTGTTGAAGGGTCTTCCACACTTGGAGATTCAAGGAGGGACCGTGTGTGGAGATTGTCAATATGATGAGGCACATCAATTACCATATCAGGAGTCACAATTCACAGCAAAGGAACCTTTGGAACTTGTGCACCCAGATGTATTCGGCCGAGCGAAGCAGAAATCGATAAGTGGCATGCAGTACATGATCACTTTTATCGATGATTACTCAAGATATGTCTGGGTTTATTTCCTAAAGGAAAAGTCTGAAGCACTTTCTAAATTCAAGCAATTCCTAGAAGAAGTCGAAGGACAACTCAACAAAAAGATTCGTTGCCTACGCACAGACAATTGGGGAGAGTACACATCAAAGGAGTTTTACGACTACCTGAAGCATCACAAGATTCAAAGACAGCTAATGTGTCCAAATACTCTGCAGCAGAATGCTGTTGCTGAAAGAAAGATCATCATCTTGTGGAGATATGCCGAAGCATACTTCATGCTAAGAATTTGCCAGGACGTTTTTGGGCTGAGTGTATGAAAATTGCGGCGCACGTGATCAATCGGTTACCACAACCAAATTTGAAGTTCATGTCACCATTTCAGAAGTTATG
This sequence comes from Asparagus racemosus, assembly GCA_037177215.1. Lineage (NCBI taxonomy): Eukaryota > Viridiplantae > Streptophyta > Magnoliopsida > Asparagales > Asparagaceae > Asparagus > Asparagus racemosus. The sequence goes on along the minus strand of JBAKGM010000279.1, from coordinate 10,979,363 downwards.
GAATACTAACCAAACCGTAAGCCATTTCAGAGTTTGCGGATGTGTGTTATGTCTTTGTGCCTAATCACTTACACAGCAAGTTCGACAAAAAGGTCGTAAGGTGTATTTTTGTGGGTATGACAACAAAAAAAAGGATGGTGATGTTGTGACCCCACAACCGGACGGTACTACATATCAAGAAATGTAGTGTTTGACGAAGCCTTGTCTTAGTGGACTCCACAAGAAGTTGTGCTTCCAGACTCTAATGATCTAGAGGATCAGTTACAGGAGAAGTTGGGGGCCAAATCAAGAAGAAAAATCACAACACTCAAAGAAGACAGAACTAAGTTCTCCTACATCTCCGAAGGAAAAGAATCCATGGAAGATTTGTGTTCATCAGATAACATCAGAAGAGGAGCGCCCGAATTAGATAGAAGATATTGGTGAAGACCAAACAAGACAGGTTTGAAGATCGGCCAGACCTAGGAAGCCAAATCCCAAGTATGCTAATGTTGATGTAATAGAAGACGTGAAGGAGCCATCCGGGAATGATGAATAGAGACAAGTTGTGTAAGAAGAAATCCAAGCATTCAAGAAGAATTTAGAATTTCGCTTGGACTCATGGATAGAGAAGTCGTTGCTGAGGGAGAGTATTAAAATCAGCAGCCACCAACTAACACTGTAGCCACGACCCACCAATTGGTACTGCAGCAACACTGTAGTGACCTAATTTCCACAGTGTACACCTACCACAATATCGCCTATAAATAACTCCCCAAAGCCTTCGGTGGATGTCATCCCAGTAGCAAGAGAAAAACAAAGAGAGAAGTAGAGAGAGAAAAATAAATAGTGAATGTTAGTAAGAGTATAGTAGTTTGTAGTAGAGAGAGTGTTTGTATTAGATAAAGAATTGAGTGTTGTACTACTAAAGAAATAATAACAAAATATTTTTTCGTGTCCACCAATCTTCTCAACTCAATAAGTGATATCAAGGCCACTCTCATAATTCAACAACTTTGCAGTCTATGGCTCTTGCATTACTATATGATGTGAGTGCTGTAGTGACATATATGTGAAAATACTCACCTTGAGCGTCAAGTAGACTTTGGTTATTAAAATATCTGCAAAAGTAGGAAGAGAACTTAAACAAGCTTCAAGTTTAAGGAAAGGAGCCAGCTTGTGAGTTCAACATAACCACGGAAACCTGAAAAATATTAGCCCTGCATTAGGATATGAGATACCAAAATAAAGATTCTAGCCCGATATGATATTTTCATTAAATTATAAGCATTGACAAGGTTATATAAAAGGGTTTTTTAATATTAGCCCCTTACATCATAGGTAATTTAAATCTCTATCTTTTAATATTAGCCCCTCAAGTTACTATCATGTGTTAATATGCGGGGCTCATATCAACTATCATTGCTATTTGAGGGGCTAATATCAAAATATGAACCTAAGCATAGGGGCTCATATCAAATTATCATAGCTTTTTAAGGGGCTAATATCAAATTACTTATGATATAAAGAGTTAATATCTAAAAAACCCTATATAAAATTGGATATAATATAGCCTTTTGAAACATCCTCGAATCTGGAAACCAATTAGTCGTCATCAAGATAATTACTAAGTGTGTTCATAGTAGAGAGCATTAAAAAACAAAGACTTCATCCGAATTTTTTTGCATGTTACTTACCATTAAGTATTAAACTATAACTTTCAACTTTCACTACACCTTCGTAGTTGAATTCCCGCAGGCCATGACCTTAACAGATTTTAAAATTTTTTTGATGGGACGCGTTAGTCCATGTTGCTGCTCATATAAAAGAGCGCTTCACAAATGCAGACTTTTGGTGTCACTAGTGACAGAGACTTACGAATAATAGACGTATGACTAATAACAGGTTGATCATATAATACATAGCCAACTTGATGGCTAAAATAATTTATGCCAGACAAGTCTTTTCTTATTTAATTTTTTATGCATAACAATCTGGAATCATCAGGAACATGCCAATGTGCTGAAGTTAAATTGTAAAGTTTGTTGGGCCTTGTCCTAAACAAATCACATCATAGTTCAAATTTCTTTATCATCTTAATTGAAAAGTCCTGAAGCAGTGTCATTGCAAATTATTCTTGGTGGAAACTTTTGGAGAAGTTTGAATGTTTAGTTTCACTAGTACAGTGCACGTACTTTGCACGATACCATACCTATTTTGTTTTATATTTTTCAATTTTTTTGTTGGTTGCAAAATAATGAAATAACTTGTATAACAATATAAATTATAAGCAATTACAATTTTGTTTAAATAAGTAAATTGTATGATAAAACTATGTATAAAGAACTGTATGATCAATTATTATAGTTTGGATAATTTTTACAATTTATTCATAATTTATTAAAATAATTATAATACATTACATATTTTCTTTCTTTTAAATATAATAATATTATACACGACATAATTATAATACTATCAGTAACTACATTTTAATTCAATAATTATTTTATTACACTATTAGTAAATAATTTACAAAATTGTATAATTATTAAATTACAGTGTAATTTATTAATTTAAGAAATACCATTAAAATCATTATACTATCAATACTATTACAATTACAGTAAATAAAAATTGTTTTTCATGCTATTATCATATTTTTAAAAGGCTAATAAGATGCAAGGTAACAAGTAGTTCTCCATAAGAGGTAAAATCCAAAGGTGTAAGGTATAACCTAATGAATTTTTATTATTTTTAATTTTTCTAGAATTTTAAATATTATGTGAAGATAAATTAGAGATAAATTTCAAATTTTCCATTACATAACATAATTAGATAATAAAATAATAGTTTGACTGAAGGTTTTGAAAAAGTGAGGAAATGCATACTTAATAAGAGGTTATATATGATTAGTGGATGATTAATTATAACTAATGACATATTTGAGAATTATTAAACTTTAAAGGGTAAAAATGGAAATCAAAAGTTTTGACAATGCAATCCTCTTTTATATGTAGTATAGATATAGATGTCCAAGAATTGGATAAGGGAAGAATTAGAAGGAATATAAAATTCTGATCTCTCTTCTGCGCAATTAATTTATAGGGTAAATCTCACAACCCCTCCCCCTTAATTTTGCATGTTTATAAGATAATCCCCTTAACTATTATAACAGGTTAAAGAACTCCCAACTTTGTGTGTTTTATAGGATAAAATGATCATTTTCCGCTTAAAGTATTATTGAAATTTTAAGTTATCTTCCTAAATATCAATTTGTCTATTTTCCCCTTTAAACTATGTGTGTGTGTGAGTGCATGTGTGCCCAATGTGATCATTTTGTGAGTCTAAACTCAAATATTTAACATATTAATGACGTGATAGTGTTATTTCATATATTTTACAATTTTAGAAATAGTTTTTTAATTCATAAAAAAGTTAAAGGGGTTTTTTTGTGGGAACAGTTGTTATAAATTTCTTTTTTAGTTTGGGGAAAAAAGACAAATTGATAAAAACCCATGAAAAAATACAAAAAAACATTGTCATGTCATTATCTGTTAAATACCTGAGTGTAGGCTCACCAAATGATCACATTGGGCATATATACATAGTTTAAGGAGTAAAATAGGGAAATTAATACTTTAGGGGTCAACTACAGATTTCACTAACATTTTAAGGGAGAAATGATCATTTTGTCCTTTCTTATATTCCTCTCTGAACTTCTTTTAACTCATTGAAGAATTTTCACTTTAATTTTAAAATGCTGTGAAGTCTAACATGGCACTTGATAAGGGTCTGTTTGGTTTGATAGAAGTATCGGAAGTAGGAAATAAATCAAAGAAGTAACTTCTAAATTTATGATGCAGGAAGTAGTGAAAGTATTACATTTTTTTGTTTGTTTACATATTTTTTGAAGTAGCGAAAATAAAAGTTCTTATTCTTCATTCATTTTTTTGTTTGGATAGCAAAGAAAAGTTGTTAGGAATTAACTATTGAAGAAAATATTAACAAAAATATTATTTATTTCCTAATTAATACCTATTTCACCTATTTTCGGGCCATTTCTGAGCCTTGAGGGGCAGAAAAATAATTAGGAAGTAACGTAGGCGCTACACCAACGTTTAAGGAAGTATTGGAAGTAGGTTTTTCAAAGAAACGAACATGGTTTTTCGCTCTGAAGTAGAAAACGCAACATCTACTTCCTTTACTTCAGCTACTTCATAATTACTTTCGTGCAACAAACAAGCCCTAAGCATGATGTCAAGCAATCAAGGAAAATCAAGGTCAAAAAGGAATGACAATTTATGACATTTTCCTCCATCTCAGTCATATGGAAAATCATGGAACGCATGTCTAATAATTCAAATACATTCTGATTATGGATGGCATGATTCTCTCATGCAATTATGAATTTATATGAAAAACATGTAACTAAATCATCTCCCATAATCATGGAGATTGATTGACAATGTGTATAAATATGTACTCATGATGTACCAAACAATACAACAATCAAATACAATTATTCTCTCTGCAAATTTTATCTCTCGTATTCTGCTTTATGGTATGAAAGCACTAGTTCTTTTGCCAATGCCATTCTCTTAAATTTAATATTGTAATTATTAAATAATAATTTAATTCTTAACTTTAATTAATACAACTCAAATATAAATTATACTATAATTATTAAATATTTATATTATTTTGTTTCTACTATTTATTAAATATTATTAAATTATTAATATTTTTATATTGTATGTTGATGTCCTAGGACTGAGCAGCGAGATTAGCAGGTAATCCCGAATCAGCAACGAGGCTTGGGGATGATACGGAAGATGAAGATCCTTCCATCTCCTTAGAAGATAGATCCCCTATTTAGAATAAGATGGCTGCAAAATGGGCACGTTAGAGGGCCGGAGTTGAGTTCTTCAGTGATTCCTCCGATGATCAAGTCAGTATAGAGCTTGAGTGGGGAATCAGTAAACTGAAAGTTGTTCTATGTGTGCAAATGATGAAGTTACCTAGCCAGAAATAGCATACCTGGCCCCGATCAGGGGGGGATTGGACCAACCTCCTGATCATAGGCGATGAGCCCATATTTATACATAGTTGAGTGGGGGTGATGCATACCTCCAGCCGAGTCCAGGCGGGCAGCTGAATTGGCAGATAGTATACAAGTGTCGGTTGCATGTGAAATGAATCATCACTGATCTTGACGTGATGGTGATTGAGAAGGCATGGTGCTAACGAAGTATGGTGAGTCATGGAGACTCACGGTAATGATGAGGATGGCCAGCTGTTGGCGAGGAGTTTGAGGACAAACTGCCTCTTGACTCAGCTCTACCGAGAGGGACGACAAGTATCGCCTTTACTATCGGCCTCACAAGTTGTCAACCCGGCCTTGAGCACATAAAGGGGGGTCAACTCAAATGATGAGGTTGAGTGAGAGCTTGTCCCGACTCAGCCTGTCTTTGAAAGGGACGAGTGCCCATGGCACTCGAGTTGCCTTGGCTGGGGTTGAGCTGGTTTGATGATTAGTGCTGATATGGGACACGTGTCGACTCCGAAAGGAGGATTAATACTTAGGTGAATTATTGGCATAACACTGGCCCCTTTCAATTGGATTCAGGGTAGTGGACTCTGAGTGAAAAAGGACTGTAGCTGGCCGAGTCTCGAGGTGCATTTATGAGGGGTGCCAAAGAGTCTCTTCTGATGTGATGTTACTGATGTCAGAGGATAATTCTAGGCTACTGCCGCCTTGATTCTCGTACGGAGATTGTGGGCTAATTAAGAGACGCATCAGTTCTAGAGCTGCTGCCTCGTATACTGGGAATAATCTTGGCCGTTGGTTGGGAGCGGAGTCGACTGCTGTGATATTGCCACCTGTCGGCCCTTCTACCTATAAGCACAGCCGCTGTGAGATGGGAGAGGTTGTTGCTCTCGAAAATTCTTGAACTCTTTGACTGTAAAAGAACTTCGATGTTCTCTATGTTTCTTCTCTGACGAATTCACAAATATAATGGCTTCTTTTGCTTCGATCGCTAGGAATAAGGCCCGGATCAATCAACTGAGGAAGTTTCACTCCAATGTGTCATCACCATAGCTGGAGGTACTATACGCCAAGTTTGACATTCCTAGGGCATTTGCCATGATGGCACCGGCGAGATCCTAGGCGGTCTTCGACCACGGTAATGATCTGGCTCTTGCGTATCTAAGCACTTGGAGTATGGGCTGCGGTTGCCGCTACACCCATTCCTCTACCGAGCCTTCGCGAGGCTGGGAGTTTCACCATCGCAAATGAAGCTAAACTCCATCACCACTTTGGTGGGGTTCGTGGTGATCTACTACTGGCTGAGAGTCGATCTGACTCTGGGGCTCCTCGGCCACCTTGTTTGTGTGAAGGTGAGCCAACACGAGGCTCACTACTACCTCCAAGTCTTGGGGGAGGATAAAATCATCACAAACGCTCCTGAGTCTAACAAGGACTGAAATGAGAAGTTCATATGGGTGTCCAGGGATGACTCCAACTTGGGCTGCTCTAGCTAGCTCAAGATTAAGAAGGAGGCTCTGAAGCCAGGGCTGCTGTCGAACACCGAGAGGCGTGTGCTGGAGATGATCAAGGCATACACCAGCTCTCATTGGATCGAGGACTTCTTCGACAACTCAATCCTACAAGTTGTAGGTGTCTCCTCTGTTCCTCCTATTGTGGAGGATAAAACTCAGGCGGCCGTGCTGACATTGGGCACGGAGGAGGCTGAGGTGGCTCTAGTGGCTCCACTTGCTCTAACTCGGGGAGGGCCTTCGATGAGGCCAAAGAAGTACCACCACCCTAATCTGGCTCCTGAAGAGGCCGAGAGGGTGCAGGCCCAAGTGGCTAAATTAGCGGCTCGGTTGGCCGTGTCAACTGCTGCCACTGCTTAGGCTGAGAGGGTAGAGAAGAAAAAAAGGTTGAAAAAGGTGGGTAGCTGATCATCACATTTTAATTACAAATTAATACCCTCATTACCCATTTTATATGAATAAATATACCACTAATAACTG
>JBAKGM010000279.1:10945130-10972243 GCA_037177215.1 Asparagus racemosus | reverse complement strand
TGTTCAAAAAGAAGGAAAAAATACAAAAGTTGTAATTTTTTGATATTTCTCGTTGTAAAAAGTCCTTATAAAAAGGCAAGCTGTAATCCTGTAATTTATTTACAAAAGATAAATTTGTAACAGTACGTTTTACAGATTCAACGATAATGTCATCCGCAACTTATTTTCCCGCGAACAATTAACATCCGTCTATCCTATCTCGTCCTCCAAGTGAATGGCGTTTGTTATTTGGAACCTTATTTATAGAGTTGCTTTGCTCAACAAATTGGATATGCTAAGATGTATGTCGATAGCCCGAATTTGAAATTAGGGCATGAGGGGAGTTTGGTTATGGTGCTAGGGCATGGCGTCATTTTGTATTGGGCTGCACTAGGCTTCATTTACTCGTCCGAGGCAAACATCATGCGTCATGACCTCATATCTATATTGTAATTGGTATAGTACGATGAGAGTGCCACACTCAAACTGAGTGGTCAAAGTCATGCCTAAATCACATAAATGCCTTTTTCGCGTAGGAGTCCGAGAGAGAGAGAGAGAGAGAGAGAGAGAGAGAGAGAGCCGCTGCAAGGGATTGAAGTGCTGCTAGTGGGCAAATATCCTTAACATATAGATTTTAAGGAAGTCTTTAAATAGTATACACATAAGGTTCGTAATTTCTAAGAGTAGAAATGTTTTAAGGAGCAAGGTGATAACTAAGAAGTCATAGACATGGAGTTAAACAGTCAAAGTAAGTAATCCATCTCTTTCTCAAATTTTCGAGAAATTTGTACAGTACCGATTAAATCAGACATGAGACTGTTATTTCATTTTTAAGTACGGTTCTAGTATCATGTGGATTTAGAGAAATAATATAGTTATTTCACTATGTTTATGATGCTAATTAGTATATTGATCTTATTGTTTTATCTGTAGCTATTAAATACTTCACTTCTGTTTAGATAATATGTTAAGTTTTGATAACTTGTAAGTATAATATAGCTGTTTATTGCTTCTTATATTTTTGAATCCAATTTCATGTCCAATAAAATGATCTTACCACTTCATTTGAGTCATCTGAAATGCATAATTTAAGACTCATTCATGAACGAAATTGTCACTGTAATATTAGTTTGGGATGAAATTAATAATGATAAACTTATCCCCTTAGTGACTACAACATGATAGTCATAACGTCTTCTATTTCACTGTAGTTCAATGAGTCCTCTATAGGCCTACAAGCTATATCACCTTACTAGCATTAAATGCTCAAGTAATAGAATAAAATGCAGAAGTATACTACATATTGCCTAAGGTAGAAGCTGATAGTAACTTTTATCATTGACTGATAGAGAGCACAAAAATAATCATGCGAATAATCTAAAATGGGTGCACGCATGCGAAGTATCGAAGCTAGGAACCATATATTAGAATGCTCGTGATAAAATACTTAAGTAATTAGGGTGGTCCATGATTCAGTTTCCATATTAAAGTGTCTGCATGCTCCTAACTTAACTAAAGTCAAATTTTATTCTTGTAATTAGATAATCATCTATTAACAAGAGAAATAAGTGTTAATAATCATCTATTAACAAGAGAAATAAGTGTTGCTATAGCTTCTGACAGATAAGAAAACATGTGTCCTTATTAGAATTTGAAGGGTTAAAGGAAAGAATATAACCTTTTTATTAGTATACAACTGCAAAATAAAACCTTTAGCCACTGGGAATTTCTGTCTAGACCCGCGTTGAGAAAATTGATAGAATCATAAATATTTTTGTGGATTATTGGACCCATGATATTTGTTTGGAACATTTGGAGACATTCAAGTGGTATCTATTTGGAGCTTTTGGAGGCGTCCAAGTTGGTTTTTTTTGGACCCTTTGAAGACTTTCGAAGGGATTTAAATTGGAATGTCCACTGAGATTATTGAATTCATGAGAATATCTAGAATATTACTGTACTATTTCTGGACCTATTGGGTAACACCATCAGTGATTTCTGGACCATTGGCTTAGATGGTAAGAGTAATTGTTAAAGAATTAAGAAGTTTATAGAGAATAAGATTTTAATTTTTAACTGCTATATGTTGATTATCAGCTGAAATTGTATCGAATTTGGGAAGTTTGCTTTTATTGAATTTAGTCTAATTTTATTTGTCTTTCTAAATTCCCATTTATTTTGGGCCAAAGTTTAAATACACCAGAGTTTTTGTGTGAAACTAGAGCACAGAAAGTAGATGGACTGCTTATTTAGTCATTATACTCATCCCATTCATCGTAAATGTTTTTCAAGGGAGAATTAAGGATAGATTGTACTTATCGGAGGGATCAAGCTTTTGGAAGCACCATTTTTGCAGGATAAAGTGATAGAGTAAAGCCTATTCTTTTGGTTTGTATCGAAAGTGCGTACTTGTTTGTATGTGTATGTATGTATGTGTCATCAGTTAAAAGATTCTAGATGTATTTTGGAGTGTAGATATATGTGGTTGGTGCAACCACACTATGTATAAATTTTAGAATAGTAGTAACTCTATGAATTGTAGAAGAAAGATCTAGAGTACTACATTTGATATATGTGTTCTTTTGGAACAGCTTGAAAATTAGAATATTTCTTTGAAATTGATAACTTAAAATTGATGACTCACTGCACTATGACGTGCAACCCTAGGGTCAAATAATAGCTAGATCTCGAAGGTGTGACACAATCCGATAGGGTCTCAACCCCATTAAGCTCTCATTTGGAAATAGCCTATTAGCATCTGGTTAATCCCTCTCAAGGTCCAAATTCATTTAGGAAAAAGATTTTCAAAAGATCAACGTTTCAGGTCTCTTGAAATTATAATTAACTCAGATTACAGTTAGAAGACTTACATTGAGACTATGGAAATTTTAGTTTTTTTTCCTGAGGGTTCTTTTCTGTGTGCCGATGGAGCGTCAATCTTGTACTTCGTTGACAATCTGACTAAGACAAAGGGGTCTCTTGCTGATGGTCTTCAAGATGATCTATTGTCTTCGAGATGATCTCTTGGAAGATAGCTCAGTCTTCTCTTGGATCCTAAATTTGAAGATTGCCTATTTGTTAGAAGTATATAGAGTCTAATGCTAGGGTGTGTAGTACGGATAGTACGAATCTCTAAGTGGGTAATCCCCTTAAATGAACATTCTCATCCTCCTCTTATAGGCTGAGAGAGAGAGAGAGAGAGAGAGAGAGAGAAAGAGAGAGAGAGAGAGAGAGAGAGAGAGAGAGAGGGAGAGAGAGAGAGTGTGTGTTTATGGCCTCTCCATAAGCAGAGTAAGTGGCCTTTAATTTAGGAGAGAGTGGGGGAGTGGTTATGGCTCACCAAAAGGCCCAAACGTGAACTTCGCCGATAACTATGTGTGGCGAAGCTCGCTAAAAGAGCTAAGATGAGGTCCACTTGATCATGGGTGGGCCTTATTCTTCAAATCATGAGTGACATGGCCCACATGGAGAGCTGTGCTCAAAGCTCACTAAAATTGAATGGCGAGCTTCACATAAATTGACTCGTGGCCTAATATTGACTTGATTGGGTCATGTCTGAGTGGGCTGTATGGCGATGTTCACGTGCTTGTTGAGTGAGCTTCGTTATAGCCTATTGTGGGCTTGACTTTGGGCCCATTTGAAGTGTTTAGCCCATGGGTGTTCACTTCTTGTATCCAAGCTGAACATTAGCCTGAATAGAATATATTTTAACCGTCTATAAGACCCCCAAAAGTTTTCAAGATCCTACATTTGACATGTTGCAGGAATTGAAATAATTTGGATAATAGCTAGAGGTATACTATTGAACATAGCTTGAGTCGTCTTGTTTGGGTTGAAAATTGTGTTCCATCTACTTGGTTGCCAGAGGTGTACTGTTGAACGTAACTTTCTTTATCGTAGACTTGTGTAAAAGGCACACTGATTCTTGTACTCGTCTAACTCTATGCTTGGAATGAATTTTGTTTGCCTTATCATTGGGGTGAAGTTGAGAAATTAGTGAAGTTCGGCAAATTTTGAATGTTGACAAAGTTCACTCAGCTTTGGATTATGTTGTCAAGGTTCGTCGATTAGCGATGTTCGTTAGCTAGGGATGGTCATTGAGATTATGCCTTTAGATTTGCACCGTGATTTGCGGCTGATATCTCTTGGTCAAATATTCGTGAGATCCGCTGAAGATTTCATCGAGTTTTAGCCTAAGATTTAGCCACTATGTTTGGACCAATCACATCCCAAAAGATGTGAATTTTTAGGAGTTTGAATTTGGAAAAGCTATAAATAGCCTCATTCCCTTCCATTTTTTTCTTCATCTTCATCTTCTCCATGTCTAAATCTTTACTGACTAGATTGGAGATGCTCCTCAATAGAGGAGAAAAGATAACACTGCTCCAACAAAAGCTTGCCCAAGCAAGGGGCAATCAAGTGGATGAAGCCAACAACTGGTAGATTTGCTTTCAGCTGAGATGGCTAAGTTCGAGCAGATTGTCAAGAATCAGTCTAAAGCTTAGGGGTGAGTTGAATAGTGATAGAGACCCTTAGAACTTTGAGTGCCATGCTCTACGTAGGACTGTTTGACAGCTAAGATGGCGACTGAAGAAAGATCCTTGGAGCTCTACGAGTGAAGACTCCGAAAGTGATTAGGTCTCACAAGTGTGAGCCTAAAATGTAACTAGATGTTGTTTGGCTGTCTCAAGCCTGACGTCGAATTTTGTTTACAAGAAGTGCTTCGTCCCCCTGATATGTCCAACTTGGGGCAACATGGGCACTTCTTGTTTAATGGCTCTTTCTCATCGCCTAGCGTAGAGTCTAGGGAGGAGTAAGTAGGGGCTATTTTTTCTGCATGGGGAAAAACTCAGTTCCCCAAGTCCTGTGAGATCAGAGGAACAAGGGCTTAGTAGCTCTTCTATTCTCTTTCCTTCTCATTATCCATCGTTTGGAGTATACGTAGACTCTTGATTTTGGTTTCTCCTTCCCTCTGTGACTATTGTTGAGGTTAGAGTAGCAAATAACAGTAAATACCTATCATCCCTATAGCTAGATAGTCTGAATGTCACTTTTATGTAGTAGAGTCTTCGATCAATAAAAATAAACTTTTTTTTCTAAAATATCCATCTTTGTGTGCTTGTTAAGTTTGTAATTGTACTTTTGAGGCATTCTTGAACCCTACATAGAATTGTTGTGTTGGAAGTGAAATTCAGGCTTCTTTATGTTGGCGTGAGTTGAACTGAAGTTTGCTAAGTAGGGTCTCAAATAGATTGAGTTAGAATTTTCTCAATTTAGAGACTTGGCGAAGTTCGCTACGTCTCTCATGTGATGTTAACTTCAATACCTAGGTGATTGGGGCAAAGTTCAATCACTTCTGCGAACATGATTGAAAGTTGGTTGGGTGAAGTTCAGAGCAAAATTCTCGGTGAAGCTCGGGGCAAGAATCTTTGGCAAAGTTGGGGCATGCCTATAAATAGAACTATTTCCCTCCTCTCTTCTTCACTTTGATTTTTTAAAACCTTAATTTTCTAAAACCCACATAAACATTTCTTCAAGCTTCGAATCGATTCTCAATGGCTCCTCATCGTGCGATCTCCCAGGGAAGAGGTGCTAATAGAGGGCCTCACTGGCCAAGAACTGACGACATGTCGGTGCAGTAGGAGATGGTTGTGGGTAAGTTTCGAACCCATCAATGGTGATTTTTGGATTTACCAAAAACACAACCCTATTCGGGCTTCAAATAGCACCACTGGGTGCTCAAAGTTTATTCGTTTCCAAAGGCATGATTTTTGTGACCGCTCACTGTCTCATTGACGAGCTTTTGTTGGCGACAGCATAACTTTGATAGCAGCTATCAATGACGCTTGATGCGGCAAGCTTCACTTCTCAGCAAAGCTCGTTACCGTTAGCCTGTTGGGCTTTTGGGCGTACTTCTTTTGGGTGAGGGTTGCCTTAAGTGAGGTTTGCTATTTGTACCTGAGCGATCTTCACTTGAATGAAGTTTGCTAATCATGCTTCGAGCGACCTTCGCCTAAGCGAGGTTCGCTGGTTCAATCCACTTAGTTTCTTAAGTGGTTATGACTGCAGTGCCGAAGTGCACTATCGCTATTGTGAACTTCCCCCGTATTGTCAACACTTAGTTGAATTTTTGAAGCTAGTGTTGAGATGGCTTCCGCTCATGGATGAGCTTTGCCTATGATTATCTTGGCGAGCTTTGCATCTGAGTGCAAGGACTTAATTGATTTTAGTCCTTATCTTCTGACTTGTTTTTGCATTTTTGTGCACTTGTCTTGTCGAAAGCGCCTATCAGCCATCATAACTATTTTGGGCATAATGGAACTTGTGACTCTGAAGTGAGGCATGTTTTTGATGGGCATGTTCCCCTGTACCTAGAGGATAGCAGCCAAGAACGCATTGACGCAATCTAGTTGGGGGACGATTGAACTTTGTGGGAGCTCATCACGGACGCGAAGTTTTCAATTTCTAAAGAGGACCAATTAGGGAAGCCTCAATTTTTGTTTGTGGATAGCACCTCAATATTTAACTAGGTGAAGGAGCACTAGTATTATACCCAAGAGGACCGTAGCTACTACATGCCAGCGATAGAGCGTCAAGTATCCTTCATGTACTTGTAGTATCTCGCCATACCTTGTTTAATGTGCTTCACCCTCACCAGCAAAGAAAATAGTGTGAAGGTGAGCTCTTCGAAGCATGACAGTGGTTTCTGCCAAGAAGGAATCTTCGGGGTTAGCATCATAGGTTTGTGACCCGGCTTTGTTCAAGAGGATGTCCCTATTAACGAAGTTTCTATAGTTCCAAACATATTTAGTAGTCAACTTGCCAATACTGATGCACAGTACCTAGAGGGGGATGCCAGATTCCCCAGTTGGGTGAGATCAACGGGTACCCAGTGGTGGACCTGTTTAGTGGATTACGCTCTTGTTACTTTGAGGAGAGCTTGAAAGACTGGGGCTCTATTCTGCAGTGAGAGGTGTTCAGGGAGTTAGTCTATCACTTTCATATCTGCTAGAGGATCATTGTAAATGTTGGGCATGATTCCACTATTAGCCATGTTCCATGGGCTGAGTATCTATTCCCCAATGTTAGTAGAAAGGGAGAAGTCGACTCAATTCATCCAGCGATAGAAGCTAAATTTGAAACCTAGATTTTCAAGGATGGTCTAGTGCTTCATACTGCTAAATCAGATGAATGTGGGTTTCACGCCGGGGATAAATTTAAAAGTTTCCACCATCAAGCCAAGGAACTGATATTCGAATTTGCTTTGCTCACATGATTCCTTTCAATCTAGTTAAAAAGTTGCGTTGTGCCTTCCCAGCCAAAAGACCACATTTCTATCAGGGTGTTATTCCCTACTGTAATACTCACCACAGGATATAGCTTGTACTTATTTCCGTCAATGGCCAAATGCATACATCATGGGCTAAGGGTACTAGCAACAGAGTATCTGAACCAAAAGGATAATAGTCTGAGAGATTGGTCCCCAAAACCTAGAGTGGAGTTACCATACACATATCTGGTGGTAAGCTATACTTCACACTACTCCTCGTTGATGTTTGCTGCTACTCTGAGTGGAGGGAGCGTCTCATTACTTTAGAGGTATGAGCATGCCAAATGGACTGTCAAGTACCTTGTAGGGATCTGCCAGATTCTCTGAAACATAGAGCATTGCCTTTATTGTTGTTTTCCCGAGATTGATGGTACAAACCGCAGGATGAATTTGAAGATGGTTCAGATCCCCAAGGATTCATCTGCTTAACCAGTGGATGCTTCAACTAGTTGGTCAACATCAAGCCATGACATATCATTGCTTGGCTGAATGGAAAGGAGTGTTATATTGAGCCGTACTTGCCTTACCGATTCACCTAACAGTTTGGATATGACCAACTTTTTGTCGAGAATCTGAGTACAAGGTTCTTGCGCTCAGGGAGCTTGGTGGACAGTGCTCGTGCTTGGTATCATTTTGATGCCGGAGCTGCAGAGGTGTTGATATCTGGGGACTCAGCCGTTAGATTAGCGGGTAATCCCGAGTTTAGTGACAGGGCTTGGGGATGATACCGAAGATGTAGGTCCTCTCATCTCCTCTAAGTGGTTGACCGCCTATCTAGATAAGAGAGCTACAAGATAGGTACGTTAGAGGACCGGAGTTAGGTTTTCTGATGATTCCTCTGATGGTCAAGTTAGTATTTGAGCTTGAGTGGAGAAGAAACTAATGAACTACTTGAGTTCTGAGCTTCAGTTTGTAGAAATGGCATACTTGTAGCCCCGGAGGGCTCCAGAGGTGATCAAGGATCAAACCCCGAAAGAAGAAGGAGAACCCCCTTATTAGTAGGCAATGATCCCATAAATATACCTAGCAGATGGGGGTAGAAGTGTAACTCTGGCTGAGTTCAAGCTAGTAGCTAGATAGGCAGATAGCTCCCAGGTGTCGGCTGCTGAGAATGATGAGTTACCATAGACTTGAGTAATGGTAATTAAGGTGGTATGGTGCTAACGGAGGGTGATGAATCATGGAGACTTTTGAGGCTAGAGCAATGATGATGATGGACAGTTGTTGGCGAGGATTTCGAAGACAAACCACCATTCGAGTCAGCTCCAGGAAAGGGATGACAAGTACCACCTTTTTTTGTTAGCCTCGCACGTCGTCAACTCGGCCTTCCTCGAGAAAGGTCAATTGCCTATACTACCCAAGTCGTCCCTTGCTGGGGAATGAGCTGATCAGATGATTAGTGCTGATGTGGGATATGTGTTGACTTCAAGAGGAGGATTATTACTTGGTGTAATTATTGTCATAACATTGGCCCCTTTTGCTTAGACTCAGGGTAGCCAAGTTCGAGTAAAATAGGATTGTAGCTCACCAAGTCTCGAGGTGCATTTATGAGGGATACTGAAGGGTCTCTTTTGATGTGACGTTGCTAATGCCAGAGGATAATTCTGTGTGGCTACCACCTTCATTCTCATGCGAGGACTACGGGTAATCACAGTGAGGGATGCTGCGGTTCTAGAGTGGTCACCTCGTATTCTGGGAATGATCTAGGTTGTTGGTTTGGAACTGAGTCGGCTGTTGCAATCTTGCCACTTGTCAGTCCTGACGCCTATAAGTATGGCTACTCTGATGTGAAAGGCTTTGTTGTTCACGCAAACCCTTGAATGCTATGACTGCGAATAGAACTCTGACCTTCTCCATGTCTTCCTTCCGACAAACTCTTAAGATCCGATGCCATCTTCAATTTCGATAGTCAGGAACGAGGCTAGAATTAACCAACTATGAAAATTCTGCTCCAAGGTGCCATCGGGGCAATGGGATGTGCTACACGGCATGTTTGATGTCCCTAGGGCATTTGCCCTGACAGCGCTAGTGAAGTCACAGGCGGTCTATGACTATGGTGATAATTTAGGTCCAGTTTACTTGAGGCACCTAGAGCATGGGCTGCGCTTACTACTGCACCCTTTCCTCCATGAGTCTTCAAGGTGTTTGGGGGTGTCTCCTTTACAAAAGAAGCCGAACTCCATCGCCACTCTGGTAGGGTTCGTGGTTATCTGCCACTAGCTCAAAGTTAATCCGACTTTGAGGCTCCTTGGCGACCTGGTCTGTGTGAAGGTGAGCCAGCATGAGGCCCACTTCTACCTCTAAGTCTTACGGGGAAACAAGATAGTCACCAACGCTTCCTAGTCTAACAAGGACAGGAAGGAGAAGTTTGTCTTGGTGGCTAGGGATGACTCCATCCTTGCTTGCTCTAGCTGGCTAGAGATCAAGAAGGAAGCTTTGAAGCCAGAACCGCTGTCGAGCACTGAGAGGTGGGCGATCAAAATGATCAAGGCCTACACTAGCTCTCACCAGATCGAGGATCACTTTGACAACTTGGCCCTATGAGTTGTCAGCATCTCCTTAGTGCCTCCTACTATGGAGGATGAAGCTCGAGTGACTACTCTAACGCTGGGCTCAGATGAGACTGAGATGGCACTGGCGGCTCCGCCAGCTTAGACTCAGGGAGGACCTTCCATGAGGCTAAAGAAATGCTTTCGCCCTGATCTAACCCCTGAGGAGGTTGAGGGGGTCCAGGCTCATGCGTCTGAGATAGCCGCTCAATTAGCTTGATCGAGGGCTACTGTTGCCCATGCCGAGAGGGTAGAGAATAGGAGAAGGCTAAGAAAAGTGGGTAGCTGAGGCCCAAAGAAGATGGCTAAAGCTATTTTGGAGGTGGGCACATTTTCTGCTGTCCAGGGGAGGCCAACCACCGATGGAGATCCCGTCTCCTCAGGTAGAGGAGGAGGTGACTGCTGTTGCTACCGTTCCGACCCAAGAAGCTGAAGTCATCATCATTGACGAAAGGTCCTCGGCTAGAGCAGGGGGACTGATACCCATGTGGCCAAGGCTGAGTAGGCCTAGGTTTCTATAGAGGGAGAGGAGGTTCTAGATACACTTGCTGAGTCAGCTCATCCGTAGGGAAAAGAACTAGCTGCTGAGGGGTCGACTCCTACTCAAAGGTTCAGGTGGCCATTCCCTTACTGTATCAATGAGCTCAAGGCGGGGACAGCTAAGAACACAAGCCTAAGTGACATCTTGATAAGAGGGTGTCAGTTCTGGAGTCATGACTCACTCAAACCCAAGCAGTCGAGCAATTCTATCTCAAATTCGACAATGAGATCTTGGGGGCGATGTCGTATGTCAGCCTCCACCAATGCTTGAAGAGCTACATGGTCCGAGGAGTTCTGGTGGAACAGGAGTTGTTCACCGGCTATGAGCGAGTCTGAACCTCCTTCTTCACCCTCCAAGGTGAGTTGGAGGCCCAAAAAGTTGATCTGAAGAAAGCTCTTCTATCGCTGGCTGCCAAGGAGGAGGAGGTGGCCATCTAGAAGAAGAGTGATAACAAATGGCGCTGAGAGGTGGAGGAGAGGGAGAAGATGGTTGATGGCCTAAAGACTTCGAGTAGCAAGAAGTCGGTCGAGATCAGCCAGCTCAAGGAGGACCTCCGCCATCTTGAGCATAAACTCTGGGGACTGAATGATAGAATAAGATATCTGTCTGAGGAGGTCATGGCTGAGAAGCGAGAGAGGACTAATGCCCACGAGCAGGCTTGATTGGATCGCCTGGCCACCCAGAGCCTATGGATTAAGCTGAAGGAGGAGTAGAATGCTCTCAAGAAGCTCAGGAAGGAGAGCACTCACACCGTGCTGGAGGCCGAGCGGCAGGGCGAGTCATCCCTCATCGAGATCCAGGCTTTGCAAGGTTGCCTCGCTCATCTAGAGTCTGAGGCCCATCGGTTCGAGATTATTGAAGGCTATCACCATATTACTCTTAGAAAGGTGGAGGTGGCGCTAGCTTGCAACGCCGGCTATGACTACCTTGAGGCACAGCTCCCAGCTGAGATCAAGAGATTGAGAAGCAAGGTGGGGGACTTGCACTCGATGGTGAGGGTGGTGACAAGGACGATGAAGAGTTGGTCGAGTAGGTAGGCGAGGGCTCTCTTGATAGTTGGACGGATGAGCACAGAGAGAGAGAAGGGGAAGAGGTTGAAGTTGAGGTCCAGTCGACTCCTGTGCCAACTCCCGCTGCAGCTACTCCTCTGAGTCTAACTCTTGCTCCTGGTGCTAATCTGCCAACATCTCTTAGTCCTACTCATCTGTTGAGTTCGACCCCTTAGAGGCCCCAATGTATCTTTTTTTCTTTTTTGTATAGCACTTTTGCGCTGTAAGCAGCTTCATATATGTGAATAAAAAGATTTTTTTTCAATTTGAACTGTATACCTTTGAGATTGCGTTCTTGTATTTAATAGTTTGCAATCTGCTTTGTTTAAGTTCAAGGTTGTGGCTAGGTCGAGGTGACTCAGCTCTATGTGCAGTGAGTGGGATACTCGACTCCATGCCTTGGGTTTACTCGTGATGACACTAAAGTCTTGGGGTATGTGCCTTAGACTTAGGAGGATGCCAAGGTCTTTTTGTTGATGATATGCCTTGGTATTACCCTAAAAAGAAACCAAGGTCTTTGTGTCAGAGTCGACTGAGTCGATGATGTGCTTTGGTTTTACCCTGAAGAGGTACCAAGGTCTTGGTGTCAGAATCGACTAAGTCAGTGATGTGCCTTAGTTTTACCCTACGGAGGTAGCAAGGCCTTGGTGTCGAAGTCGACCTAGTCGATGATGATCGAAGGGTGAGAACTACATATAAGAGTATGTGTGGTTACCTTGGGGAGAGCCATATATGCCTTGGGCTTAGCCCTGACAAGGATGCCAAGGTTATCAACTGAGGTAGGCTGAGTCGATGAAGATCGAATAGCGAAAGTTAGCTCTTTAGCTATACACAACGGCAGTTTCTTATCTCAAAGTTTTGGACACAAGGGATTATCTCCTCTTTTTTGAAAAAAAGATGAAGAGGCCCACGGTGGGTGTTAGTATTGATGTCTGGGGACTCAGCAGCGAGATTAGCAAGTAATCCCTAGTTTAGCGATTGGGCTTAGGGATGATACGAAAGATGCGGTTCCCCTCATCTCCTCCAAGCAGTTGACCCCCTATCTAGATAAGAAAGTTGTAAGATAGGCACCTTAGAGGATTGGAGTTGGGTTCTTCAGTGATTCCTCTAATGGTCAAGTCAGTATTTACGCTTGAGTGGAGAAAAACCCAATAAACTGCTTGAGTTCTGAGCTTAAGTGTGTAGAAATTGCATACCTGTGGCCCTCGGGGGGCTCTAGTGGTGATCAAGGATTAGCCTCCAGAAGAAGAAGAAAGAGAACGCCCTTCTCAGTAGGCAATGAGCCTATATATAAACCCAGCAGTTTGGGGTAGAAGCGTAACTCTAGCTGAGTCCAGGCTAGTGGTTGGATAGGCAGATAGCTCCTAGGTTTCGGCTGCTATGAAGAATGAGTCACCATAGAATTGAGTGATGATGATTAAGGTAGTATGGTTCTGACGGAGGGTGATGAATCATGAGGAATTTTGAGGCTAGAGTAGTGATGATGATGGACAGCTGTTGGTAAGGATTTTGAAGACAAACCGCCATTCGAGTACCCTCTAGGAGAGGAAGGACAAGTATCGTCTTTTTTGTTAGCCTTGCAAGTTGTCAACCATACCTAAGAACGAACGAGGGGGTCAACTCCAAGGATGCGATCAATTGAAAGCTAGTCTCGACTCGACCTTCCTCCAGAAAGGTCAATTGTCTGTACTACCTGAGTCATCCCTTGCTAGGGGATGAGCTGATATGATGATTAGTGCTGATGTGGGACACGAAAGGATTATCACTTGGTGTAATTATTGTCATAACAAGGGGCCAAGTTCATACTTCCCCATTACATACCTAACTACTACATGACGTTAGGTTTTGCAAGTGGTACAGTGCGGTGATTGTCCCCAATTCTAATTTTCATGCGAACAAAATTGGTTTATGGTGGATCAACTGAAAGTATAAGGAATTGGGTGGGAAGGGTTTAATGAGTAGAGCTCCTATACTCTAAGATTTTCTAGTGGAAGGTGCGCCAAAAGGTGATGATTGAGAGGCACTGAGTGGACAACTCTCTCCTCAAAGGCCAATTGGTATCAATATCCGGGAGCTGTCAGAATCTGTAGTTTGCCAAGGAGCACCTAGCAGAGGAAGGGGGGACTCAGGAAAAGAGGTCATTACAAGCCCATTTTCTGCAAGAGCTGTCAAAGGAGCGGCATTTCACCTTCAGAACATGAGCAGAGCCATGTGCCCGAAGGTTCTTCAGGGATCTGAGAAGAGTTTTCTATGGTTCTGGCACATGAACCTAAAGTTGAGCCTCCTGTATCCTTAGGTAAGCTTTACTTATATCCATGCATTGGTTTGTTTGAAGTGCTCTTGATTAACGTGCACTTCTTATATGTAGGCAAAGAACCCATCTCTCTCAAGCAAGAAGATTTTGATGGTGAAGAGAGGGTGGATTACGAGGTTGAAACTGATGCCTATTTGACTGAGCTTGATGATATGGGCTTTGAGGGTGACGTAGGCAGTTCTTCCTATATGCCAAGTATGATCTTCCCTAGTCAGATTTGTGTAGTCTCTTTGCCTTGATAGCTAACACTTTGTTCATTTCTCCACAGGTGGTGAACCTAATACAGGGACCGGTAGTGAAGCTGCTCCTATGTCCATTCCTGCTGATGATGAGCTCGCATCAACAATTGGTTCTGTAGTGGCTTCTAGTGTTGTTCAGCCTGAATCGACTACCAGTATGGTGGCAAGTCCTGCATCTACATTAGTTCTCACAGTTCTGTGTAAACTGATTGTACAATAATCATCTAAAGAAAATGATGATATATTAATTTCTCCCTTTCCAATAGGAGTTAGGAGGGTAGTTCCTCCAAGACCTGAGCCTCAACTTGAAGACAAACTTGTGGCAATGACAGGTGATCCTGTTGAATTGGAAGTCGAGACCACTAGTATCGAGGCAACGATAGTGGACACGCTAGAGGCAACGGGTAAACCTATTGACATGATGGACGCACTTGTAGAGCTAAAAAATTACAACTATCACTGTTGAAGCTACATCAGTAGATGTGCTGAGGGCAACGGTTGAACCCGTTGGAAAGATAGATGCTCTTGCTAGGGATGAAGCTAACAGTGTTGGTTGTATGATTTTTTGCCTTGTTGGTGGAGGTAATATCAATGGCTTCGCCTGTAGCAATCGTTTCGAGCATGTTGGCTACACTCGCACCATTTCTCCTGCTAAGTGGTGGTCAAGAGCAAGATATGCTAGTTGTTTCATCGATGACTGATGCATTGGTAGTCTCGACCGCAGTGGGTTCTTCAAGTCGTGTATAGACTCTGCAATCTCACGACTCTGATGATTTGATCGAGTTAGAGATTCAGATTGTGAGCAAGAGCTTGATGAAGCTATTCAACGGAAGTGTTGAAGCTACTTTGGTTGCCAACAAAGGTTTGTTTGCTCGTACTCTTCATGTATAGAGGGAACAACTTGGCATCTTGGTGTCGATTGTGGGAATCAAGCATGCTGAACCTTATAAGAGGCTGATCGATGAAGCTGAGTCTCAATTCTAGAACCTACAACAGCTTCGTCACCGAGCGTGAGCTTAAGGCTTCTCAACTTCAAACTGAGACAGCTAGATTGGAAATTGCTAGGGCCTGAGCTACTCCTGTTGACCCAAGGATCCTGAGGGAAAGAGCTCTGAAAGGCGCTCTTGAAGCTAGGGATACCAAGTGAACGAGTGTATTGCTCGCATCCATTCCTTATAGCTGTATTCCCTTTAGGGTTTTCTTGTCCGTTTGTAATAGCTTTAGCTCTTTCTTGATAACAATATAGAACTTTTGCTGATACATGTACGATAAAGGTGTAGTGTTAACGCAGTGTATTCACAACTCTGATGGAGAGCAAATAAAGTTGAATTGATAGAGGTGTAATGTTAGCATATCAGGTTTTGTGGGATTGGTATTATTCAGAGGTGTAGTGTTATCATGATAGTATTAGGGTATTTGACAGAGGTGTATTGTTAGCATACCAAACAAAACATCCGACAGAGGTGTAATGTTAACCGGGCAAGTTCAAAGGAGTCCAAAGGACGACTACCATTTAGAAGTGTAATGTTAACTTAACGGTAGGAAATTGATAGAAGTGTAATGTTTACTGATCGATTTTTGATAGCAATGGATTGATAGAGGTGTAATATTAACCAGTCAAATCTAAAGAAACTAATCGACAA
This sequence comes from Asparagus racemosus, assembly GCA_037177215.1. Classification (NCBI taxonomy): domain Eukaryota; kingdom Viridiplantae; phylum Streptophyta; class Magnoliopsida; order Asparagales; family Asparagaceae; genus Asparagus; species Asparagus racemosus. The sequence continues at coordinate 10,956,599 of JBAKGM010000279.1, read as the reverse complement.
AGGTGTAATGTTAACCAGTTGACAAGGCATTCCGACAGAGGTGTAATGTTAACTTGTCAGATCACAAAGGGGGCAAACCGTTCAGAGGTGTAATGTTAACATGATAGTGGCGATATATTTTTGCGCCAAGCAGAGGTGTGCTGTTAAATTGATGCCTCGTTGGGGATTTTTGTTAGATTTTGGATCAAAACAATCAATAATGTAGGTTGAGAACTTATTCTCGTGGTCAGAGGTGGAAACTTAAACGTGACCGGAATCTCTGAAGGGAGATAAAGTTGGTTAGGATCAAGGGTAATATTTCTTGAGAAACTTTTCATTGATTGGCGCCATGAGCCTGCTGCCATTTAGATCAATTAGGCGACATGTTCTATTTGAGTAGATTGTCTCCACTACAAGGGAACCTTCCCATTTGTGTTGTAATTTACCCTTAGTCTTGTGTGTTACGACCATGGCTCGACAAACAGCTAAGACTAGGTCACCTTCTTTGAAGGATCGTTCTTTGACTCTCCTGTTGAAGGCTCTTGAGATCTGTGACTGGTAGATCTTGATTCGTTGTTGAGCTTGAAGTCTCAATTCATCTAGCACCTCTAGTTCTTAGAGCCAATTTTGATGATGTTCTTCAGTCGTCATTTTCTTAGCAGGAGCGATTCTCAATGACGGCATCTGAATTTCAAGAAGGATCACGGCTTCACATCCGTAGACCAGAGAAAGAGGCATGGAGCCAGCGGGAGTGCGGACTGTTGTTCGATAAGCCCATAAACACTCCTTAAGTGTCTCGTCCTAATCTCATTTGTTGGAGGAGATAAACTTCTTCAGAAGTTTGATGATGGTTTTATTGAAAGCTTCGGCTAGACCATTAGTAGCCATGTTATATGGCGTAGAAGTCACATCTTGAATTATGAACTTGTTGCAAAATCTATTGAACAGTTGGCTGATAAATTGCAGACCGTTGTCATGGACGATCGTCCGAGGGATGCCAAATTGGTAGATAACATGGTGTTTTAAGAACTTAATCACATTAGATGTTTTGACTTTTCTGAGCGGAACAGCTTCGGGCCATTTGGAGAAGTAATTAGTGATGGCTAGGATAAATTGATGGCCTTTAGCGGATGGTGGGCTAATTGGTCCCATAATGTCCATACCCCAAGTCTCGAATGGCCATGAGATGGTAGTCAAATGCAACTCTTCCGGAGGTTGGTGCAAGAAGTTGGCGTGGACTTGACACGCATGATAGCATTTGGCATAAGCCACCACATCTGCAATCATCGTTGGCCAGTAACAGCCTGGATGACGAAGTCAGTCTTGAAGTTTTGGACTCAGTTGATGAGCTCCACATGTACCGTTATGGGCTTCCTTGAGTGCTTCTCGAGCTTCACTTGGTGATAAACATCAGAGCAACACGCCATTGATTGATCGACGGTACAGAGTCTACGGAGCAGAATCATAGTAGACGCGTGAAGCTCTTCTTTGGATAGAGGTTGCTGGCTTCGGATTATATAGTAGTATTCCATGCAAGACATAATCAATGATTGGGAAATGCCAATTATTATATTCGAAGTGAGTTAGCATGACATGCACTTTGTTAGCTTTCAGGATTTGTTTTAGAGAGCATAATTGATGGCTAGCCATTGTGATTCTTCTAGCAGACTAGGAAGTCAAGGCAAGAGTGGCTGTGAGATATGCCAAAGCATCCGCATGAGTGCTTTCAAGTTGGGCTTGATGTAGAAACATTCGAATGAATGAGCAAGCTTCATTGCCGCTTCATGATAGGATATAAGGTAGTTGTGGCGAACCTCAAATTCTTCTTTGATCTGGCTGATAATCAACTTAGAATCGCCTTAGGCTTCAAGGTATTTGATATCCATATTTTAAGCAAGTTGCAGACCAATTATGAGGGCATTATATACAACCATGTTATTGGAGAATGGCTTGGGCAATAAATAAGCCTGAAGGAGAACATGTCCATGAGGATCAATAAGTACTACCCCCACCCTTATGATAATTGCTCCTTTGCGGTTTCGTCTTGACGTGCTATCAAAGTAAAGTTGCCACACCTAGTGATCTGAGATGACATTCGACTCGAAGACCTTATCTAGGATGTCTTCGTAGAGTTTAGAAGATTCGGGGATGGGATGATCTGCCAAGAAGTAGGCTATTACTTGGCTTTTAACTACTTTCTGTGGCATGAATGTCATATCGTATTGTGAAAGCAGTATTGCCGATGGCTAACCAAAAGTTCAGTGATCTGGGTTTCATCATGAGTATTAGTAGAGGATTGACTCTTGAAATGATGTGGATGGATTGACTAGTTAGGTAATGTCGCATCTTTTGTACTGCGAAAACTAATGCTAGACATTCCTTTTCGACCGAATTATAGCAATGCTCGGTACCAGTCATAGCCAGGCTGTGATAATATATAGCTTGCCCATGATCATCGTCATTATTTTGACCAAGAAGTGCTCCCAGAGAGTGATGCATAGCCCTAATGTAAATCAGAAAAGGTTTACATGAAGCTGGTGTGGTAGGACAGGCGGATTTGTGAGATAATTCTTGATATCATCAAAAGCTCTTTGACAAGCATCGTCCCAAACAAATGAAATGGCCTTCTTCATCAACCTCTAAAATGGTTGGCATTTTCCGGATAGGCTGGATATAAACATGCGGATATAAGCTAATCTCCCTTGTAAGCCTTTGAGTTCTTCGAGATTTCTCGGAGGTAGCATCTCTTTGATGAATTTCACTTTTTGGGGTCGACATGTATCACTTTAGATGCTACTATAAATCCAAGGAACTTGCGCGATGATACCCCCAGGAAAGACTTGGTTGGGTTTATCTTCAGTTGATATTTTCTCATGATTTCGAACACTGTCCTCAAGTCATTGTCATGATCTTCTTTGCGACTACTTTTGATCACAAGTATATCGACATAGCACTCTATCATTTTATGTAAATTCTCATGAAAAATCATGTTCATCGCACGTTTGTAAGTTACTCTATCATTTTTCAGATCAAAGGGCATTACTCTATAACAAAATACCCCTAAGGATGCCTTGAAACCTATGTGCTTCTGATCATCTTGATGCATCTTGATTTGGCTATTTCTAGAAAACTCATCCATGAACAACATCCTCTCAAACACACACGCATTGTTAACCATGACAATTGTGATTGGGAGAGGAAATTTATTCTTTGGGCAAGCAAGATTAAGATCCTTGAAGTCAATACAGATCTGGATTTTGCTATTATTTTTTGTTATCACGATGGTGTTGGCTAACAAATCTGGATGTTGTTCTTTACAGATGAACCCACATTTAATAAGTTTGTGAATTTCTTTCTCGATTTGTTCCATTAACTTAGGATGAAAGCATCATTGTTGTTGTTTGACCAGCTTAACATTGGGATCAACGTTGAGTTGATGCATAACCACATTAGGATCCAAGCCAAACATGTCTTCATAACTCCAGGCGAAGATATCAATGTACTTTTGAAGGAGATTTATGAGTTCTTCTTTCTCAGTAAGTGATAAACTCTCACTGAGGAAGATGGGTTTGGGATTGGCTTCGTCGCCTATGTTAACTTGGATCACTTTATCTTTGGTGGGTGATTCGTTGATTTCAATGCGTGACTCCCATTGTTTTCCAAGATGTTTCACCTGGGGATCATTTTCAGGATCTTCAAATACTTCAAATTCATCAAAATCCATGGTTAAACTGTACGAAACCATGTTAACTACAAATTCATTGAACATGGCTCCCCTGCTGACGGTAGAATCCCAGCTAGACATGTCTAAAGAACTACTTTAGAAATCATCTGACACTAGTCCTATTTGTGAGTCGTCTTCTGGGGAAACGTACCCAACTTCACGTTTAGTTCAATTCTTTCTTTACGGTGAAGTCATACCCCATTCTTGCTATTATACACTGTGATTGCTGACTGTAGTGAGAGAACTCGGGCATTGCTTTGTTTTCCTCATTCGTGGTAGGCAAATATGACTGTGACCCAAGCTTTTCGAAGATGATGGGATTTTGAGTGCTCCCTTTAGCCTAGACTATGAAGGTAGCATCCTCTGAGTCATCTTACTACTGATAAATCGAATAAGACTTATTTACAGGCATGTACAAAGTTGGTTCTAAAGATAGCTTAGATAACAAAGTATCGACTCTTGAGTTTTCATACTCAGAGTCTAAAGAGCAGTCATAAGCAAACTCAACTTTATCATTAAAGATCTAGCTGCCTTGATTTTCGACTGACTAGTCAATACATGGTTCTTCGAGAGTAATTACAAGTGGCTCCGTCTCCCAGATTGGGTCATCATTTGGGTCTAGCTCGTTGTCTGCTTCATTACCGCTATTTTAATCATTGGGGAGGGCAATCTCGATTGTATGCTTGTCATCATACAAGAGAGAGTCAGTGAAGTAATTTTCAACTCCCTTAAAGGGATGCTTTTCAGCATCAATCTTATGGGGAACCCTTGCTCGTCATTCTACTTGAGGTATTGATGAAGTGTTGATGGGACGATCATGTTGGAATGAATCCAAGGTCGTCTAAAGAGTCAGTTGTTTGGTGTTTCGACATCTATGACATAACAAGCCACCTCAGTCTTTTAGTCACCGATCTGACATATGAGTTAGATTTTCCTGAGTGATCTACTACTACTAGAGTTGAATCTAAAAATGGTAGCAATAGTCTATGAGAGCTTGTAAAGGGGAATACCTAAGAAGCTTAGGAGTCTTCACAGGATTATGCTCAAAGTAGAGCTTGGGTCGATGTGAATCCTCTCGATCTTTGTTGACCTTGCATACCCGATATAGTAAAAGGGATTGGTTGTGATGATGGTCCTTTATGAGTATATCCTCTAAAGTGAAGGTAATACAAGGCATCTGTCATTAGCATTTATAGCACTGACTGTGTTCTTCCTCCTTGGGTAGCTCGGACATGTGGGCAAGGAATGCCTCATTGTTGTTTAAAGCTTCCCTCGTTTCCTTGGACAAATGTAGGAGTTCAAACAAGGTTATATGACCCATGATATTGACAAACTAGGCCATGATATCGTACTAGAATGGGGCTTTGGGATCAACCTAAGGACGCTGCAACACCTTGTTGAATCAAGTCTCTTTTTGTTTGGCTAGTTCTGGTTGCATAGAAGATCCTGGCTGATCATAGTTCTTCAAATAGTCTCAGTCGGAACTTGTTCTCGTCATGACAATTTTCTCTTTCTCTGAATCGGTGAGTGAAGAGACTTGCAGAGATTCCTCTCTTATGATTGTAGAAATGACATTGCAAGACTTCATCTTGCGTTTGCCCTTTGAATTGGACTTCGGAAGAGTCCAATGTTCATCTTAGAGAAGGTCGAGATGCACCCACATCATTTCTCCTCTTGCTATTGTAAGAGGGACCAAGCCCCGACTTTGTTGCTATTGTTGGTCATGATTGACTATTTCTATTCTCACAGTGGGAATGGGGACAACTCCGTGTCTTGAGCCTGGATTTTCAGCATGGAGCCGAATTGAAGAGTCACCATGTTAGCAGTGACTTTCTTTTACTCGGGCTTCAACTTGAGAATTCCTGATTCGACAAAAGTTTGCATCTTATCCTTGAGATTGTAACAATTCTTTATCAAAAGTCCCAACATTCTGTGATAAAGACAGTAGTTAGAATCTTTAGTCTTTCAGATCTCTTCAGGGCGTCAGGCTTTAGGAATCTTTAACCGACTACCCTTGTTGAGGACGTGGAAGATAGCCACTGTATGCTTGTCCTGGAAGGAGTACGTGCGCTGAATGCTCTTCTTTGGCTCCCTCTTCTAGCTGTCGGGTTTCTTGACCTCGACCGCGAAAGTCTCTTTGGCTTTCGGTTGGGAGGACTGCCATTATTTGCCTTTGTTTTCCATAAAATTGGTACGGGGTTCAAACTTGTTGAAGTGTTCTGATGATTTTTCTGCTATCTCAGCTTGCTCCATTAAGTCCTTCCATGTATAGGACGTGACTGCGCCCATATGAGCTTCTATACAACCCACGAAATTATGCTGACAACTTTAGAGTAGCATCGGCAATGGCTTATCTCAACATCATAATGTTAGATTGTCGAATCGCTCGATGAATTCCCAGACCATCTCATTTCCCCTTTGCTTTTTGGAGAGGGGTTTGGCCATAGTCACATCTGATTTTTCATCATGGAATTGTGCGTGGAACTTAGATTTTAGATCAACCCAAGACTTGATTGATCCCTCAGGCAGATTTTAAAACCAGTCGAAGGCTACCCCCCGGGAGGGTGCCAATAAAAAGTCACACCTTAATGGCATCATTACCCACTACATTCCTAATTTGTTGGTGGAAGTAATAAATGTGTTGATTTGGGGAACTTTTACCATCAAACGTGTGTAACATTGATGGTTTGAACTTCATCGGGTAAGAAACCATATCCCACTCGATGGGATAAGGTTGGGTGATCCCAACATTCTTCAGCTCAGTTTACTGTGAAAGAGCGTTGAGCTATTTTTGGATATCCTCTAGGGCCTTCATCTCCTGAGTTGGCTTAGGAGGGGTCGATGACTCCAAATGAGCACAATTTGCATCATCTTGATGCATGTGCTCTTTTTTTTAGGGAAAGTCTGTTAATTGGTCGTTTCCCCTTGAGCTTGCTTGCGACTGAGAAGCTGATAGGAGCTGCTCGAACATTTTCTCCAGATGCTCAAATCGCTCATCTGAAGCTTTCTTTTGAGCTGTCATCTGAGTGAAAAGATCTTCCCACTCCATCATGTCTGTCATCTATTATTTCTCTTGACTTGAGCAAGGGATCATGTTTGACGCTATGGAATAGTTGGCATCACTGGTGGTAGGCTAGTTGACTTGTGGCGAAGCTCACGGTACATGTGCCTGGATGAGGGACTAATCAAGAGCAACTGGGATCTCTTGCCTCAACCTCGTGCAGTGATAAATGCCATCGACCTCTGGGAGTATGCTCTAAATTATAGGAGAATATCTGGGATCGGAGGGATTGTCAATATCTTCCTCCTCATCTCTAGAGACTACACTGGTCGTATTGACTGTGAACTCATGGAGTATGTTCTTGCCCTTTCAGACACATCGTCGTCTTTTGATCCTTGCTTCTGAAGACTCCAGATTGTGATTAAGACAATTAAATACTGATTCCTATTTAGGAATAGCTTTGCATTGGCAATTCTTTTGAACTGCCATGACTACATCCCTAGGGTCACACAATGCTGACATTGACAAGCTCTCTTCAGAGATAGGAACTCTCTTAGGTTAATAGGAATTCCAATTTGATTTAAGTTATGGCTCTTTTCCGAGCCAACCTCACCGTTATTGGTATTGGCATGTGAACATCACCTCTGGCATCATTGTCTTGACCGTCGCGGGGTGTGGTCAGAAGAATCACCGTTGGTGATATTATTCCCTTGCGGGAATTTTAATAAGGGGTTGACCCCATTGTTTGCTTCTCTCGAAAAAGCAGACCGAGCATCACGAGATGCTTTAAAACAAACCCCAAGAGGGGTTGTGGACTAAATTCCAAAATTAGAAGACGTAATAACATCTTGACCCTCTGCAGTGGCGAGGGTGAGTAATTCTTTGCCCTGGGTGAAGTTCGTTTGTCTTTCGGTGAAGCTCAAACCGTCTTTGGCGAAGGTCGCCTTTACACACACAAAGGTCAATTTAAACCCCAGATTCACACTACTGTAAATTTTGTGACAACTCCTCACAGTTGCTATCAACGATTGGTTAGAGGAAATGTATTCCTCATACTTTGATTGGTCAAATTCAATGGTCAGCGATTTTGCAAAAGACCTGAGGGTCTTGGTGTCAGATTGCGATATAGTTTTCTCATTAGAGGAGAAAGAAGTCCCCAGCACAATTGCCATCCTATTTCAGGTCTTTTTAAATTGTAATTAACTTAGATTACAATTAGAAGACTTATAATGAAAGTAAGGAAATTTTATTTTTTCTAGGGGTTCTTTTCTGTGTGTCGATGAAGCATCAATCTTGTACTCTGTTGATGATCTAACTAAGGCAAAGAGGTCTCTTGCTGATGGTTATTGAGATGATCTCTTAGAAGATAGCTCAGTCTTCTCTTAGATCCTAAAGTCGAAGAGCACCGATTTGTTAGGAGTGTATAGAGTCTAATGTTCGGGTGTATATTACAGATAGTCTGAATCTCTAAGTGGGAAATCCCATTGAACAAACATTCTCCTCCTCCTCTTCTAGGCAGAGAGAGAGAGAGAGAGAGAGAGAGAGAGTTAATGGCCTCCCCATAAGTGGAGTAAGTGGCCTTTAATTAGGAGAGTGGGGAGCGGTTACGGCTCACCAAAAGGCCCAAACGAGAAGTTCGCCGATAACTATGTGCAGTGAAGCTCGCTAAAAGAACTGAGATGAAGTCCACTTGATCATGGGTGGGCCTTATTCTTTAGATCATGGGTGGCATTGCCCATGTGGAGAGCTACGGGCGAAGCTCGCTAATATCGAATGGTAAGCTTTGCATAAATGGACTCATGGCCCAATATTGACTTAATCGGGTCATGTCCGAGTGGGTTGTGTGGCGATGTTCGCGTGCTTATTTGAGCGAGCTTCGCTATAGCCTGTTATGGGCTTGACTTTGGGCCCATTTGAAGTGTTTAGCCCATAGGCATTCACTTCTTGGATCAAAGCTAAACATTAGCCTGGATAGAATATATTTTAACCTTCTACAACCAACACATGAGGAATCCATAGAACCCAATAGAAACAATGCCAAAAATCTTCATGATGGCCAACAAAAAAAACAAAAAAAAAAAGAAAAGAAAAGAAAGAAATAGCACATGGAAAGATCTCACAGCGTGGGGAATCCAATGGTTTAAAAGGATCAGGGTTTTATCCATGATGTAGATTAGGTCGATTGAGATTAGAGCCTTACAGCTAGCCCCTAAGTCTAAGAATGTCTAATCTATGATGGTTTCCTATGGTGCAAATTATGTGACAAGCTGAGTCTTTTTATTTTTGAGGCATTAAATTGGAGAGGAGCTCATTAAGGTTGGGGGCTAAGAAGACTTTCTTAGGGACAATGGTTGATCTCTTCTTTGTGCATAGTTCTTTCAAGAACTTGACATGGGCGGGAATCTGTTCAATGGCATTAGCACTGCAATATTGACCTTAACACGTTTAAATGTCTCTGAAATCTTCTCCATTTGAATTGAGTGTATCCTAGATTTGAATGTACTAGGAAATAGGGCAACTTGTTTGAATCTAGACTCAGTTAATAGGGGTTCAGACTAAGGTTTCTTTCAAGGAGATTCATCATCTACGTTTATATGTTATGGTGCAACGATTTAATGAGAGAAAGTTGTATTTGGCATTCTAACCTGTTGTATACCTATTTTCCTTATGTCAAGGCTATGTTTGATTGACTTGCCTGGCTAGCAATAGGCCCTGGTTGATTTGATATGTTCCTTTTTCTCTTAGACTCACTGCATTAACTAACTGTCCTAACTAGATTTCAAATCTGGCTATAGCTTGAGTGTTGTTGTTCCAAAGTTAGCTTGTTGTTTGCATAAAAGAGTATAAAGTGTGAGATGATTGAATCAACAAGCCAATGATCTGTGTAGGCATCTTCATCCTAGTGTCTAGACCTCTTTCTGAGACGTTGTATCATTTTTTATGATTGTTATTAAAAAATGGTGGAAGAATAGAGATGATTGGTTGGTGTTAGACAGGTTGATTAGGAAAAGAAGATTGCTTGTGGATTGTAGGGGTTGGGTGTCTTATATAGATCGGTGTTTCCTCTAAGAAATTGTGCAACTGAGGAATGATTGCAGTTTAGACCCTTTGAGAAACTTCTTTGGTTAATAAAAAACTAGGATGATGTCTCCAGCCTGGATTGTAGGACGAAGTGAGTGGATCATTCTTAGGATGTTGACATGCAATATTCATTTGATTGTATGCTTGCACTACGTTGTTTCTTAGCAAAGGTCATTCCTCCGAAACATGAGTTGGAGCCAAATAGTCCAAATAACCTGGTGAATAATCTTGGTTTACTTGAGTAGAGCCTTGACCTTTTGTTTCTAAAGCTTCTAATCTACGCAGAATAGTGGTCATTTTAGCTCTAGCAACTATGGATGATTCTAGAGACTAACTACTAGACTTGGTAAGGGAATTGATGAAGTTGATTTCTCATCAAAATTTTCATATTGCATTATTTCTTAAGAAAGATTTCCTAGAATTTTCAAGCATCTTCCTCGTTCTTTTTGATGAAATTCCCTTCAAGCATAGACTATAAGGATATTTTTGAAGCATAATCCAGTCCCTCCTAAACTATTTGACATAGATGCCATAATTTAGACCATGATGAGGACTAGATAAAAAATATCATTAAATCTTATCAAAATATTTCTAGAATGGTTCCCCACTTATTTGTCTAGAATTTTGAATTTGGTTCCTAACCCTTGTTATTTTGTGTAGTGGAAAGATTCTTTTTGAAAAACCCTAACAAACTATTCTCAACTAGAGATGAAGTTTGTAGGCATCCTGCATATCCATATTTTAGTCTTTTCTTTCAGAGCAAAGGGTATGAACCTGAGCTTAATTGCATCTTTAGATAATTCTCTATTTTAATCATGCAGCACACTTCTTCAAATTAACTGATAAAGACATGCACAACTTCAGAATCATTACTAGTGAGTTTTGGAAGCATGTTTACGTAATGTGGTTTTAGTTCATTATTTACTTCATTACCATCTGGAAGTCTAATGCATGATGGGATGAAGCTCCTAGATGGGTAGCACATGTCCTAAAGGACACGTGAATCATTGTTTGCCATTTTGTTAGACTAAAAATGAACTAAATGACCTGTATAATCCTGAACCCAAACTAGCATACACTAGCAAAAAATTTTTTGTCGAAAACCTAAAGGGAGATCTAAAATATTCAGAAATAAAAAGAGAAAGGGAAAACAAACACAGTAACACATAGCAAAAGGCAATCAAAGCAATCACTCCTTGACACTATAGGCCAAGCCGCTCATGTCTGGTCTTTGGCCCGATACACGTCACTTCGAATTGATTGTTCTTAGTGGTCACTTTTATGGCATACCAATTTCCTCACATTACCTTCAACAAGTAGTTTTTTCTTTCGCTTATCACCATCATATCTGGAAGGGTGATAATGGGGTTGTGTGTTTCCTTATGTCACGTGAGAAAGTATCCGACGGGGTTGATGTAGTCCACAAGAGTCGTGGCTTGTCATGGGAGGGGATTCCTCAGATCAATACAAAATAGGAAAAACCATTTGGATATTATTTTAGTGGCAATGATAATATAAGGTCCTCTATGTTCGTGTTGTCCTTTCTTTATTTAAAGAAACATTGGCAAAATTGTTAGCAAGTAAACAAAAAGCTTGTTTATGTAATGTTCACTAGTAGAAAAATGACTATTCTAGACGGATCAAACTAGACGGAATTATTTCCGTCTAGTTTGGTCTTTTTTTC
>JBAKGM010000279.1:10877128-10889248 GCA_037177215.1 Asparagus racemosus | reverse complement strand
TCTTTTTCTCATCAGCTTTATAACGATCACTGAAGGTACCATATGCCAACTTTGCCTTTATGTTCATCGGCATTATTAATTTTCCCTGTAACGATCACTAAATATGTTATAATTAATTCTTACCACCAACTCGGACTTGCCCCCGCGACGTCGTCCCGCTATATGATCCGGCATAGCACCTATAATGATAACAATATGTTAAGATATCACGTAACTTAAAAATTGTAAAAATTACAAGTGGATCAGTAAAATTTATCTTTCGCTTTCTCCATATCTTTAGCATCGAGTGCAATGGTCCTTCTAACCTCCATTATAGGCATGAGCTCATTATACCTTCTCTCCGCAACTACGTGGTATTTCATTGCTTCAGCTCTGCACTTAATCGCCTCCGGAGGGAAGGGTAAACGGCGGTACTCGTCGGTCTTTGGACGCAACTCCGTCTGAAATGTAGGAGAAGAGGAGGGTGTCCATGAGTCTGCAATCAAGAAATAGAAGATAATTAGTAAAAAATTTCTTAAATGAATAACATGAATATTTGTTTGTCGGAAAATTGAAGAGAAAATAGAGGAAAAATGAGTTGTATTAATTCTTTTAATGAAAAAAGACTTACAATCTCTCTCCTCGCAAACTCTCTCTTATCGGGTATCCCGATTTACAAAAGAAGAAAAAATCGACGGAGATCCTTCCTTTTATTTAAAACTGGGGTCTTCATGGCAGCGGTGAGAGCTTGAACCTTGTATCCCGTTGACGATCCGACCGTCTTTGCTCGTGGAACGACGTTGAGATGAACTCACAAAGCAAGTTTGGAAAATTGACTAAGCGGGAGCAAAGAGTGCTAAAAGCCAACCGATCTTCAAAGCTCAGAAGCCAAAAGCCGAACTCCAATCTCCTTTGCTCTCCTTTTTTCTTCAGCTGATTTTTCAGCTATTTATAGGGGTTTAAGAAGTGCAACTGACCCCTTAAATCTCTCCTAAACGAGGGTTAGTTGCCCTCAGATCCTGCAAAATGGTTTTGGGACCGTTTAAATCGTGTTTGAACGAGTCAAACACGAATTTCGCATCCTGGAACGACCCTAGCATCTTCAGCTCAAAACTGGAACGCGGGGTTATGACCCTCGCGTTTTGGTTTTGACCGCGAGGGTGTCCTTCGCATTACGAGGATGAGCCCCTCGTTTTGAACTTCGAACACGGTAATGAGCTCCGTGTTTTGAGCTTAGACACGGTGCTGAGTTCCGCAGTTTGAGTTTGGACACATGGTGGTGGGCCCTACATTTTGTGCTTGGAGATGCAGTAGTGATCCTTGCGTTTCGAGCTTGAAGTGCGGTAACGAGCTCTGCGTGTTGTACTCTGTGACGCGGTGGTGAGCCACACGTTTAAGCTAATTTTTCAGCTATTTTAAGGGGTTTAACTGACCCCTTAAATCTCTCCACGAATCGTGAAGGGGTTTAACTGACCCCTTAAATCTCTCCATGAATCGTGTAAAACGATTTTGGAACCATTTACAACGTGTTTGAACGAGTCAAACGTGTGGTCCGCGTTTCTAAGAGGTCCGCGTTCTCATAATGACCTCTGCGTTTTGACTCAAGAACGCAGTGATGAGTTCTGCGTTTTGAGCTTGGAAACGCAAGGGTGAGCCCCGCGTTCTGAACTAAAGAGATCATTGATTTGTGATCTCTTCTCAAAGATCATCTTGTGATCTTTTTTTCATGTTTTCATGAAGTGTGGGGGTCATTGATTGTGACTCCTGTTGGTGCTTGTGAAGACCGTTGATACTGTGATTTCCCTTGGTTAGCGCGAATGTGATTGGATTGTATCCTTCATCAATTGCTGTAGAAAATCCTTGAATTGTGGTCTCTTGAAAGTCGTTACATCATGACCTTCATTGTTTGCACTTGATGAGAATCAACTAGCCGCGGTGATTTTCAAACAGCTTACAGAATCTCCTCCAAAGTTTTCGAAAGTTCGCAGTTGACTAGAACGAATTTTCGAAATACTTTGGAATTCTTCTTTGTCTGACTCTGAGAAGGAATTGCTCCTAGTCTTGTGTTTTCTTTTTTTTCTTTGCTTTTGGGATGCGAGGATGAGCTTCGCGTTTGGTCTTTTAAAACGCTGGGGATGATCTCGGCGTTCACATCTGAAACGCGAGGCAGAGCCTTCTGTTCTTACAATTGGAACGCGAAGTTGAGCTTCCCGTTTTGTTCTGAAGCTGAACCGTCTGGGTGTGAACGCGAGGATCGCGTTTGGGCAGAATTTTTGCCTAAAATCCTGTGCAAAGCTGACAGGCTGGCGGCCTTATAAATAGACCCTTGGGTCAAATCAAAAGTCCCACGGACTTTCATCTTCTAAAAAAAGAACACTTGTTCTCGAATCTCCAGCGAACGAAGCCTCGGTCTCAGTTCATCCGGCGAACTTCTTCTGTTCAACCTCGACAACCATGCCTCCCAAAAGATCCGCAGCAAGATCCAAGAAGACCATAGCGGCCGCTTCGAACATGCCGGCGGCTGGCATCACTGGCGACGCTGCCGTCCGAGCATAGCACACACCTTTAACAAGCGGTTGACTTGCTTTGCCATTTTTTTCCTCCATAACTTGTTTTGACAAGTTTCTTCCCTTCCTTGTAGAGTACTGGAAACGACGGGCGATGCTCGTGTTTTTGCATTTAGAACACGGGGCTAATGCCCACGTTATGAAACGCGAGGCTGACACCTGCGTTCTGAAAAGTGAGGCGCGGGGTTGAGCTTCACATTTGAAATTGGAAGGCGAAGTCGACCCCCGCGTTTTAGAAACAAAACGCGGGGTTGAGCTTCGCGTTTAAACCTTTTATGCTTGTAATTATTTATTTTTTTAAATGTTAATTGCTTATTTTCGCTTCTTTGTACAGTGCGTAACTCAAATGACCCCCTCACTTTTCACAGCCATTTTGGTCACAAAGAGGGAGAAGACCAGGAGGTGACCTTTAGTCTTCGTCGGAGGTTCCCTACTGTCCAGGACAAGAATGAAGAGCGACTGAAGCTCATTACCGAAGCTCACCCATCGGTGGTTAGCGCAATTGTTACAAACCTCAAGCTAGAGACGGCGGACCAGAAATATCTCAAGAAGCCTGCATTTCTCTTTGGGGACTCGATAGAGCTTGACGTCGGGATTTTCTATGACGGGGACTACAAAATGATGAGGAAAGTCGACGACCGATTCCTCTTCCTGCCCAACATGGAGCGGATATATCCACTTTCATATTTCCAGTGCGCTTCTATCCCCAGGCACATGGGATGGGATCTCGTCAAGGATCAAGACGGGGTGTCTCTTGGGGCATTAACTTACCAGGGGTGCGTCCGGTAGGTTATAATCGGCACGTGTCTGCTTCGCGACCAGGCCTATTTGCGAAGCACTACCCAGCCACTGAGGTGGCCACCCCGGCGAGCATTTTCGCTCGGAGATTTATGGCAGTGAAAGGCGAATTTCCCGCACTTAGCCTTTAACTGTATACATGTTGCTGCAACTACAGTTCAGTACAGTTATCAACAATGTCAATCTATACAATGAAAATAGTCATCATTTTATCACACCAAATGAAAGACATGCTACGAGCCTATCCTGCATAAAGCATAGGTGTACAACTCCATCAAAAAAGACATCTAACAACCAACCGAAAAGGATGCGTGTCTTTCTCTATCTCTAGCTTACTAGACCACTTGCATCCCTTAATTAGCACAAAATCTAGTCAACTTAAACAAGAAAGACATTCATGAATCGAAAAACTTCTCTTTCAATGCATTCCCTTGTCCCTTTATATCATTATTCGTCGTTCTAATTTCCAATTGAGATCTGATTAAATGATAAAAAGTAAACTGTATGCATGTTGCGGCAATATAATAAACATGAATCCCATTGGCCTTAACTTTGTTGAATTAAAAGCACTAATATAATACATCAACCTTTCTTTACCATTTTTTCAGTTACGAGTTCAGGACAACTCATCAAAAGTATCAATCTAAACAATGAAAATCATCATCATTTTATCACACCAAACGAAAGACATGCACTCTTTTTCTTCACTATTGCAAACATAACTCAAATATCTCCAAAACTTGACAACTCAAAATGTCATCCCACCAATCTCACATAGCTCTCTTATGCGAGGAGAAAGACTCAGCTTTATCCTAGCAAAAATTGCTATGAAATTAGGAGCTGTATTGTGTTTTCTAAAAAACGCCAGCCGATTGTATAGAATCTAGCATAGCGCGCATCTTCAATCAAAACATAACAGTATTGAGTTTGATACACCCAGTGATTGCTTGAATAATAACCTTACCATCCAAAGTTTTCTCATAGATAACACAGACAACACGCATTCTAGTTACAGAAATATAAAGTTTGTACAGTTGAAGCTATAATTGGCTTCAACTACAAAAATAAAGACTGTGAATTGGTATTAGCTAATAGACTAGAATCTCAAGGCTCCTGTGCAAAGTCGTTTTCAATCAGTTATCACAACAGTATGGTCTATATAGAATGCAAAATCCATGACTTCCCCCTCTAAGATCTAACTTGGACAATCAATGGATATTCTTCCAACGAAGTCCCTCTTTATATAGCCAATGAAAAGTTTCCATATTAAGCCATCTACTTGATACAAATTATTTTGATACAACAATAAGAAATCAAATCTATTAGCTAAGTTTTACCTTCATTCTCAGAAAATACTACGGGATCCTCAAGGTCTAACAAAATCTACATAACTTTCAAGTAACTTTGAAGTATAAATTGTCAAATTGATACTCATTTGTATCAACCACATTAAACTGGATTTTTAGCATACATGGATTTGACCAATTGTAGTTGGCAGATACCTCTGACATTATCTAATAACGATTAAATCAAACAGAAAAATGACTAATAATAGCTACACAAGAAAATCTGAAGTATGAAGTATCAAAAGTTGATTTGATAAGTAGCGGAATAATAAAAATATAAAAGAAAATAAATCTAGTTAACAAATTCACTTGTTTAATGCAATGATAGCTTCCTATCTTCTGATATTGTAACCAATGTAGGAGAACACAAACTAAGTTTGACATAGAAATATCAAACACAAACTAAGTTTGACATAGAAATATCAAGTGTTACTTTACGTACTGATTAAACTATAATTTTTCACCTCAGTTATGTATACATGATCACTTAATTAAAACCCCTACAAATAATATTAAATGATCTTTCCCTTATGATTTTTTCCCCAACTGGGTTCTAATATTAGAGTACATCTTTCTAGACTATAACTGAACTCAAGTGAGGGACATGAGATCCTATCAAATAAAGAGAGGTATGTGTGGTATTATCTAATAAAAAAACTCCCATAATACATAAAAATTAGAGTATATGTATTATATTCTAGTGTTCTATAGAAAATAGTTTTTGTTCAGCATTTTTTTTTTCATACATGATAGAGTTAAACTGGCTATATTTCCATAATACATCTTAAACAAAGTAAATTGTAGTCAAATCAATTATAAAGTCATATTTAATTGATTAACCTTTTTTTCTCTATGCTTTATCAAGTTTTTCTTAATAAACATAGTACTTAGCCAATCCACAACTTGGAATGCTAACAATTACAGAAATGCCCCTACCCCATGCACTATATATACAACTAAAGCCCCTCTCGTTTTTAAAAAACAAAACAAATAACCAAAAAAACAAACAAGAAGAATGTCGTCGATGGACATAAGATCAATGATGGAGTCCCACCGCCCTGGCGCAGAGGTCTACACGGGTGCAGCCCTCTGCAGGCAGAAGGCTCTTGAACTCCACGACAAATTCCGCCTCCCTAGGGGCCTCCTCCCTCCCATTGACCTCGATGAGGTCGGCTACAATCAATCAACCGGCTTCGTGTGGATGCGGCTAAAGAAGGCTACCACACACAAAAACAAGAAGATCGGCCAAATCACTTCCTATGGGCAGGAGGTCACAGCATTCGTAGAGGACAGGAGGATGAGAAGGATGAGTGGGGTGAAGAGCAGAGAAATGTTTGTTTGGATGACAATTTCTGAGTTTTTTATAGATGAAAGGGTTCCCAGGATGATCACATTCAAGTCGGCATTGGGGCTATCGAAGTCATTTCCAGTAGCAGCGTTCGAGGAGGAGGAGGTAGCGGATGAGGAAGGAGGGAAATGAGGAGGGTGATTTTGTGTTTGGTGCGTAATTAAATATGTGTGAAATAGTGAATGTGTTTGCTTGTTTTGATGAATAAGAGATTGTTGCAAGGGTGTCAAAATAAGGATTGGGATCTTCTCCACTGTCAAAAACTGGTCGAATATAATATTTTAGTCACAATCGTCTATTACTTAATAAATATTTATGATTCATTTTAAATCTAATACTTATTATGTTTATTATATTCCTCGCAAGTGTAGAATTACACTCACAAGATTGAATGCATCTATAACACAACTCTATGTGCAATGCAAGAATGTAGATCTCAGCATATTGTTCTTTTTATTCATTAAAAATTTAACAAAATAATTCAAGCTAATAGCTACATACGAGTGCCAAAACGGGTAATTAATGCCACCTTTTTTATTACATAAGCATTTTAAAGAGAATTTAGTAGACTACTTCAACTATTTCTTTTTAAATCCCGATATTCAGATTATATGTTTTAAACAACAGTTAGATTCGAGACAAATAATATGAAACTAAAGAAATCAAGCCCAAGTTTATTGCCATTTACTAGCAAGAAAGATAAAGATAAGAACAACATACTCTTAATTGTTGGTCTTTTAAAGAAAATAAGCCAAAATATAACTTACTTATTGTTACCAATGATAATGGTAAAATTCCAACCATTTAATTCTCTGGTCATATGGTATCTTCTTATTGGGTGCTAGCTTGGATGTAGGAAATACCTATACCAAGTGGTGTAAAGAATTCCAACCCAAGTTATGAGGACATCTAGGGATTAAAATTTCAAACAACCAAATTATTTTTTTTAAATCTTAAACAACTCTATCTAATTCTTGAATTTTTTTTGTAATTAGACCTACTTTATGCTCATTCATGGTTCATATAATTGTCACTAACTTTCCACAGAACAAGCATTGATGGGCAGAGAAGCTTTCATTTCACTTTATCTCGTCCCTTTCTGTCATTGTTATTCATCTAAATCCATCTCAAATAATTGGCATTCACTTAGTCTATGAGTCTGAATTGCTTCAATATTCACATTATCCAATTAGTTTAAGTTTTGCCAATTTGATAATGTAATTTAATCTTATCCTTATCATTTTGAACTAACCAATTTTTATCTGACCACGAATTATTTTAATTATCTTATATGAGACAATCTTAGCAGCAGATTAAAGAGCCATTACTCCAACAAACTTCTATTTTCATATTTATTTAAGACCATCACCTTCATGAACCCACACACCTCTTAATATCAAAGAAAACGTAAAAAAAAGACTATCCTTGACATAAATCTAAACTCTATCCTTGATATAAATCTATAAAAAAATGACCTCCAACTTGCATTAAATTTCTCAAAGCACATCTCCAATGAGTTCCAGGGATATATTATTTTTCTGTTACATCATATGCATGTATTGTATCCATGAATCACGAAGCAAGCAACCAATAAGAACATAGTCAGGTCCTAATCAGAGCACGAACAAAATAATCCATCATGAAAAAACTTTTGAAGTTGCTCTGCCACTAGAAACAAATTTGGAGACAACATAATAACATTATTTTGTGGATCTCAAAGTGACTAAATAAGAAATATTTCCAAACGTGAAGGATATATATTGTAGGAAGCATAAATGAAAACCCCACCACAAACTGAAAATGTATTATTGAAGATATCTTTTATTAACTATAATAATCAAGAATTGCATTTATTTGCAGTTAAAATACCTGTTCCATTTGTTAATCCTACAAGATTGTTATAAAGTGAACTTTTACAAAAGACTCATAGCATTTGGTTGCAGTACGAAGAAATTTAAAGGAAGTTCCATAAAAATCATGAGGTGGTGAGGCACAACAGTGATGATTATCATCGTGGCAGGACGAGCGATTACAATCAATCGTAATTAGTATAGTTACTAGTTTAGGTCATCCTAAATATATTTTGTTCATTATATTAACTTGCGTAGGAAAAATGCCATAGAGAAAACTATAAAGATTGACCATGTTATAGAATCATTTCCCACAATGTACCACATCATCTACCAATGTACCACATCATCTACTACCAACCTTCACTAGTGTGATGACAGATTGTTTACGATTTCAGATCCACGATCATAGTTGATTTATCTCATCACATTAAACAAGCTTAGATAAAGCAATATACACCTTTTTTTAGAAGTACAGTTGTAAATGTCTTAAAAAGCCTATGGCCATTATAACAAGAATGTGGAAGGCATTTAGATGAAACCTTGTTTATAACAGTTGCCTGGCCAACAACCCTCTATAAACTCTTCAAAATTATATTATACTCAAAAAACATCCTTGAGGATCAGGGAACAATCTGAACGTACCTGAAATGATACATCAGTTAAAAAGATCCCCGCTACAATTCAGGTTTGACGCAATCAAAATTTGCTTTAATGCTCTTACTGCCAAAATCATGGAAACAAAGATCACTGTTTCAAATTGATTCTCTCCCTGAAATGATGGTGCAACACGAAATATTAGATGCTTGGAAGTTTAATCTTCAGAATATTGTATCAAGGAGTAAATTTAATTTTTCTGTACTAGTGATATCTGTGGTCATCCTGATGCAAGCCAAAAATTAGAAAAATATACGAACTACTAGGTAATACAAACTCAGATAATATCCAAATTAGTCTAGTTGGCAGGAAATATTTTGTTACTGCTTCTTTACTGATGCATAAGTTCATAGAAAGAAATAGAACCAAATATAAAATTGTTTTGAGCAACAAGAGGCCAAAATTGTTAGCATTCACTGCAGAGAAGGAGACGCTTACTGGATATTTCAAAATTATTAAATTAATTCAAAGTTTGTTTAGTATTGCCTATTTATAAAAGATGATACTATCAACAGCATCGCTCTAGAACAAGGTACTTTATCTGGTAGAACCAACCTGAAATTATATGTGGATATGAGCGGTCAAGTCGGTGGCCTGCATTGCAACATAGTAACCCCCTTAGAAGATAAGATAATGCAGAGTTAAGAATAATGTTTATAGACTTGCATAAATTAAATAGAAAGCTAGGTTACAGAGATGAATTTCTGGAGGAACTTGCCTTTTGTCTGTTTGTTCCTGACTCCACCTTAATCTTTCATTCTACTAATGAGCAAACACATCATAATGCAATTCACATTGTGAACTAAATGCAAAGGTTATGGTATAACAAACCAATGCCGATTCAACTATACAACAATATAACCAATTTTGTTATCATTGGGAATCTCATCAAAATTCTCAACATTTTGAATTTTTCTACAAGGGTTACTACTATGAACCCCACAAACCTTGTAATGCCAAACAATCTTCGCGATATCATCCTGAGGTAAACTTAATTCTTGCCTTTTCACAGACTTATGTAATTCACAAAAGAATTTAGGATCTTGCAGTTTGATATACTCCCTCAACACCTGCTCATGTTCAGGTATCCAATTCCTAGGAAATGGAGTATAATCACAAGACGGTATCAATGACATATGAGAAAACTGAACACCATCAATGGCATCAACAAGCCCCATTCTCAGAAGATCAGAATACTCGGGAGCATCATTCCTCGTACTCTCTATCAATGGCCTACTGAGGTCACGGGAGGCGATCTTATACACCTTTGCTCGAGACTTTAATCTATACCTTGCAGCATAAAGCTTGGCCAGAGAGCTTCTAATGACATAGGCACAAAAGCCAACAACCTTCTTTCTGTTATCTGCATATCTGAACCAATCGGACATAGTTTCAAGAAACTTGTTCATCTGTGAATTGGTATGAGCCTGTCCTGCATAAAGCATAGGTATACATGGCAATGGCTCGGGATCTTTATCTCCCTTGACGAGCTCTAGGCGTCTAAACTGTCTTATGCACTGTTGCAAGCTTGCAGTCACCGAGAGCAAAGTTCCTACACCTTTCTCACTCACAATTTTCCCACCGGTAGAAGTGTACCTAAGTGTAGGGTGAATCACTCGTCTACATATTACATGATCCAAAAACTCAATCCCCCTTGTTACATGCTCAATCTCAATTTTTGAATTGTCCAATCTTGATCCATATTTACTCTCCAAGAACTCAACGAGCTCATTCTTAATCTCCACCATATCCTCTCTCGGCCCACGAAGCCCAATCAAGATATGAGATCCATACCTCACATAATCCATTCTCCTCGTCTTTTCCCTCCCACTGGAAGGCACAAACTCAGGCCAAGCAGGATTATGACAACCCTCATCCATAGACTCCTTCCATATTGAATCAAGCTTCGAAGGCCTAAAGTACTTCTCAATTTTCTCCTCCATCCACTTATCCAGCTCGTCAAGACACACATTCGCAAGTAACGGGCTCAAAATCCCACAGTGCCCATACTCAGGTACCCACTCCGCCTCCTTAGGCGCGAAACTAAAGAACGTCCTCAACCAATAAGGATCCGGCTTCGGCTCATTCTCATTCAAAACCTTCTTCTTCCTCTTCCTCCTCAAAACCTTCCTCTTCAACCTCTTCTTTGTCAACCTATCCTTCTCCTCCTCTCCCTTATCAACAACCCTGACGGGCAATTTCAACGCGGATCTAACCAAACCCGAAACTTTCCTACAAGTCACCCTCCTCTCCAAACAATTCATGATAACATCCGAATCCAAATTATCAGCAATGTCTGTAATATCCACCTTTAAGAACCAAAGATACCCCGCAAAGTTACTCCTAATAGTCCTAATCACAGTATGCGCGCTTCGCCCGGGGCGAAAAGCATGAGACTTCGGCGAGAACTTGGGCTCAAATATCGGTTCGAGGATCAACAGTAGCAGCTCTTGCACGACTCGATCTTGAAAAGGGGGTGGGGCAGTGCGAAGGTTTTCGAGGAACTTCCGCTTGGAGATGGGTTTCGTGGCGGGTGGATCCGCCGGCGAGCGGAGGAGGAGGTGGGTGGCAGCGCCCCACAGGTGGCGGCGGTGGGGCCCGGAGAGGGTGACGGAGAGGCTGAGGGAGAGGAGGGAGCGGAGGTGGGGGAGGCCGATGGCGGATTTTGGCGGGAAGGAGCCGGTGTGGTGGGCGACGGAGCGCTGGTAGGCGAGGATCCAGAGGTCGAACTTCTTTAGGAAGCCGGCGAGATTGGGGAATTTGGCGGCGGAGGGATGGGAGAAGGAGCGAACCCAGAGGTTGGAGAGGATTTCGATTGGGTGTTCCTTCATTAGATCGTATGGGTTAGGGCTAGGATTAGGGTTAGGGTTAGGGTTAGGGTTTTGGGGGAGGTAGGAGAGAGTGGAGTGGGGGAGGCGATGGGAGCGCGGGAGGAGGCGGCGGGAGAGTAAAGATTGCATTTTTACGGGGATCAGGGTTTACGGTCTCCGTTTAATTTGCTTTATATCATTGGATTAAAGTCTGAGATAAGAAATTTGATCAAAAAGTACAAATGAATCCAAATTAGAGTTAGGGTTATGGTTTTGGGGTGGTCGGAGAGCGTGGAGAGAGTTGGCGCCGGGAGTTGAGGAGGCCGGAGAGAATAAAGATTGCATGTTTACGGTTTGATTTGGTCTCGATCATTGGATTAGAGCTGGTGAGAAAAAATTTTAACAAAAAAAACATTAAAAAAAGAATATTTAAGCGAGAGAAAGGGAAGAGTTCTTTTGTTGTGTTTCTCGACCGTCGGCGATGAGGAGACGCAGAGAGGACGAGATGAGACTGGAGAGTGAGGTTAGTTAATGGGCCGGGCTCCGATGTCGGCTTTTTTTTTTAGGGTTAAGTTTAGAAAAACCCCCTCAACTATGGCTCTTGTCTCATAAAACCCCATCAACTATTTAATCTTCATAAAACCCCCATCAATTTTAAGGGTGTTGTACATAATTCCCCTCAATTTTTAAAAGTATCATTTAACCCCCCTAGCTTTCATCATTTAACACAATAGCTACAGTAATAAAGGGGGTTAAATGTCACTT
>JBAKGM010000279.1:10858749-10874102 GCA_037177215.1 Asparagus racemosus | reverse complement strand
GTAAAGTGCCGGTTTAATGAACAAATTTAACATACTAAATGTACAACATATAATAGTTTAGGTAACACATAATCGTGTACAAAATACAACACTTTTATAAATAAATGAAAATGATTTATGAACAAAAGTGGGTAATGGTTCTTTAATAAAAATGTAAAAGATAACAAAACCCCTCCTCATCCGGTACCTCTCGCTCTCACTACTATCTCTCCTCTTGTTTGTGTTTCCATTTGTTACGTACTAGTGCATTTGTTTCTGAAGTTCAATAGCGTCACTCTTTTGTGTGCATCTCCGTACTGTTGGGGCCGCTGTTGTACTGCATCTCGATCAATATATGAAAGTTTTTCTAGATATTAATTAATGATGGTTTGATTTCTATGCATGACTTTGTGATCTTCTACAAAAGGTAACAGATTTAATTATGAACAAAGATAACATTTTATGTTAAAAAAAAAGTAATAGATTCATGAGCAAGTGCAACAATTTATAAACAAATGTGACATTTTAATGAATAAAAGTAGTAGTTTTTTGAGGTAAAGTGTCAGTTTAATGAACAGATTTAACATACTATATGAACAACATATAATAATTTAGGTAACACATAATTAATATTACACGTTTATAAATAACGATGATGATTTATGAACAAAATGGCATGAAAAATGAAACAGATGTACTAGAGTTTAATTAAAAGGGATATGTGAGATGCCCTAAAGTTCAATGAAGTTATGTGAGATAAATAAAGTTCACGGAAGTCATGTGAAAACTCTCCAGCTGCTGGGGTTGGTTATGTCATGCATGTGTTTTTTTTTTAAAAAAATTTTACAATAAGGGCGTGCACCAAGCTTCGTCCGAGTGACTCTCGTCCATGTTGGAGATCGACGCACACGGTGGCGCTCGACCAGAAACACAAATGATGTGATGATTACAGTGTGATGTTTATTAACCAAGGACGAACCCGGCTGGGACTAGACTGATTATGGTGCAATGTATTACGATGTGCACGTCGATCTGACGAGCAGCGTGCACGGCCAAATATAAAAATAGCAGGCGTAGTAGCTGTGGCTCAACCGGAATGAGTACGTATATAAGTGGAGAGGTTATTGCCTTTAAACCTAACGTTTTACCTGATTTGTCACTTTCAAAATTAAAAAATACGCCCTTAAGTTTAAGATTTTTTTTTTTCAGATAAAACTGTGAACCACAATTTTTATGGACAAAACACTTGTAAAACTACGGTTGATGCTGTTGGGTTTGTTTGATAAAACTTTAAGTTTATAACCTCTGAACTTGAGGGGTGTTTTCTGATATTTTAAAAGTTACGGGAGGTATTCTGATAATCGTCTAAAGTTAAGGGAGGTTTTCTAATATTTGGCCTAAAAAGATCACCCTGTAACTCTATTTGAGAATTAATCGAGGATCCCGCGATGCCGCAATCAAGAATTTTAGAATTGAGCATAATTTAAGTGTCTCATCCTTTGCCCTAATGCCCTGTCCTCTATCCTAACATCTCCTCCGCCATCCCTAGCTCTTCCTCATTTGTCCACTAGTTTCTCCTCCGTCTCAGTAGTCAAAATCCCCCATTGACAGCTCCTACCTTTGTCTTTAGCTTTTCTTTTGTTTCGTTTCTTGTTTGAGCCCCAATAATTCATTCATTTCTTTAATATGAAGAAGTTGTTGAAAATGACCAAATTATGTCCATATGAATTTTCTAGTATTGAGATCTTGGCACTTATTAATAAACTTGGCAATGACACTGTTGTTATGTGCGTAGAGATGAAAAGGTTTACTAATTTGGAGGGGATATGTGATCTTTCAAAAAAGATGGTGGAGACAAAAAAAGTTTAAGACTTAAGAGTATTTTATTTTGAATATGACAGTGATTTATCCGTGGTTTTGGCAGATATCAACAGCGATTTAAGTGGGGTTTTGGCATAATTGGGTGTTTTGGTATTGGTATATTATGTTTTCCTAAGGTTTATGTGTATGCACACGTTTGCGTGCTTGTTATATGCTAGCGTGCATCTTTTCTCAAACCGTTAAGCTAGCGTTCCGTTTTCCCTCTTTTTTTTTTTTTTTTTGGGTGGCTTGGGTGAGATTAATAAGCTAGTGTTATTTATATATGTTAGTATAAAACATAACCTTCAAACTTTTAACATTAAATGAGGGATTTGCGTTAAAATTGCCACTATTCAAACAGCTTATAATAATAAATTTAAAGGTATACATCGAAAAAAATTAGGGTCTAATATAAGCAAACACCCTTAAAATGTGCAGATTTCCTGTTTGCCCCGAGACCTGCGCTTCCCAATTCATTAGATTCTAGGCCTCCATGGACTAGGAATTTGAGTTCAGAACTGATGACTCTTTTTTGGACTGTTTGAATATTTCATCCAATTAGTGGATTAATTTGAAAAAGCTCCCCTACTGCATGAAGGAGAAGGATTCGTTGGAGGTTATAAATAAGCCTGTCCTCCATCTAATTTACGCAATATAATAAGAAGAGGAAATTAGTTCTCAATTTAATTTTCCCTCCTCCTCCATCACTGGTCTTTCTCTGAGCCGAGGAGTTCTGTCGACCAAAGTAGAACGTTATTAAGACGATTTTTTTTTTTATAAAGGTATGAATTCGTCGCTTTTCTGTCTTTTGTGATTCATACTCCTTTGTGTCGAGAATTACGACACAATAATAGTTGAAAACAGCCAAAGGCTGAAAACATCAAATATTGGGATGGAATTGAGTATTAACTGCATCAGAAATTTCAACAGATTGCTTGGCTTCGGATTGGCAAATAATTTTGTGTTTAGCTTATCCAATTTAGCATAATTGGTTGTCCAAGTTTTTGAACATAGTATTATCGGTCAAATTAAGCAATGTATAGTACCCTTGAAGAAACTTACTTGCAATGTCATGAAAAATTCACAAACGAGTAAATCAGGGTTCATAACGCAAGCACCTATCTGACATCTGATTGTGCTAATCGTTTGTCATGGATATATAAGGGTTCTTGCATATATAGCCCCACAAATCTTCAACATTGTCAAATTTCCCCTATAATTCTTGATATTTGCAATATCACCCGTCAAAACTCGTGTATCAGGTCTTCTACCCCTCCACCTCAACAATGTTGATTTTTAAACGGGCAAGATAAAAATTTCCAATAATTTTTAATAGGTTTGCAACATTTTTCCATTTAAAAACTAAACTTGCTAAGTAGGAGGGGTACAAAACAAAATCAATGTGAGAGGATTTGGGGTAAGTTTGCAAATATCAAGATTTAGAGGATTAATTTCCAAATATTGAGTATGTGGGGGGTATGTATGCAAAATCCCCTATACATAAACACTTTGGACTTGAAGTCCAAATCAAGCCCACACAGTCACGAGAAATTCTCATCAGATCGCAGGCTATAGGTCAGAGATTATTACTAGTATTTGGCTCTTTAATTGTTTTTCTTTTTTTTTTTTCTTTTCTTTCCCCCTTTACTATGTTGATGTCCTTTATACGAGAAATTTATCCTCTTTTTTTTTTACCCTAACTAGGTCAACCTGTTTCTTATTAGCCCTAGCTTTTGATTCCTAAGTGTTTAAATTAAAGATTCCCAAACTAGATAACCTAGTTTTATTATGGATAGTTATCTAGATTTGTTTCATATTGTACCTTGATCACCTCTTATGAAGATGATTTACCTGAATTTGCTTGAGCATGTTTGAATTTTTTTTTTCAAAAAAGTATTAATGGGTTTGAAATAAACTTCAAGAGAAATTTTGTATTTTTAATAACCATAGACCTTGATAAAAATCCAACAAATTGTTGGGTTTGAATGTTAGATCGTGTACACTATTGCTGTATGCAGATTCATCTTGTAGTATGAATGACAATTATTTACAAAAATAGACTTTTAGAATTGTGCTGCACATTAGTTTATTTTGATGTAAATTAAATGAGTTACAATGGAAGCAATTTCAGCATATTTCAATAAATTTTTTTCTTATAATTCAGGAGTTTGTTTTTGCCAATTCTGGTTCCTCAGTTTAGGAATTACGTAATCTCATATATAGAAAGTCTTTTAAAATTGGTTTTTCTAATCAATATCCAAATATGTTTGATTTTCCTCACGAGAACAGTGAGTTATTATGTGCCATTGTTTTGCATCATCCTTTCAAATTATTAATTACTAAGTCTGCCGCACAGTATTATTTAAATTAATTTTTTTGGTATCTATCGTTTCAGGAATATTATAAATGGGCTCATTGGATGGACTCCCTATTGATATCTTACAACTGATTGCTGAAAAAATAGCTCATCACGTTGATGTGCTTCGTTTTGCTGCTGTTTGTGGGATATTCCGCTCCATTATCATGGATAACCTTCACTTGCTCCCACCAAAATTACCATTGTGTCTCTGTGTCCTTCCCAATAAACCCCCTCCACTACCGTTGCTAATGCATTGTCCCGATAACGAGTGGGAGAGCACAAACTTTTTTTCTATTTCCGACGGAATAAACTATGGTGGTTTTCTTTTGCCAGAGATAAGAAACAAGTATTTCGCTGGATCCGGTCATGGTTGGTTGTTCACGGTGGATATCCAAGGGCAAGACATTCAGCTATTGAATCCATTAACCCGGGCTCAAATCCGTCTCCCATCTCTTAATGCATTCAAACATCCTAAAGGTGGTTTTGAAAGCGGTGAATTCATTGATTTCACGTTCATAGATAAGGCCATTATATTGTCAAATCCTTCGAGTAAGAGAAGAGATTTGGATGATGATGACCGCACGCTAGTCATGTCAATCATCTCCAATTTATGTGTGCTATCATTTTGTAGGGTCGGGGATGACAAGTGGACTAATGTAGAGGATTCTCTGATTCACATCCAAGATGTCATATGTTACAAGGGTCAGATTTATGCTGTTGATTATCAAGGCATAGTCGTTGTTTATGGTTTTGCACGGGACAATAAAATGAAACAGATTGCAAATACACCACACTTGGGGTGTGACTCTCACAGGTATCTGGTTGAGTCGACGTATGGAGATCTGCTGCAAGTTGTAAGATTGACCAAACATAGAGATGATGATGATTATGAAGATGATGAAGGTTCTAGTACTACACTTGAGTTTCGTGTGTACAAACTTGTGGCTGTTAAAAAGCCAGTTAAGCCTAAAGACGGTCCTCCCTACTACATGACCATTAAGGAAAGGGTCCCAATTAGACAGGAATTCAATTTTAAATGGGTCAAGATTAGAAGCTTGGGCGATCAAGCTTTGTTCTTGGGTAAGAACAATTCGCTTTGTGTACGAGCATCAGAGCATCAAGGATGCAGGCCAAATTGCATATATTTTACAGAGCATGGGTTGTTGGGGCACATGGAAATTGCACGAGGATATCTGGAAGACGTCGAAGTAGACTCTATTTGTGACATGGGCATATATGACTTTGAAGAAGAAAGCTTTCAAGATTTTAGCGAACTCAAACTCAGGTACTTTGTTCCGCCCATTTGGATCTCACTACATCCATGTTAGCGTTCGTCGTCGACGTGCCCCTTCCCCCACCCTCACCCCTAATGTGATATTTCTATTTATGCAGCATGGCTAATTTAGCTTGTCAAAGTACATTGCTCTTGATTAAGATTTTGACACCAAATGTTCATGATGAACCGTTGATTTAAATAATGTACATGAATTTCCTCAAGATTTTCATTGCACATGTACATGAATTTCCTCAAGATTTTCATTGCCCATGGTTTAATACTACTACTCCTACGTCTGTTTACGAGGGTCGACCCCTGGGGTGCTTTTTCGTATTGCAGTCTGCCAACATGGGAGCAATACATGACATGGGTAGTTGTTGAATATCCATATCTTGGGTGTTGGCAACATATTCTCTGACTTGGTGCTTTTCTAGCAGTAAAATTTGAAGATAAAGTATTTTGGGTAGGATTATCCCCTTGAAGACAGCGCTGTAATTGTTCTCCCCTATCCACATTTTTTTATTAGAACTGCCCGCTGGCGTGCGGGCGTTCCGATAAAATGTGTACTTTTATCGAGGGTCACATTTGCCCGCCTATTTACTTTTTTGCCCTCTATTTAGTCCATCAAGAATCAGAACCGATCGCTTGCAGTGGACTGGCTTGCATGCGGGCTGTTCTGATAAATTGTGTACTCTTCACATGAGTCTTACTATAAAGGGGGTTATTCGCATATATATCCTCTAAATCATCTCTATTTGCACATATGCCCCCAAATCTAGTTGTTGCAACTTTAACCTTCAAACTCTAACGTGGAATAAATCTGCTCTTACTATTTAACATCGTTATTTTTTAAAGGTTTCAGCCCCTACTTGCTCCCTCCAATCTTTTGAATTCGTCCGTTAATATTATCTGAACTTTTTTTTTTCGTTCCCTCCAATCTGTCGAATTCGTCCTTTAATATTATCTGAACTTTTTTTTTTTCGTCCTACATTACCCACCTAAACTATTACATTAGGTTCATACTTACCCCCCTAAAAGTATTTTCAATCCCACCTTATACCGTGCTGAACTATTAAATTCATCTCAGTTTGCGGGTTAGGAAAGGATAAATCTAATAATTTAGGGGGCAACTAGGGATAGAGTCTTCCTTTTTTCACTGTATGGCGAAATTTACACCTTCCTACCCTCCCTTTTAATGTATATCAGATCGGTGCTCCCCTCCCCTTCCCCCTTCTACGGTTCCACCATCTCATCCTGCTAACTACGACAAGCTTACTTGCAGGTCTGAGTTGTTTGCATCACTTTTTGTCAAATTTTGAAAATGAAAATGTTGGCTTCATGTTCTGCAACCTATTTAGTGTTGCAAGCTGTTTATTTTGGCAATTCATTTCTTTGACACATTTCCATGAGCATGTGGTGCACACAAGAATTTGAGGGTTCCCTTGCATCGGTGTGCCTTTGATGAGGTAGGGCTTTTAAATTTTCAACGGGGAAGTTGGGATTTTAAGAACACATTGGGATAAAATGGAAAATGTTGGGTTTTAAAATAGAAAAGCTAGCGTGAGGTTTTAGGTGGGTAAGTAAGCTTAAACAACTAATTTGGAGGGTATTTTAGTCAATTACTTAATTTTAAAAATTAACCGAAAAGCTAGCCGTGCAAACGGATCAGATACGACTCTAATATAATACTTATCATATTGTCTCTATGTTTGTCAGTAACGTGTGTGGATATATATACGGATAAGTCTTGATAAAAAAAACTCATATCCATATCTACTAAAATTGAATACTGATACAAAAATACTTGCAGATATTTTAGATAAGATTGAAAAAAATTTAGTTGATGATTACGAAAATACTTGCGGATATTTTAGATAAGATTGAAAAAAATGTAGTTCATTTCATTAATATGTTCATTGTATCTGAAAAGGTAAGATTATATCTCTTGATCATTAAAATCAACATCAAATCCATTAATCTATGGATAAAAACAACTGCAACTATATGATTAACATATATTCAGATATTTCGAATATGGATGTGAACATTTCACCATAGAGCCGTGTCCGCAACAATACTTATCAGATGTAGATATTTAGTAACCATATTTGTACCCTAACGGATACCGAGACGAATATGTCTGCAAATAAGAATATTTTTGGCACCCTCTTTTTTTAGTTTTTAAAGAAAGTCAATTTATTAATCAAGAGAAACAAAAGGAAATAAGAACACTGGAGTAACATCCCTGCAGATAAACTACATTTGAACAGTAAAATCCTGTTAGAACCAAAGGGAAAACAAGACAGGGAAGATGACTTTCCTGAGAAACTTTACTGTAGAAAATTGGTTCAGGTCTCTATGCATCCTAAAATGCTAAACTTAAAGAAAGATTCAGCGTACTCCAGTGTAAGAATACCAAAACTAAATTGCTTCCAGGAGTAGCAACTTTGAGTATACTGGTGTGCACCATGCAAACACTCTATGATCTCCTTGATCAAATTTAGGCACTAGTTGACCTCCTCAGTCAAAGTTTAGACTCTGATCTCCTCGGTCTGGCACAAGACTGGACTCAAACGAGGACGGCTATTTTTAGAAAATAGGTGGGAGAGCTTGTGAATCTTTGGTCTTGAGAGCATGGTTTTATATAGGTCTCTGACTTAGCACAAGAGTTGCCAGCCCATGAGAGCAACCCAACGGTTAGGTCAGTTATACCCACTTATCCCCCTACACAATTAACTAGTTTGTTTAATGAGTCCATTAAACATATTAGTTCAGAAGCTCAAAGGTCACATCGAACCAATTAATTTGGTCAGGTTAGAAGCCTAACAACCACCTTATAGTTAGCCCAAAGTAGGTTGCTGCGAAGCAGCCTGTGTTGCTCCATCTCTGCACACCGATGCCAACTTGCTAAGTGCAAAGTGTACCTACAAAGCACTCATTGCACCATCATAGTAACTTAACCCGATTGGTGCTGATCCATGACCCCGAACCTGAGTCAGAGGCCAAGTTTATGCTCATGAAGAATTATTAGATTAAATGGCGCAAGTCTTGAACCTGTAACCTATGACTTGTTCAAAAAGACTGTAACCACTAGGCTTAAATGTACTTCTGTTATAAAAATATATATCATACCTGTAACCTATGACTTGTTCAAAAAGACTGTAACCACTAGGCTTAAATTTACTTCCGTTATAAAAATATATATCATAATATATATGTAGCAAGAAATTTAGCCCATATTTTGGAAAAACTTTTACAAAAGCTCTAACAATCCCCAACAAGTTTCAAATTACCAATGTTTTAACCAATGTGCATAAAGAAGATGTCGTATTGACATGAATCCTCTTTTGAGCCAACTAAAAGTTAGTTGAGTGCATGGTGAAATAGGTCCTGAACCAGCACTTAAATATAGTTTAGTGATCAAAACCAAATTGTGGTGAATATAACCTTGAACCACATTCCTTTGCCTAAATATTAGCACATTTATGGTCATGCGCTCTTCCCTAATTTTAATTAGGATTTTAAAATCTTCTGTTAACATTTCGTGGAAATAGCCAAATTTTAGCCTAATATAGGTGAATCCTTGGAATATGTTCCTGCTTATAACCCACACATCTGAAATCTCTTGGACTTATTAAAATTTTTTAAATCAAGCTCAACATAGTAGCATAAACACAATTTCATTATTATTTTTGAATCCACATCTTCTTATTAGTAGCTAAACTTTGAACTAATAATTCGTTTGCGTGGAAAAAATGATGCTTACATAGCTTTAAAACCCATGTTAGCAGATGTTTTCTCTATCAAATCCTTCTTTAGACCTTTCATCAGAGTATCAATAACTCTAGAGAGCAGGCGTCAATCACTAAGATGACTCTGTGATTGGTTAACTCATTGAGGTAACCATTCTTCAAACAAATGGTCCACTTCTTTCTGTTGAACGAGTTTGTTGCCACGATATTTGTCGCCTGATTATCACAACAGATAATAATGACCGCCTCTTGCAGTTCTATCAACTAAAGGTTTTTGATAAGGTTTCTGAGCCGTTTAACCTCATCTCCTGCTATAGACAGTGCATAGAACTCAGACTTCATGGATGATTGTGCAATGATCATCTATTTCTTAAACTTCCATGAGACTGCTGCATCTCCCACAGTAAATACAAATCTTTCAATAGATCTGCTCTCATCTTGCTTTGAGCACCAACTAGCATCTGATAAGGCTTCTATAGTTGTAGGATATCTAAAAAAAGAACAAGCCCAAATTCATCGTTCCTTTCAAGTATATCATTTTTCTTTGAATAGCATCCCAATGAGATTTTTCAGGGTTGCTAGTAAACCTGCTAAGCATCCCAATTGTGAAAGCTACATCTGTTCTTGTGTAGCTCATAATGTACATTAAACTCTTGATGATCCTTGAGTACCCAAGCTACTTCACCAATCTTCCTGAGTTGGCTCAAAACTTGTTGTCGTAATCATACTATATCAAGATCTCCGAAAGATCAAGTACTCATATTTCTTCAATATATTCTCAATACCATGCAACTTAGTTAGGCTAATCTCATTCTTTGACAGAACGATCTTGAGCAGAGAATTACATCAGCATCTTCAAGATCATTTATACTGAATTGAGTTGATAGAAACTTCTTCATAGATGTAGCTATTTGCATATCAATACCAATTATAAGCATATCATCTATACATAGACGTATAACAATTACATTCTTTCCAATAATTGTTAATGTAGAAGCTCTTGTCAGATTCACTGACTTGAAACTAGGGGTGGATTGGGTCCGAATATGGCTCAGATATGATGCTTACTATATCCATATCTGCTTATCAATCATGGATAGTGACAAGGATATGGATATACCTCGGTAAGAAATATATATAATCATATCCGCCAAATTTGGGTATGGATATGGATATACATGTGGATATGCATACGAATACAAGATGGATATGAGAAAACTAGAAAATAAAGGAAAATATATAGTTGCTATGATATAAGAGAGTTCATCAATGTGCTTATTATATCTGAAAAGCTAAGGCTAAAACTCTTGATCATCAAAATTTGTCTCAAAATCCATGTATTAAATGACTGCAATTGTATGATCAACATATATTCAGATGTTTTGGAGGCGGATTTGGATCCGGATCTTTTGCTATATAATCATATCGGTAACCATATCATATCGGTTACAGATTTTGGTAACCATATCCATATCCAAATGGATACAATTACAGGTATATCTGCAGATATGGATACAGTTTGGCATCCCTACTTGAAACCCATCTCCACTAACAACCTTGCCGAACTTCTCATTCCAGAGCTTAGGAGCTTGCTTTAGTCCATAAAGAGACTTGACCAATTGGCATATTTTATTGTTCATGCCATCAACAACATAACCTTCAGGTTTCTCCATATAGATCTATTCAGTAAGATCTCCATTTAAGAACATGATCTTCACGTTTATCTAATGCAAAATAAGCTTCTAGATTGATGCCCAAGCTATAAGCACTCTAATAGTTTTGATGCGACAAACTAGTGCAAAGATGTCAAAGAAGCAGATGCATTCCTTCTGAGAAAATCTTTAGCCACCCATCTTTCCTTGTACTTCTCAATGGTTTGTATGAATCTTTTGTTTGAATATATATTTGCACTTGATAAATCTTGCTCCTTTTGGAAGATTGACTAACTCCCAAGTGTGATTTTGAAGAAGAGGAATTCATCTCACCTTTTGCTATTTTCGTCCATAATGATAATACCAAAATCATTTACATTACTGACCCTCTTGGCAGGAGGCTCTGGATCTTCTTCTAAAATAGTAGGTTCTCCATCTTGAGTAGATTACTCCAGAATAGTAAGTTCTTCTAGTGTGGCCGGTGTCAATTCGAAGTTCTATGATATATGTTTGAGTGATAAGTTTATATTTTTGATAAACTTATCCCAAAAAACTCCTCTTTTCAATCTTCAATAATTGGGTTGGTATCGAGATCCAAGAACCTACTTGCATCACTGCCTTTAGGAAGCTCTAGAAAGATGCATTTATTCAGATCTGGTCCCAGCTTTGATCTTCTAATCCCAGACACTCTAGGATAGGCAAGACACACCACCACTTTAAGATTATCTCAAGGAGTAGGATAATCAAACTAGTGTTGATGTGGTGGTATATAGAATTTAGAATATGATACCCAATATAAGATCCAATTTGCCATTAAAATTGCCTCGCCCTACTAGTAATTTAAAAGAAAATAGATGATAAGCAATGAGTTTATCGTCTTATGTAAGAGTTTGATTTTTCCTCTCCGCAATCCCATTAGATTGTGGTGGACACAGAGCCGTTGTCTCGGCAACTACCCATTTTCTCTTAAATAAGCTTCTGCTTACGTAGAACTCGCCTCCTCTGACACTTCTAAGTATCTTTGATAGATGAGCAAGTTGTTTTTCTACTCGAGTCTTGAATTCGATAAACTTATTTAATGCTTCATCTTTTAATTTTAGTAAGTAAACATGACAATATCAGAAGTGATCATCAATGAAAGTGATGAAATATTTCATGCCTCCTCTCGTAGTAAAACTTTTAAAGTCATGTGTGAAAGTGAATTAACTCTAGTAATTATGTTCTTGTGATGCTATGAAAAAGTTTTCTAGTGATCTTGGCTTGCACACAAACTTCACAACGACTTAGTTTATCACTCCACAATTGGACAAAAGTCCTAATGTTTTTATGTTAAATATTTTTCAATAATTAACATGATCATGTCTATAATGCTAAAGAGAAGAGGGGCACGCATGAATGGAAACTTCATTGATGGCTAAGGCATAGCTTACAATATTTGTCATATACATTCTATCCGTACCATAAGCATTACCAAAATAAACTTTTTGATAAGATAAAACAACTTTTCCTCCTTAGAGATCCAATTGTATTCTAGTATCATCGAGAAGACTCCTGGACCTTGAAAGTAAGAGTCTTTCTAGAAGTACAAGATAGAACTATTGTCTCAATTCTAAGGACTCTAGCAGTAGACTCTAGCAGTAAAGCGATCAACCTTTGATACATTCCCACTAGCAACAACATAATAAGTTAAAAAAAGGTTCTCGTCAATGCAAAGATGACACGTAGCACTAGTGTTTAGGAGAATTTGTCACCTGGAAAATCATTGTCATAAAGTTCTGAACTTCTACAGCTTGCTTGACACTGTTTGCATTCTCCTTTGATACTTTATTTGCCTTTGCAAAGTGACCTTTTTAGCAGTTGAAGCATTAACCATTCTTCTTGAACTCCTTTTACACATTGAGATTCCTTGAAGCAATGCAAGTTTTCTTGAAATTCTTCTTTTGTTGTCATTGAAGTTCTGAATAGATTTGGTAGACACCACGTCAGCTGATGCCTTTTGCTTTGCAAGCAACTCATTTTTAGTGTGACTCCTAACTTCATCCTTAATCCGGATAAACCTCTTCAAGTCTGCTAACAAAACTTGTGTCTTCTTCATATGAATGTCTTTTGAGAAAGACATCTATGAAGGAGGGAGTTTAATGACAATGACAACAATGAAGATGTTGCAGAGCTCTATCCTCCCATCTTTTAACTTCATAATAAGTTTTTCTAAGCTCCTTGACTAGAGGTGAAGCCTTTTTGTCATCTTCAAACTTAAGATTGAGAAACTTGTTGATGAGAGGTGTTTTTAAAAGAGTCTCCTCATCTTTGTAATGTTGCTCTAGGGTACTCCAGAAGTCCTTTATAGAAGTTTGGTGGGTGTCCTCAGCCAGGCAATTGAGGAGATATCTCCTATAAAAAGTATTGTCGCATGTTCAGTTTGCTCTTTTGATTGTGTCATCCTTCTTGAATGTTGGTTTGTCTTTTGAGACAACACAGTAAATCTTTAGGACTTGCATCACAAAGATTACTTTATGCCGCCAAGCATTGAAGTCAGATTCATGGAAGCTCTCAAATTTCAAGCAGTCAATTCCCATAGTTCTTACAGGATCCACTATGAGATTGGAACTTTAGAATGTTAAAACAAAAGAGAAAAAAACACGAAAGATGACTTTCTAGAGAGCTTTACTATAGAAAATTAGTTCGAGTCGTTGTGAATTCTAAAATACTAATGCATTCTAAAGTACTAAACTTAAAGCAAGATTAGGCCTACAGTTCAAGAATTCAAAAGATGAATTGCTTTCACGAATAACACCTTTGAGTATACTAATGCACCAAACAGACCCTCAACGATCACCTTGATCAACTTCGGACACTAAGCGACTTCCTCGGTCTTACTTCGAACTATGACCTCCTCGGTTTGGCACAATATTGGACTCAAATGAGCACTACTATTTCTAATGGAAGGTCAGAGAGCTTGTGTATCTTTGGTCATGAGAGGATGACTTTATATAGGTCTCTGACCCAACCCAAGAGTTGTCAACCCATTAATGAGAGCAGCCCCGTCTGTTTAATGAGCCCTTTAAACAGATAGTTCAAAAACCTAAATGACACATCAGATCAATTAATCTGGTCAGATTACCAGCCCAAACAACCACTCTTTAGTTACCCAAAGTATGATGCAAAGTAGCTTGCGTTGCCGCCAATGGTACGCCACCTCTGAGCACTAATGCCAACGTGCAAGTGCAAAGTGAACCCACAAAGCACCCATTGCACCATCATAAAAACTCAGGATGATTAGCCCCGATTCACGACCAAAGTCTGAGTCTAAGTGCAAGTTTTATACTTATGGAGAATTATTAGATTAAATGAGTTGAGGTTTGCTTTCGGCAAAGCTTGAACCCATGATCTTTGACTTTTTCAAAAAGATTTTAACCATGGAGCAATAATTTATTTTGTTATAAAAATATATATTATAATATATATGTAGTCTGAAACTTAGCTCAGATTTTAGAAAAAACTTCTACAAAAACTAACAAATCCAAATTGAGCTAATGTATGCGGCATAATATTTCCACCGTGGCCAACATGAGAATAAACAGTTAAAACAAGAAGGCAATACTTCTAATTTATTTGTCTATGTGACTTACTTGCAACAAACAGACAACACCATCATATGAAATACATTGGGCCGTCGTCAATGCATCAGACTCCATGATGATATTCTGCACAGCCAAGACTTGAGCTAATTTTATCCCCCACGAGAATAACAAGACACTCCACCTTCTCTGCTTTTTAATACCTTGACACGTACCACTTAGAGTCGCTATAACTTTCCATTTATCATCTCTAATTAACCAACTTGACAGTGGTGGCATCCAATCAGTGGTTTAGCCATTATTAGCTGAATTACATTGCTTTGGTACAACCTCACGCTCCATAATTGTTGACTTGGCTTGAATCTAAACATGTGGGGCCCAATTTATTTAAGAGTGTGATAGTGACTCGTTTAAAATTTTCTTTGTTTGTCTCTCAGAAGCCACAATTGTTGACTTTTTTTAGTGTAATTAGGATTTGAGCCACCGAAAATCTCTCACACTCACTTAAATACAATGGGCCCCGCAGAACCATGCTTTTTCAACATTTTAAGGCTGATGGATGATAGAGGGTTGTCGCTTTCAAGATAAGGGTGTCACTTTCAAGGGTGGCTGCCAAAACTCTTATAATTTATAATCATTAAACATCTCTCTAGGAAGAATTTTTCTTCTTGGACAGTTGAAACGCAGAGAGAGTGAGAGCCTGACGGAGAGAGTTCTCATTTTATGTACAAGAATTGTAATTGAGAAAGAAATCTAGTAAAACCTCTCCTGTCGTGGACGTAGATCAAATTTGATCGAACCACGTAAATCTTGTGTTTGTGATTGTGTCTCTCTATTTTCTGGTTTTGTTTAGTGTGTTATTTTGATACACTTGATCAGACCGCTGCAGACCACTGC
>JBAKGM010000279.1:10840694-10850838 GCA_037177215.1 Asparagus racemosus | reverse complement strand
TCACAAATGTTTTAAAAAAAATTTCCATAACTACACATTTTGGTTCAATGCCAATATATTGTCCAAACAAAGTGAAGCCTGTAAGGAATATCAATTTATTTAAACTCACAAATTAACCAAACATTAGAAAAAATTTCTAGCATCAAATTGAATTCACAACGTTTGAGGTCTTGTGACCAGTTATTAATTCACTGCAACAACTTCTTCACCCGAAGGGGAATGGGTGACCACAACGTCAAAAAGCATCAGATGAAGAGGTTCATGGATTCCAAGGTATGCATCAACATGTTTGAGGTCTTGTCGGAGCTGGT
This sequence comes from Asparagus racemosus, assembly GCA_037177215.1. Classification (NCBI taxonomy): domain Eukaryota; kingdom Viridiplantae; phylum Streptophyta; class Magnoliopsida; order Asparagales; family Asparagaceae; genus Asparagus; species Asparagus racemosus. The sequence continues at coordinate 10,850,527 of JBAKGM010000279.1, read as the reverse complement.
AGATCACAAGTGATTAGCATATTTTATTGTATTTTTATACCCTTATTTTAAATAAAGTTTTATGTAAATAAATCATTAATATTGTATTTTGATTATTTTTTTTATAGAAAATTAAGAAATTGAGGGAAAAAATGAAGAAAATAAAGAGGAGCTCAAATGAAGAATATCTCAAAGCCAAAATACCTAAATTGAAGCTTAGTTGAAGTCCAAAAAGCCTGGCTCACGACCAATTCTAGAAGCAAAATCTTAGTAGTTATCATTTTCTTGGCCGACAATTAATGATGAAATTAAATCTGGAAAGAAATCATGTCAAATTCGTATTCAGGATGGTCAATCACAAATAAAAGGCTTTATCTCCCAATCTGGAAAGTAAAAGTTAACATATTATATGTAAAATCACTTATCTCGATGAGACCAAGTCATCCAGATTTGGTTGATTCCAAAAATTCTATTAGCAGTTACAAGTTTTGGCAGAAATCCAAATTTAACCATCATATGTTTAATTACTTGAAGACCGAGTCAAATCATATGAAGCCCAAGACTGAGAGAAACTCAAGAGTTAAAAGGAATTAAAGCCCACAAAAGTCATCTGTCAAGTCTAGCTTGGAGAGCAAGAAAAGAATCAAAGGTGTAGATTGTTTTCAGAGATCCCATAGTTGTGAGGTTGATTAGAGGCTAAGTTAAATCTAAGAGTTGTTAAAGATTCTTCTAATCTATGAATAAGAGGGTAGAGTGAGGGTCAGAGATGTGAAAATTTTTATAAATCCTATTTTAAAGGATAGGAGGGTAGTATTTTGTGCCTTTCCAATATTGTAAAACTTTAGTTTTGTAATCAAAATAATGATCTTTTCCTCTTTTTAAATTTCTTTTTTTATGGAGACTTGAAGAAATTTGGGTCTAGAAGAGGGGCCAACGCCGAATTTAGATCCTCTCCACTACAAAAAAAGTAGTGGAGAGACCGCTACTTTTAATCTTAACCATTGATTATTTAGTAGGCGGTTATGATATAATCTAAATCTAACACTTATCATACCCCCCGTGTATTGCACTCATTCTAATTTTACACTAAAAAAATACCACGACCACCGACTAGATAATTAATGATTGTGATTATGTAGCGGTGTCTCCGCTACTTTTTTGGTCATAAAGAGGATCCGAATCCGGCCAACGCCTCTCACTGTGATTTTTAATTTCTAAAATTTTCTTTGCATGTTTAGGAAATTAATTTCGATTTAATTTCTTCAATTAATGTCTTGTCTTGCTTCGTTTAATTTTCATGCTTATCAAACACATCATTCATTTCCTTGACAATTCACAACTGCGACACACACTTTCATGTTTTCCTTGACAATTCAACTACGACACTATTACACGTTTTGTGCCATGCATATGCATGCATCAAGTGCACCAAGATATGATTAATTAAAGACGATTAAGGTGGTCTGCGAACTGATTTCTATTCCTCATCTTGCCCAAGGGTACTGAGGCCATTGTGAGATCCACTATTGAGAACAAGTCAACAAAGGCTCTAACATGGCAGCTGGCTTGCTGACTGGGACTTCACTTCCATGACTGTTATGCTCAGGTTTGTCCCGTACAGTTCGGTTTAAGATATGGGGAAAATCCACCATGAACTTTTGGAGGTTTTGCACAAAACTAGCATAAACTTCTGTTCAGACAAAAACTCTGTCATGAACTTCCAAAACTGCAGTCTATACCAGGAACATTGGAAATGTTGCTAACGGCGTTAACATCTGGGATAAAAGGTCTACGGTATACTTATTTATACCTATCAGCCTACAAAGTTCATAATGATAATATAGTAAGTTATATAAAGTACTAAAGGCAGAATCGTTGAAAACATTTCAGCGTGCAAAGCAAGTTGACAATGTTACTATAATTTCCACTAGGCCTGATAGTCTAGTGAAAAAGTTCATGCTTTTCTCTAGTAAAAAGTTTATGCTAGTATTCTACAAATGAATCCATTTTTTGGTAGTTCTGTGAGATTGACCTTAATATTCCTTCACATGTGTCCAATTACTACGTGTTACAATTTGTATATAAGGTTCTTAAGGTTCGATCTTGATTTCTGGAGCTTCTGCTGGGAGGACCACATTGTCGAACACTGGACTTAAATTTTATTGTAGATGATGTGAAATCCTAGTTAGAGGTTGTGTGTCCTGGAGTGGTGTCCTGTGCTGATATCCTTGCATTGGCTACTCGGGACTCTGTGGACCGGACTGGTGGACCGTGTTGGTCGGTGCCATTGAGCGATGAAGGGGTATAATCACAGGCGAAAAGTCTGCCATTACCTACGGATATCGTCGCTGTTCAGTTGCAAAACTTTTTGACAAGGGATTGAATGAGCACAATCTTGTGAAATTAGTATGTAACTGATCTATCTCTCTTTATCTGTGTAGTAGTTTGTTTGTTTGGCTGGTATAGATATTAGAAGGTTTTCTGAAGGTTGTCATGTTATGTTTGCTTGAATTGTATTATGGCTGTCCAAAAGTCATGTTTATGTTGAATTCGTTTCTGCGTAGTGTCGCAAATCAGGTGGGATGTTCCAAGATGCAGGCATGACTCGATTTGAGTGGTGCAGGATTTTGGCTTTAGAGTTTCGATTTGAGTGGTTACGCATGTTCGTTCCCGACTCAAACGCATAGTTTTGAATCTATCCAAGTAGCAGGTATATTTGGAAGAAGGCAACATAGTCATATTCTATAATTAGGAATCGATACTGGATAGATATGTATCAGATACTCCTTCCGATGTATCCTAAAAATTATAGATTGGCCTAGGTGTATTGAATACAAATCATATACAAATTCAAGAATGTAAGTGAAAATTGAATGTAGAAAAGCGTAGAGCTGGCGTTAAACTTCACAAATTCACAAAGCGCATCTTATTGCAGCCCTATTTCCCTGTTGCAGAAGGCCGTGTGAAGGGCGATAAATTTCATGATATATATTATTAGTCTATGACTCGTTAACTTCAAAGTTTTGGGCAAAAATAATTCTTTATTATAGGATTTAATAGGCTTCAAAGGTCCTGATTCAAACATCACCATCAAAATTTAAGTGTGTTTATTTTACCGCAAAGTTATTCTCCATTTCCCTATGATGTTTGCCTGAGATACATTGTTCACGTGATTACTAATGTAGATAACTTGCAAATATTTCGTACATTGGAGATATCAGTGTTAATGCTCAGAATTGTATACTTCACCAGTTACTCATTAGCTTAAAATTTTGGCAAAGTTGGTTCTTCGATATAGTATTAGATCAGCGGGCTTCAATAGGTGCAAAAGGCCCTGATTCAAACATTGCCATTGAAATTTAAGTATGTTTTATCTAAACTTATTGTATGAGCGAAATTTTAATGTCATGTTTACTGATATACATTGTTAGTTAAGAACCTACCAATCCAACTTTTATGTGAAATTGTTTTGAGGAGATGAATTAACAGAATAAAAAGGAAAAAAGAAAATCCTATATAGCGCCTACTTAGAAAATCATACAAGGAGGAAGTAGAACACTGACACGTGACATAATGATACCAGTGCAATCAGTACATATCATTTCAAACAATTAAAGCATGAATAGAATCAGAATACTGTATCAATGCATGATTTTTTTTTTCTCCAGAACAAACCAACAAGTTCATGTCTATATTGCTTACATTCAGGTGCCCACACCATCAGCCAAACCGAGTGTTTATTCTTCCGATACCACCTCTACAACCTCACCTCCATAGGAAACCTCGACGTCAGCAATTTCGAGAACATGAGGTAGGGACAGGGTGTGCTTGAGTCCGATCAGAGGTTATGGGAGGGACATGCTTCGATGAGAAATATTGTTTAGAATGATGGTGGGGATTTTAGAGGGTTGTTTGGTTTGAGGTTTAGGTTTGAGTTTTCGAAGGCTATGGTGGAGATGAGTGGAGTTGGGGTGAAGACTGGGAGGCAAGGGAGATAAGAAGAGATGTGTTCCATGTTTAATTAAGTGATGGGTGTGTAAATATGAGTAATATTCAGTGTACAAGTAAGTTGAACATGAGTTATGTTGTTTGATGGTCTTCATATCTTCAGCTATTTCATGGATCTTCTTTACGATATGGCTCAATATTGATAATCAGAGAGAATTTGCTGCGAGAACGTTGATTATAGTATATATTCTGTAGACATATGTTAGATAACCCTCTTAACTTTGAAAATGTGACAAAATCCCCATTAAGTTTTTGGGTTTCTAGCAAACCCATTCCAGGTTTCAATTAAAAAAAAAGCCTCCTAACGGCATTAATAACAATTCACATAGGTAGGTAAAAGTTAGGCAGAGAGACAACTTCGCGGTTGAAAATTGCAGTTTACTCATCATATTGCATAAAAGTAGAAAATTTGACTCCTAAATTCTAGTCTCAAACTCTCAACCGATTCTTAAAAAAAAAAAAAAAACAAATGGAACTTGGGTTTAACGAATTTTAATTATTTAGGTAGCTAGAGCATACGATGAACGATGAACTACATAACAATGAACTAATAGATTATTGTAGTGAATCAGGAAATTTGAAGTAAAAGTTATTATTTTAACAGGTCAACTATCACTTCTCCCCTTTAATTTATTGGTCTCTAATACTCTAATTTCTTTGTAAAATATTCACAATTAAATCGCACAAGCCTATGATTAATCAATAACACAGCATATGTTTGTACATAGATGATTCATACACCCCAGATTAAATATTTTTCAAAATAGTATTGATCTCCATTAGCAACCGTTAACAACTCAGCAAATCAGAATCCAATCAAAGAACATTTAATGGGACGAAATCTCCCAAATTAAAGAGCATAAAAAAAAAAAAAACAGAATCCAGTCAATTGAAAAAAAAAAGACTCAGACAAAAGGAGGAACAGTAAAACGATCGTATCTATTATATGAATCAATCATCAAGATAAAACTGTTCACAGTTTCATATATGAACACGTTACAAAATTATTCACTGATCATCCTCCAATTGTAGTCTACAGCCTATATACAAAACAATGAAATCCCACTCCAACAGCAATTAACCACACACTAAGCTCCCAATGTCTGATAAAAGCAATGAGAAATCAGACCAAGAGCGAGAAAAAACTGCTAGATTTCCGAGTAAACTCAGAATAGGCAAGAATGTTCTGTATGCAAGAAGGCGAGTTCGTAAGAGCAAACAAATGTCACAAGCTATAATGTGCATATTAACAAACTAAAACTGTCAACTATTGGAGAGGTTGATTACGAGGAAAGGGAGAGGTTGGACGCCGGCGAGATGAGAATTTCCACTCAAGTGTCAAGGACTGAACTTGATATCCGTCATAAGAAAGAACAGTTAGTAAATGTATACTGTTGGCAGCATGATTGTTGGGGCAAGAAGGCACTTTATGTACAAGTTGAAAAGATGATTTGGACCAGATACCTGAAAAGGAGAAGGCAAACTCAAAAATTAAAAAGAGAAGGAAACAGGTCAAATAGCAGTATTAGGTAATGTTTGGGTTTTAAAACAAGGAAAAGGAAAGAAAATATACAAAAACAAAGGATATTATAAAGAGGCTGTACACCTGCAATAAGGAGTATCACGTCCAAGACGGATTCACACTGACAAATCTACTTCAACCCCCATCACAAAAGGAAAGTGAAAATGCATGAAACTTTCACACAGCAGATGTCATTGTTTTTCTATTTGACATCAGCCCTCAAGAATATATGGGATCGGAGTTCTAAACTTACAGATATATCCCCCTGAGAAAAATCCATTAAAAAAATGAAATAGTTAATACTTAATAGCATAGTGTGGCAAATGACCGACACAGCATCTTCTTTCGCTCCATAATGACGCTAAACTGCCATTAATATCTTCTTTTCACTGGAATAACCATGAATCAGAAGGCTTAATGCCGCAAACTTATCAACAACAAAATAGACCAGGTTTCATTAGACACTAAGGGGATTTTATTCATTCTCAAACAGTAAGCCATGTTATGTCAGAAATAAAGTAAGTCGTCTTCAATACTATGGTTTCTCATGTTTGCATTGTTCAGTGGGTGTCTAGAAGTTATTTATTAGGCAATCCTCTACTTGCAACCCTGAACCCCCAGTGAAGCCAAGCATAGTTCTTATTAACCGGAAGTCAGTTTCTTCGAAAAACCTTCTCATCCTCCTCAAACATTCTTTTGCCAGAACTCTGCTCTGTGATTAAGATCTTGATGGCTACTCTGCAGCTCCTCCCGTGAGTGATTTATCCTTCCAATTCTCAAAATCCAGTACATAAAGCTAATTTTAATCCCTCATTTTTGCATGTTTTTTCTTCATTTCCTGACTCAGTGCTTTAATCTTTCTTTAAAAAAATTAATAAAAAAAAAAACTGAGCCCAGATCTCATGATTCTGATCTTTATATCCATTGAAATGTCAAAGAATATGGCAAGTCTATTTCAATAAAATTACCAAAGTCCTAGGCATAAATGTCAATCCAACTCTGCTCCTACACTCCCATTAACCCAACTTAGATCACTGATGCTTACATGGATAAAAAGTAAATGATAAACCCAAAAGCATAGACAAAAAGTTAATTACAAAATGAAGCAAAACTTAATTCCAATCTTACTTGTTAACATCAGTTTGTGACTTGATAACTAATTTCATCTGTGACTTCATTACTGACATTAATCATAGGAAAATATGTCTTTAAGAATGATGGAAATGATAAGAAACTTGATTGAAAGTAGTATGCATTAGTAACAATAAATTAGTACTAGTTATTATGTGGTTCAAAATTTTAGGTAATATTATTTAACCAGGTGTACTTGCAATGAGTGATTTTTCAAAATTACAGCCAATAACATTCAAAATAGTTATGTTTTGGTTCTAAACCACACCCATCATAGTTTCATATAATCTATTTGTGCAACCTCTATAGATAACTAATGATAACTAGCTTGAAGAAGACTAAATTTTGATCAGTTCATCAAAAGAAACCATTTAGTTAGAGTTTAACATTTCTGCCAAAATCTTTAATATCAGAGTAATAACAGACTTATGACGCAAATGATTTAAACTGTCAATCCACCTACAAAACAAACACAAGCATACCGGCAATCAGCTAAAACATTAAATCAGATTAAGAAACTCCAAAGCATTGACCAAGCATGAACACCCTATGGAACATGTTAACTATTTACAAATAAATTAGCAATATAAATGCAAGCCAAATCATAAATTCAACATGATACTCAATCTGTAACCATAACACACCTAGAATGAATCTAGTCAATTTATATACATTATCAAAATCATAACGTGCTGGATCTCCAAGAAAGCATCCAAATAAGAACCTATAAGGTCCACGTGAATCACATTTGATAGGTATCTGGTACCATTATCATCCCCTTGTCAAAGAATCAATGTATCAATGCTGGTTAAAATAAGATGGCGTAAGTTTGAACACTGTGCTAATGCTAACCAGCAGAAGACCTTAACATTGATTGCTAATACCGATTTTACCCTAGGGAAAAAAATTGAAACAATTCATCAGGGAAAAATGTTATTCAAATTTCACACTGGTTTTTGTTGTACCAAGAAGTTTAGGAGGTAATTACACCAGCCATTTTTGTAAATAGAACACTAGGAGAGCAATCATCATCACCAAAATATGAAAATATGATCATGATTGTGCAATTATTAAATTGTATGGGCAAGAGCCAAGAGGGGATGCCCAATCTTATAGAAAATCCCTAAAAAAATTGAAATTTTTTTAAAGATCCTAATCAAGTCAAAAGAATTATTGGATCATCACAGAAAATTGCTAACAAGAAATTGAACTCTCAAGATTCTATGTCAGAAATTGATCAAGAACAGTACTCACCGATCAGTGCTCTGCTTCGTCGTCATCCTCCTCAAGAAGCAAATTTTCGTCCTCCTGCTCATGCTGTTCATCTTCGTCCGCCTCTTCATCTTCACCCTCCTCTTCATCATCATCCTCCTCTCCCTCATCCTCATAATCCTCTTCATAATCCTCTTCATAATCCTCCTCAACTTCTCCTTCTTCTTGGTTCAGCTCCTCCTCCTCCTCCTCTCCTTCTCCCTCATCGGATCCATTGACATTGCCAGCGGGGTTTGGAAGAGGAAGGTTCCTCATCTTGTACATCTCCAACGGAAACTTCTTGTAATGACCTTTAGCTTGATGAGAAATCAAACCGGACCGGCTTTTGCTCCGATTCAAGCAGATCTCACATTCATTCTTCTTCTGATTTCGATGAGCTTTCTTGTTGTGCTTCCGCATTCCTGAGAGATCGAATCCCTTGTTGCACTGGACGCAGAAGTGGTTACGTGGCTTTCTGTTCTTCTGCTTCGGCGCCTTCGTCTTCTGCATTGCCCCTTTCAATCCCTTGGTCTTCTTCGTCTTCTTACTTCTTCCACCACCCATTGAGCTAGAGCTAGGGTTTCTGTAAGTTTTCGAGGTTCTGGGTTTTGAAAGAAAGAGGAGGACTACGATGATGGCGGTTTGGCCGTTGGAATTTGGACTTTTATAGTCTTCTTGAACGAGAAAGGTTTTGGACACCGTGAGTCCTCGCCGTTATAATTCGACGGTTTGGATTAAACCTCAGATGGAGTTCTTGATTGTGACACGTGGACGATCTTTTCCATTATGAACACGTGGAGGATATCTAAATCCCCTATCTTTTCACGAGAAATTGCCGAAATTATTTTAAAACCTACACTTTTCCTGTTCCCCCAAATTTTGCTCTTTAATTTGGAAGAGGCGTGCTCTTAATTGGTTGAAGCCTAACATCGGTAAGCATTAATCTATTCATGGGTCGAATTGCTTTTTAATTTGAGTGAAGATAGTGCCCTTGGTTTTTTCGAGTTGAAGGCTTGAATGTTATCTTCATTCTAATAACATTCTGAGTTCATAACTTTTGATAGTTTACTTCAATTTTACAACTCCTTGATGACGAAAATGCAGTCTCCACTCTAGATTTTAAATTGCTAACCTCAGTGGGATCGCCGATCCCAGAAATTGTAAGTGTGTAGTTTATAAAATGAATAAACCCAAGTCATCCATGGCTTAGAGTGTTTGAGGACTTTCTGTATTAGTTATCTGGGAGGTATCACTCCCTTGAAGTTGGTTTTATTAGAATTCAAAAATAAATCTGGAAAATATTATGCACTGATTAAAAAAAAAGTTAATTCGTATCATGGGACCTTGGTTTCTTTGAATGACTAAATGCTGTGTTTTCTCTGTGGCTAAAAAGAAGAGTGTACTTACAGTTTCCCTGCTGTTCTTATATTTCTGCTCTCTTTGCATTTGTCACTTGTTAAGTTACCTTTTAGTTTTTGCATATGATATACATATTAGACATATTTTCTAATATAAAATGTATGTTATATACTAGTAAGTGTGCGCGCGCGCGCGCACACACACACACACAATGTATTAAATATGAGATATATCGGAAATATAGGATGACCAAAATCCATGTTGGATTGCGGAAATTGGGGATATATCGGGGATATGTAAAAAATGTCGGGTTGCCATATCGGAAGATGCTCATATATATATAACATAACATTGTAATGTGTAATCTAAACATATCTAGTGTATTTTAAACATAAGAATTTACATTATAATTCATGAATTATGATATATGTAATATGTTTAGGATGACTAACTGGTTGTAGAAGCTTGCTTAGTGGGTTCGGGTCGGGTTTGGGAACCCAAACAACCCAAAAATCAAACCAAACTCAAAAAACAACAAACTCGGCCGATATTTACAAAAGATATATCCGATATATCAGAAAAA
>JBAKGM010000279.1:10805161-10825112 GCA_037177215.1 Asparagus racemosus | reverse complement strand
TATATATATGTCTGTGTGTGTGTCACTGTTCATATATATGTATACATATCTAGATATATAATTTAACTGTAAGTATGTATGTTTGTGTATTGCCGTGTCAATACCACATCTTTGTCGTAGTTCTCAAAATTGTTCTATTTGCCTTGTCATTAACATGCTGTGCCAGCATCTTTTTTCTGTATTTTGTATTGATGTTCATGGTTCACAACATAGGTTAAACTGTGTGTTTGTGTTGCTTTTGTGTTCTGCTGGTGAGATGAGAATTTGAGAAAGGGGCCATGAACCCCAATAATACTACTTGTTCAAGGCTAGAGGTTATGTAAAGGTTGTAATTTTTGTGTATTTTCCCTGTCGCCTGTCTTTTCGTACATTTTTTTATCTAAGCTTCCCTAAATTTTCTGGGGAACATGTGGCTATAGCACTGGCTTTGAGTTTGTGAAAATCATCATAACACTTTGAGTATCCGTACCTGAGTTTTTTTCCTGCTAGACTCATGTTAGACTTGGATCAGCCATCCTTGGAATTAAGGAAACCTGTTGTATACTTGTGTATAAATTGATAGGTTTATCCCATCTATTAATTGTGCTTAAACCGTCAGGAATGAGTGAACCATTGTCATTAATGAGGGGTAGATAAGCAAAGGTTGGGTTGAGTGCTTTTAATTGTGGAGAAGATTTTTCTTTTCTCCTTTCTTTTCTTGTTCTTATTTTGAATAGAGACTGTAGTGTGGTCTTAAACTAAGCACCTCCCATCACCTAAACCAACCCCCCCCCCCACACGGCGCACACGTACTTCACCGTAAGCTGGGGCTCACTGGCGGCTTATTGTTATTGTTTAATATTGACTAGAAGCATAGAGAATATGCTACCAATGATGGGTTAATGCTAGTAACCATCTAGATAAGTGGGTTGTGATATTGGTGTTATTAAAGTACAGTGCTATTTAATTATGAATGGCGTCTTTGTGTAAAATAAATTTGCTTGTAATAGTCTGTCCTTTAATTTGGACTGATAGAAAATTAAAATTTTGCTTACTTTTGTAGTATTGGTTTGTTGCAAGATGATATATGCATTAAGAATTTCCCTGACCCTTGGTGACAATATCCTGAAAATTTTGAAGCACTAACAATTAGAATGGCAGCTCAGGGATGCAAGGTTTTAAAAAATGATGTTAGTTTGGTGGTCTTTTGTAAGTGATGCGACTGATTGGTCTTTTTACAAACAATGCTAACGATTGGTCTGTTCACAAGTCATGCTACTGATTAGTGTGTTTATAAGGTACACTATTGTCTATAGACGAGTCCTTTTTGTTACGTAGTTTTTGACAATGTGTCATGCAGTATATGTCATCTAAGATTATGTTTGGTAATTAGCACTTGTTCATTTCGCCTTTGCCTTTTTAAACTATGGTATTATAAAAAAAAGGCTAAAACTAATTGCCTGCCATTTTTAGGTTCTCAGCAATGAAGGCTATGATGGATCTGCAGCAGATGTGTGGTCGTGTGGAGTTATTCTTTATGTTCTAATGGCTGGATACCTCCCTTTCGAAGAGTGCGAGCTCCCAACATTGTACAAGAAGGTAGTCATGAAATCATTTTACTACACTCAGAACATCACATTTCTATATAGTATATAGTGCTTGCCATGATTATTCCTGAAGCATAAGATCAACCTCACCAGTATAGGTGACTTTGCGTTCATGTCTGATTTCTATGAATAGTTTAGGTGACCAGAGAGCATATTGTTAATACCAGTTCAATCTGTGAATTATCCTTGATAAAATCAAAGGAGCTTCATTATTAGCATGGGTGAATGTGACATATGTTGACTTATTGTAAATGGAACTTGTTGTCTTTAATATTTTCATGCAAACTATGCAGAACATCCTAAAAAGGTAGCTTCTGAGTTTCACATAAAATTTCTGTGCAAGAGCATGCCTTCCTTTCTCATTGATAAAAAGATTATATTATTTGGAGAAGGTTGTTCTGGTCTCAAGCTCAAACTATTGTTTTGTGAAGTTTTGCGTAGGTTATCATGTGAAAATGTATATGCAGGAGAATATCTATTTTCATGCAAACTATGCAGAACATCCTAAAAAGGTAGCTTCTGAAATTTCTGTGCAAGAGCATGCCTTCCTTTCTCATTGATAAAAAGATTATATCATTTGGAGAAGGTTGTTCTGGTCTCAAGCTCAAACAATTTATCTTTGAAGTGGTCAATAGTATTCAATGTTGTAAAACATGTGTTGTGCATACGATTGGGTAGCACATCGCATATATGCTGGTTATTAGATTAGTTACAGTTATTTTTTAAGGATTTGATTTCTTTTAGTTGAGATGTTTCAGATAGGATTAAAATAATGCAGGTTGTTTACTTGATATCTTAATTTAGTTATTTAGTTAGTTAGTTAGTTTATTTTCTGTTTTTTCTATTGTGATTTGTTGTTAGGATTGAGATTTGTTTCTACTGTTAGGTTTCTTTATAAGTAGCTGGTATTCTCTCTTTGAGAAATAAGCTTTGTTATATGAAGTTATAAGTTTTGAAGATTTGTAAGTATGCGGCTTGCTTTTTCTCTTGAGCATGTGAATTGCTTGGTTTGTGATTTGTTATGGTGAAAACTGAAAAGCCAAGGGGCTAAAGTGTTGTATGGGAAACCAGCCTATCCAAATCCATCTCGGTTTTGTTATCCATCTATCTTTTCATTTATATCCACATCCCTCTCTTCTGCAAGCAGAAACTAAATAAATATCAAACGTCTCCAAAAGAGCCCCAGCCTCCTTCCATCGTCATTCCTGATTATTGACCCGCCCACCACCCCCACACCCTCCACACATAAGCACACATGCGCACACTCACGCACACACCCACACATTATATGTGTGTAGAGAGAAAAAGAGGAGGGAGAGACCACTATCTTTACCGTGATTGATCTTTAGTGGTCTAAATGATGTACATATTATGCATACATTCAGGAGCAAAGAACAAATGGATTATATGCTTCATAAAGGAGTTACGTAGACTATATATGTATTTGATACATAAGGGAACCACTGTTTTTTATATGGCTAATAGTATGTATTTGATACATAAGGGAACCACTATTTTTGCTGCGGCTAATGGTACGTATTTGATACACAAAGGAACCCCTAATAGTCTTCAATTTGGTAAGACTCATAGTATGCATATGATGGATGATGCATAAGGGATTATACAGTACAACAAATAAGCCTTTATCTCAAATTTTTTGGGTGAGCTACACGAATTATATTCTTCCGTTTAATTCTGTTAAGGGCCACCTCCTATGTTAAGTTAACTAGTATCATATCCTTCTTATTGCTCCTAACCAACTTCTCTTTGGCCTATGTCTATTTTCCTCTTTGCCCCGATTAAGTAAATGGATTATATGCTGCAGAAAGGAATATGTGGATCATTTGTGCATGATGTATGGAAGTATGCATGCACAAGTGTGCATGGAAAGAGAGAGGGACTAGGCTGCTTCGTATCAAGAAAGAGAGAGAGAGAGGGATTTAGACTGCTTCATATCAAGATATTATTTGTTTACACATGATCTATGAGTTAAAACTCCAGGTATTTGAAAAGCAAAAGAGACTAAAGGAAAAAGATCATTCTAAATGTTTCCTTGAAGCAAGATGATAAAGATAGTGAGAGCAACAACAGAAAGGCAACCTTGTGTGATAATATGTATCTCAGTCTGTACATACACGTCTATTTCTCATAATTTGCATCGCTAGTCTAGTACCCCAAGCGTCTAAGCCAACATGTTTGGTGGTTTTCTTTTCATTGTGATCATACCTTGAATTTTTTTTTTCAATATCTATGCGTCTTATCCATAACTATATAAATGGTAAAAGCTCTTACTCATCATCCATGCACATTCCGTCATTCCAGTTTTCACCCCTTCTCATATTTGTGTAGTTTCATTGTACACTACATATGTGACGGAGTTCAGCTGATCTTACCTATGATTCTCTTATTGAGAGTAGATCCGTTGCAATTTCACGTCACTCGTTAGTGATCATTCTCGCATTTTACATCACTCGTTCGTGATCACTCTGGTACAAGTAGCAAAAGGCCAGACTAAAGAATGCTATCAGACTTCTTATGAGCTTAAATGTTTGAAAGGTATTCATTATTTTGGATGTGGAAAGAATTGTAGTATTGGTGTCTATTGTTCATAGTCTACTTGTTAATGTTCACTCAAGTGCAAGTAACAAGCGGTCAGACTAAAGAATATTTCTTATGTGTGTCATAGCCAACACATTTGGTGATTTTTTTCATTGTGTTCATATCGAGATTATTTTTTCAACATCTATTGCATCTTATCCATGACTAAATAAAGGGCAAAGCTCCTAACTCGTCATCCATGTACATTCCATCTTTCCAGTTTTCACGCCTTCTCCTCATACTTGTGTTTTACATTGGATGTAAGATATGTGAGGGAGTCCTGTTGATCTTACTCATAGTTCTCTTATTAAGTAGATCTTTTACAAATTCATATCACTTGTTACTTGTTAGTGATCTCTCTGCTGCAAGTAACAAATGGTCAGACTGAAGAATGCTATCAGACTTCTTGTGAATTTAAATGTTTGAGAGGTGTTCATGATTCTAAAAATGGAAATGGTGCGTGGAGTCTCAATATCAAATTTTTGCACTGTAAGAGTCCAAAATTTTGGAACCAATAAGCTAAACTTGGTATTTGCTGAAAGTCGTCTAAGTTGGTGAAAACATATACATATATCATGAATCTTACTTCATATGAACCTTACATATTTTAATTTAAACTTTTCTTAACAAGAAAAATGTTTGTTTTATTTACTATAGAAACAGATTGACCTCTGCTCTTATGTCTGATCTACATTTATTTTTTTTTTCTTGTCAACTTATGAATGCATCTATCATGGTAAATTGGTAATGCATTTTGTAGTCTAAGGCCTCTATTTTCATAGTTTGTTGCTCTTGAACTAATCTTAGCTCAATCCTTGTAGATCAGTGCAGCTGAATTTACTTGCCCGTTATGGTTCTCCGATGGTGTGAAATCATTGATACGCAGAATACTTGATCCCAACCCAAAAACTGTGAGTATAAGAATTTTAGCCTGAAATTTTGCAGGAAAGGGGCGAGGAGCCATTAACTTATTCCTCATGTTGCTCAATCTTGAACTTATTCTCCCTTCAACAATTAAATAGTACTATTTTTAATGTATATACTGTCATTAGGAATTTTTAAAATATCCCCAAACTATCGTGATTGCTATTTTATCTCCCATTTCCCAAATAATAGTTAATCCGAGATTTTGTCTTCATAATGTTATTCAAGTTCTAACAATATATGGATAAAAAGAACTCATAGATGAAGTGTCCGGGTAACCTAGGGTAGGTGTATATTTAAAAAAAACTCATAGATGATATAAGGACCTAACCCAAGAGGAGTATGATTGGCAATTGTCTCTGGCTGAGCTTTTACCAACTAGCTTTAAGAGAGTTGACCACTTCTATTTTTATCTAATGTCAATTTATCCAAAAGAACTTGCTTTTACGCAGTCAGGCATTATTTGTTGCGCTATTTTTTCTTTTAAGATTGGAAATGGTTGAAACATGGTAGTACTGTGTAGTGCCTTTTTTTTTACATAGTGTACTTTTATATTTTTGTTAAACTTACAGTGGATACTCTCTCTACCATTTTAAATAATGAAGGTACATACGTATCTATCGGTGAAACTTCATATTGCCTTTTCCAAATAGTGGTGGTCATGGTTACACGTGCATAACTGAGTAATGCTTTTTTCTACATTGCACAGGTGCAGGTGCGGGCAGTGTTTTCAAAGGCACACACCTCACTGCACCTCATGTGCCCTACGATGCGAGGTAGTAGCGAAGCGCCCTACATCTGATGTAGCAACGACTTTTGCGCCTTGCAAGCATCCTGACTTTGTGCAGGGTGCATGTAGTACATAGCCTTGTATATTTTTGTTTGTTAACATTTCAATTGAGTCTTTATACACGATAATCTATTTTCCAAAAAGCAAAATATCCTTTTTTAGTAGCATTCAATTGAGGATCCTAACTAATCCTCATTTACTATTTGATTTTGCTAGGATATTAGTCTTGATTTGACATTTTATTTGAAACTAAGACCTTATATTGTGATTTGGTAGTAGGATATTATTTATCCTGACATATTTTCTTTCATACTTGATTATCTATCTTGAAAAATTGTGTGGTGCCTTGCATCACTCGGGCACACACTTCGCGTTACGCCTTGAGCATGTGCGTGTAAAGATACTCTGCGTCTCGCGCATTGAGAATATTGGGTGCGGATGCGGACGCGGGTGCAAATATGGGGCACGAAAAAATTGTAAAAAGTAGGATATGGGACACAACTATATATACATACATATTGTAATTAATAATCTATATGAGATCAATATTGTTTTCCATTCCATGGTATGAGAACTAAAATCGTCATACCATTTTTATGTTTCTTTCAGTGAGTAGATAATAAATTGAGAAACGCTCGTCAAATGACCCCTTAAAATCAGACTTATGAACTAGGTATGAGCGGAAACAACCCTGTCCCGAGTTCAACGAGCTGCATAAATTTGAGGTGAGGTGTACGATATACGTCCAAAAAGTGTATCACAAGTTTTTAAACTAAAACATGTTTTATATAGTTGAGAACAGGTCTGAATAAATGTATGTATATATTCAAGAAGTATCCAAGGAGTATTGGACATGGACAACACGAGAAGTGTTGGATACGGACACAAGTGTCTAGATGACTTGTCTGGGTAGCCTTGGTTTTTTCCAAAAAACTAGTCAGCCCTAGGGGGAAAGGGAGGCAAGTGCAATACTATTGAATGTTGATAAAACCATGCTTTGACCCTCTTCTTATATAGGAGGACTTCATTTACTAATTAATATGCTAATATACCATATAAGGGTCTTTACTTACTTGAGGATAATTGGTGTTTGAATATTTAAACTAAGATAAAACTTTGAGCATGTTTGGGAACTTTGGGTTATAATCCATTTGGATTATAATCTAGAGTGTTTGGTAAGTCTAGTGGATTATAGTGCATTATTGTTGTCAAAATGACCAAAGGGGATATGGGGATGGTGATGAATTACTAAATAAGACATTGGATTTTGTGAAATCATAAGGGACATAATTGTCTTTTATTTGGTTAGACTTCATGTCTTTTAAGCCACAAAAATAAGCTAGGATAACCTAGCTTTTTTTTCGTGGATTATAAGCCAAATAAGCCATTTGCCAAACATCTCAAAGTGGCTTATTGGCCACTTTGACCATTTGCCAAACATGCTTTTTACTATGACCAACTGCGTAGTGTTGACCAGATTCATTGTATGGCTTCCAGATTCATTGTATGGCTTCAAATGGCAATGAATCCAAAGAATGAAGGACAGATATTTGATGGACTTAGCACATGGCTGACCAGCAGTGATTAGCGCATAAAATCGCAGATGGAAGGACATAAAATTTCCTCGACTTGCTTGACCATGTTAATTGATAAAGATGATGGAGGAAATAGGGATTATTTGATTGTAGGATGCTAATGGAGACGGTGATGCTGACTTAACATAGCAGAGGATCATGTCCTTAATAATGTCAACATTTCCACCTCAGGCATTGGTAAACTGGAGAGGTAGATTGTGTGTGTAGAGAAGTGATGTGTTAGCAATTGTATGGGATCAAAATTCTCCATCTTTTCAGATATAAGAATAGATTTACTGAAACAACGCATTTCGATTTTTTCGGTCAAAATCACCATGCAAGATATTTTTACTTTTGTTTGTGGGTTCATGGATACAATAGACTTAAGAGTCTATCACTCTATTGTTAATTAGCCTCTTTTTAGGAAACTTCAAACTAAAAGTTAATGTGTATCGATAAGTAAAAGAAACTCATATGAGAACTTTATAAAATTCATTTCAGTTTCATTTCATTTGAACACTTAGAGAGTACATGAATTAACCAAGGTTATTTTCCAAGTAAATAATGACAGACATACTAAGAAAGATCAACCTCAACCTTGAGTAAATTTGAATATTGAGTACTGTCTAATTTCATAAGAGACCTATCTCGTGATGTGAAAGTCTACCTTGTATGGATTTGATCCTAGCAATTTGTTGGTTGATTTTGGAAGTTTGCCCATGGTTGATTTTGGATGGTTTGATCCCCCTTGGTAGTTTGGAAGTTGATTTTGAAATTTAGCCCCTTCAACAACATGGAGGTCATTTGAGTTTTTATTTTGGCATATTTTTTTATGGTATGAAGATGGGTTTGAGATTTGATTCTCCTTTAGTGACTTGTAGTCAGTGGTTCGTTGAGTTCATTTTAGGCTTTTAGCGACATGGAGGCTGATGTCGGATTTGATTCTCTGTCAGGTAGATATTTTCCAGCCTTAATTCAATTTGCATGGTTTTGCTATCTTTTTCCCCCTCAAATAGGTATGATACAAGAAATTAATTTTTGGCTCTGTACATTCCTGTAGCTGCAGAATGTGGATCTAGATATACAAATAGCTAATATTCCATGAGTAAAACCAAAACACATAGCTTTTATAATTTCAGTTTTTATCTATCTGGTTACTTGTAAGCAGCTTCTAGTTAACTCCTTCAGGAACATAAAATTTTGTGGTGTCCAACATTATCGCCTGGAGTACTGAAAGTTTAATAGTTGTCCAGGCTTTGGTGGTCAGATGTATTAGCTTGTCATCCTCAACCGATTGATGTATGCTATGCATGAAGTGATCATTTACTGTCAGTTCCAGCATTCCGGCCAACTGTAAGATCCAAGAGTTATGCCAGTTAGTCGTCTATGATTATGCTAGTTATTCTGGTTAATGGCTAACCAGTAAATGATATATATAGTTGGATGCGTAGGTAATGTGGAGGCATGTGAAATGTGTCAAACCGTATAACTATTGTAACCTATCTATGTTGCATGGATATGGTTACAGGAAACAGGTGCGGGTGCGGGACACGGTAAATTTGTAAAAGGTAGGGTACAGGGATATGGCTATACGAATATTTATATACACATTATATTGGTAAATTTGTAAAAGGTAGGGTACGGGAATATGGCTATACAAATATTTATATACACATATTATATTGAAATTAATAATTTATATGAGAACAAGGATGAGAATTAAAAGTCCTATATCAGTTTTATGTTTCTTTTATTATGTGGATTATAAATTGGAAAATCACTACTTTTTGAACTAGACATCAAAACGGCCCTTCAAAATCATAATTCGGAACCTAACCTTTGTCCTACGAGTTTCAAGAAGTGTGTCTGGAGTGTAGGATATATGTCCAAAAAATGTATGATAAGTGTTCTAAATTAAAGCATGTATTTTACAGTTGTGTGCATGCCTGAATAAATGTATGCATTTACGTAAGGAGTTTCCAAGGAGTTTGGGTACGGGTAGGGGTATGTGCTGGGTAGGGGTATGGCTTCAGATTAGAAGTACCCAGGTAACATAGTATCCTATTGTATATATATCACAGTGACTAGGTTTATATAGTGAACCTGGATGGGATAATTTGATTGCTTGTACATGGTGATTTTATGTCTTTGTCTGATATTGTCTTATCTTAACTAACGAAATCTAAAGTTAAATTGCTATGAGTTATTTGCATCTTAATGCAGCGCATAAACATTGAAGGAATAAAAAATGATGCATGGTTCAGGAGAAATTATGTTGCTGTGAGACATGGTGATGAGGAAAAGGTTGACTTGAATGATGTTAATGCTGTTTTTGATGACATTGAGGTTTGTAAAAGCTTTTTGATTTTTCATACTGTACTATTACGAGTCATACTTGTGCTCTACTACTTAGCATCAGATTTACCTGATGACCATGAGTGCTCTCATTTGCTATTTAATGAATAAAAGCATTTAAGGCTCTTTACCAATCTCTCCATGTAATGGACATTTTTGCAGGAGCAATATGTGTCTGAGAAGGTCGAGGGTGCTGGTAGAGGTCCTCTCATAATGAATGCTTTTGAAATGATCACCTTATCTCAAGGGTTGAATCTTTCAGCTTTATTTGACAGACGCCTGGTATATATCGTTTCCCATTAAACTTCAATATTTAGAAAACCAATTAAACTATAGGCTTACTCAATTTCTCTTTTTTTTTGTTGTTGGGGGGGGGGGGGGGCATGGGGCTAGGAAAGGACTAAATCAGTGTATTGATGCATTGTACATATATTTGGAAATCGACATCAGAATTAAAGAATCAACTTCAGTTCTGGTGACACATCAAAGAATTCTGATTCAGTACTTTTTCTCTTTGGAAAAGAGGAGGATTTTGTTCTAGTTTACTAGGGAAGCACAAAGAACATTGTATGTAATGGTTGCAGAATAGTACAAAATTTTGAGAATACCAGTAGGGGAATGTTCTCATAAATCTAGATTTCTATTATTGAACTTTAACGGTTTGGAGGGGTGTTCCCAGATCTCTACTTAAGCATTAGGACTTATCCTAACCACCTAATGCTATATGATCAACAATTAATTATGATTTTTTTTTGGCGTTAGCAGGAAGTTCCATCTGATATTGATCAAAGATAAGTACGTTTTGAGTAAAGCCCTACCTGGTGTTCCATGACCAACACTTCATACCATAACTTTGAAGTTTTGGCGTATTGGAAGTGACTTCTAGAGTTTTTATTTCAAGCATCCAAATGAGACAAATGTTAGCGCATGCTAATCTTATTGAAATAAGCCATGCCTTGGAAATTCTTCCATATGCAACCCGTATGCTTATAAATTACTATCAATTCAATTTTTTAACTTTGAGAGCTTGACATTTTTTGCAGTTGTTTAGTGTCTACTTTATTTTTCATTTTTTTTACATTAATAAATGGTTATCACCTTTTACTTAATTCTGAAAACAAATCTATTATTTGCTTTCTTTTAACTCAGGATTATGTGAAACGTCAAACTCGTTTTGTTTCTCGCTACCCAGCAAGGAAAATTGTTGCAGCTATTCAAGAAGTGGCTGTAACCATGGCTCTTAAGGTTCAATCCAGAAATTACAAGGTAATATACACAAAATATCACATTATGTATTTGATATTTTTACTATTTTCAGTAGCAAAACATAGTTCTTCTGAGCAACGAATTAAATTCAAAAGAGGAGAGGCAGCACTGCAAAATATGGTGAAGAAACTAGGAAAGTTAGGGTGAGTAATTGGGCTGCTGCAAGAGGTCCATGTCTTGTATCCCCTTTGAGAAGTTAAGTCTGATAACCTATATTAATATATGAGCATGTGCACTCAAAAAGTGATGGTACCTCAGTAAAGATAGCTTTTTAGATCTGTACTGAATAGTCAATATAGGTTTTTATCCTCTAGGAGAACGCATTGAAAACAATAGTAACAACCACATCAAATCAAAACCTTCCACTGAAAATGATGGCAAGATTTCATGAAGTCTACTCTACATTATACATAGCTGCGGTTATAGTGCAAGTGTTAGCTTATGATACTGGCTTATGAGAAACTCTTGCATCATAGAGGCAAGCACGCCTTGTTCAGCTGTTTGTTCCTTCAAATTGGTCCTCAAACTTGATGGAAACATATGAGTGTTGGGACTTGTTCTCCCACTGAAACTATAGCTATTATTTCATGCTAAGGGGATATTCCATTGCAGCGGTATCCTTGTGGATCATACATCCATACCCATTTGGATCCTTGACTTAAGAGTGTCAAGTCATTAGGAGGATCCCACATGAGAGCCAGGGTCAAGTACGTCCTGCCGTCTGAAATTACTGTGGTTCTTTGATGTTGTTAGTTGCTTCATCTTTTCCTTTGTGGCATGATTCATGATAATGCATCTTTGTGTCTGATCCCGGATCATTGACTTTTTAAAACTATGATCATGTCCTTCAATTATCAAGTATATCTTTTATGTATTATGTACAATTCTTCTGAGTTAAGTGCAACTCTGTGCAATGTTGAGGTAATTACAAGTAATGAGTGGCTTGGGTATATACATGCTGGTTATCTTCATTAATTGAGAAGTCTAGATGCATAGGACCAAAATGATAGGAAAGGTGTGGGGTGTCGTTTCCAAGGTAATCATTTGCAGAGTTCATTGTAAGAAAAAGCCGACTGACTTGCAATCCTGACATGGAAAAATGGGATGACTCTGTAAACGTTTTGTATCTATAGCCTTTGGGTCTCGGTTAATTCTAGTAAGCTAAACATGAAAGGGGAACAGTGCCGTGAATGTGAAAGTTGTCATGAGGTGAACAGGAACTGATGCAAAGGCAGGAACTTTATTCCTCTAGGGTTTTGCAGCTTGAGATGTTTATTCTCGAAAAAGCCTAAGAAATGAGTTTACATATCTGTAAATGGAATATTGTTGAGTGGCCATAAACTTTATTCCTCTAAGGTTTTGCAGCTTCAGATATTTACTCCATGTCGAAAAAGCTAAAGGAATGAGTTTACATTTCTGTAAATGGAATATTGTTCAGTGGCCATAAACTGGCAGATCTTTTTATGTTTCAAATAGCTTACAGGTTTACTCGTACACACTTTAGGTCGTCAATTCAGCCAATCTATCAATCATGTGCAATGTTTGTAGCATATACCTTTTTGTGCATCTTTTGTCAGCTAGATCTGCACCTCTCAGCATTGTGACCTTTAATTCCTATAGTAAAATTGTTTGCTAGATTAGTTACATATCTCTTGCCCTTGGATTATTATAATACTGGTAAGTTTCAAAAACCTAACATGAAAATTCACCTTTTTCTCAAAAACTACCGCGAATTTTGTAGTCTTACTTTTGTGCGGCAAAAAGTATGCAAGTAAATTAGCCTCTTGACCACTTACTCCGCTTTATTCCCTCAAATTTTCACAGATTATCATGAAAAATATCATAATTTTTCTCGCCTTGGAGTAAATAAAGTCTATGGTAATTCTCCGAGAATATAGTGAAACTTCATTATTTCATAAAGTCTATCCTTAGGATAGTACTAACTATTGTACAAATCCTAAACTACTTTTGTACAATAAATGTGTATCCCTGCTTGTGAAATATTATCAAAATTTGTGTTCGAGGGCCTCGGGCTTTATCTTCTTATAGTACAAAAGTAGTTGAGGATTTGTAGTAATCTAGTTATCACTACTCTATATTCTAGATTAAATGCCGCCAACTAGTGTTGCTAATTTGTGTTGTATGTACTACAAGTACTGCAGACTGCATTCTCATATGTATTTAATTGCCGGTAATCTTCTTTTCTAAATTGGACTTTAATCATTTTTTGTAGATTAGGATTGAAGGAGGGTCCTCAAATAAAATGGGTCCATTTGCGGTGGTTATAGAGGTAGCTTCGCTTGTGTGAGATTTCTCATTCTACCTTAAAACCTTCATCCAGTTGTGCGCTTCTTAAAAAGTAACTGCTTATGGGCAGGTTTTCGAAGTTGCTCCAGCTCTCTTCATGGTTGATGTGCGGAAGGCTGCTGGTGAAACTCTGGAATATCACAAGGTTAGCTCTCGATATTTAACTACATGCACTATCTAATGCTTTCAGTTTTAATATCTTTGCTTCAATTGCTCCTATTTTACATTCTTGCTGCCATCTTCCAAGAAGAAGTCTAGGGGTGGTTGTATTTTGGATATCTGACAATGCCACAAATCCGATATATGACAATGCCACAAATCCAAGGCATCTATGACTTTTCAAATTTTAGCTTGGTTTGTTGGAAAGTAGAGTTGAAAGTTCGTTTTGAAAAGAGACCCCGAAGTTCTTGTTGGTCTGTCTGTAAAAAAAGTGGTTAAGGTTGAAAAGAGATTTACGTGCCTCACTCATGAATCATGATTGAAGTTGTATTTAAAATAAGATATGTTAGTATTTTTATCTTTTTTTTTTTTTGTATTTTTTGAATTCTCTTAAGAGTTTTTGAATTTTTATAGATTTTTTATTATTTATTCTGTACTTTTGTGCGGATGCTACCCTCCACAAAATCCTCCAAAATCCCTCCATTTTGGCGGGACTTGCGAGGGAGAATAAGCTGAGGTGGCTGCTTTTTCCAATGCAAGATCTATGCGAACAAACAGCGAACTTGTTTGCTGGATTTTGTGACGGAAACAGATAGGGAACAGGCCCCACTTTTCAGATCAAAATCCATGGATTCTTAATAGAATCCAAGGATCCAAACGGCCCCTTACATGACATCGCTGACCAGATAATGTCATTTTGGTCTCTATGTATGCAGTTCTATAAAACTTTATGCAGTAAACTGGACCACATCATCTGGAAACCAACGGAAGGTGTTGCTAGGCCATCTCTTATGAGGACGGCAACTTGCTGACTTGAAATTTTTGGTGTGTGTTGCAAATGGATGTACATTGTACATGAAAAATTGTACAGTTTGAGATGCGATGCAAAGTAAGCATTGAAGGACTTCAGTATGTACTTTCAAATCTCAGCCTTGAAGGATGCTTTTGCCTGCTGAAGTTGTGGAGTTACGCATGGATTTCTTGGCACTTCCTTCTCAATGATCCTCTAGCGTGTGTTTTATGTAATTATATGTTCTGTAATCTATCATAGGAAACCTACACTGGCACTGGATGTAACTATAATTTGAAGACATTTGTTTATGCTTCGCGTAAAATTTATCATTGCGAGAAAATAGGCTTGTGTTCTAATTCACAACCTTGCTTCAATCCCTCAAGGCAACGAATTATGATCTTGCGATAATCCGGAAATCCTGTGAGAGGCGGAATAAGGCTTTTCTTTTGAGAAAAGGATGGATTCAGTTTATTTCAAATGTGTAGTGATTTCTTCTCAATTTGTTCTCTCTGAGAAGCTTCTATCTGTATTCATCCGGCTTCTTTTTAAGCCTAAACCCAACCGCAGCGAATCTAGAAGCAAATCTCAATGCAAGCCTGATGGTACTGAATGTCTTTTAGATTTTCGTCAGATTAAGCTTGAACGGTTCTCATGTGGGCGAGCCATCCAAACTATGACAAATTGCAGAAGTAACGTAGAAGAAAGTATCAAATATTAAAATATCTGGAAGTGCCAAAAATGTCAAATATAAATGCATGCACCATCATGAGTAGTTAACTAGCTGAGAATAATTATCAGTGTCGAAAGAACTAGTTGATGACGTGCTGAGAAAGAGGTCAACTTTGCAAAAAATCATCTTTAAACTACACAGAACTAGTGGTAGCTGCACGCAACTAGTGGTTTGCAATTAGAATTAATCTGATTCTTATAATATAAATGGGACTAATAGTTCTGTGTATATATCGGAGGGATGGTTTAGCAACAAAAAATACGGGACTTACAGAGACTGTGATAGTTTTGTCAACCAAATACACGGGACTAGTAATAAGTGAGACCACTCGATATTGACCAACAACGTGTCTTACAACAAAGATATGTGCCCAGAGGTTTAGATAAGAGAAAATTTATAAGTTAATTACTATTAAGTCCACTTGTTTCGTATTACTACAAATTGTTTATATAGGCAACTTCCTAACTTAATTGCCTATAAATGTTGTTGATGATATTGAGGCTATTGCAAATGAGGGTCTAGCTCTTTTTGTCAAAGGTATAGATCTAAGAGTACATGCATCTCTGTATCAGCGGATAGTGAGGAGGGTTCGTAGAGTTTTGAATCGAATTCAGGAGAATCTTTATGATGGTCGAGATGTGATGGTGGAGCAGGATGTATTATATGCATGCTGACTAAATCGACGGAAATGAGGAGGATCTTGCAGAAACGATGATGAAGCTGGACCTTCATAACTTGTTGGCGGCCTGTCACAAACACAAACAGCGAGCTCGTGCAAACTAAATTTTGTGGAGGACGATGACGATCTGCTCAGGTAAGAAGAGGGAGACAAAGGGGACCGGGAGGACTTTTAGGTTGTATACGATCGATGTATGGATTTTTTGTGTCGAGTCCATTTAAGTTATCGATATAGGTTATTTTTAAACAAATAGACATATTATATTTAATTTTGTTATGATGTTTCGGTGTATGGAGATAATGTGTTGTCGCGATGTGTTTATCAATTGCGTTTTGTTGCGATATTTTGGTTTGTTTGAGCGTGGGAGAGAATATGTATTTATATGTTTAGATTTGTATGAAGTTATGTATTTATAAAATTTATATGTATAGATATGTACATGAGGTGAATTAGATATTTCATACACACAGGATATTACTTATATGTGCAGGAGACAAGTTATGAACATGCATTCATGGTCTGTGCATGTCCAGGATATACGCGGAACTAGTTTTGTTGGATGTCTGTGCAAAATACACGGGACTGGTAGTCCCGTGTTATATCTGCCTTAAATGAATTGGATATTAGCAGTTGCTAATTAAAATTAGATATTAGCAATTGCTAATTAGACGGAACTACTAATCCCATGTATTTTGAAGGCGATATTTTACAAAATCGACTTCTTTTTGGCGAGACTGGCAAAAAAGAGGTTGATTTTGCTCATTTAGCAAAACGGTCCTTTTTACTAATTATTTTTCAAAAAAGATCTTTTCCAAAAAATTCTCTAACAAAATAACCACAATAGTACAACATTATGAACCAAAGATCTACAATAACGTATAATGCTGCGTATAACAAACAAGTACATGTTTCATTAACATTAGCAAGGTTACAAAGGTCACAGTCCATAACATCAGCCAAGCAAAATCAAGGTCTCGGTCTAAAAAATCAGCCAAAACAGCCGTCAATGGCATCTGCTGCCATAACCAAAACCCTACAGATCGCAACATCCAGAATGAACTGTGCAAAAGCAACCTCACACGACTAACACGGATCATAAAAAACTGCAAAAAAGCTGCCACAAATCCAGGGACTCAATATGTTTTTTTATCTCAAGAACCCTAATGGCCAAAGCGAGAAGAGGCTCGCCAAATCAATGGCACAGCCAAAAACTCAAAACAGATCTCCCCTCATCAGAGAAACCTGCGAGAACTCACAATGGCCAAGGATCCCAAAAACTGACAGGCGTCCTGAATGAAAAGATTCAAAGACCACAGACCAGAAACTAAAAATAAACTGACACGACTCCGGGACTCAGTATACGTTGTCATCTCAAGAACCATATGACTAAAAGCGAGGAGAACTCGAACAGATCTCCCCTCACTGGAGGAACCTGCAAAAACTCGCTTTGGCCAAGGATCCCAAAAAACTGGCAGGTGTCCTGAACGGGGAAAAAAACTAGGAGAGGATATCACACCACCACATTCTCTCTTCGAGCGAAGAGACACCATGAGCTTGAATTAGAGCGCAGTGTTGAAGATTCAAACCAACCAATGTCCTTCCCATGTTACCAAAGAATGGCAGGATCCGAGGTGTCACCTTCGAGCAACCAGAAAAGGAAAGGGCATGAAGGTTGAGCTGCCTCGCAGATGCTAAGAGAGCAACACCATAATCAGTGACATCAGCATTTGACATGTAGAGCTCCTCAAGCATAGTGCATTGCTCTGAGATTGTTAATAGAACTTTGTCAGTGATTTTGTTGCAGCCATCGAAGTTGAGTAGCTTGAGAGTGTCGCCATGTTCCTTCACAAGTGCACAAATGGATGTATCAGTTAGATTAGCACAGCCTCTCAAATTGACTTTGATCAGTCCATTCTCGGAGCTCTCAATCACCGGTAGAAGCCCAGCATCTGTTACGTGGACAAGGCCACTTATATCCAAGCGCCTCAAACTAGGGCAGATCTTACCAACAAGAGCCAAGCTCATGCTAGTGAATCCTGGGCAGCCACGAATTCTTAGGGATTGAAGAGACTTGCATAGAGGAAGAACATCTGGGCAAGATTGGATATCTCTGATTCCCAAACACTTGACCAAGGCGAGCTTTCTGAGCTTAGCGTTGCATTTGACAAGAACAGCAAGAACACCAATTAGCGTAATCCTATGACATTCTTCAAGTTGCAATTTCTCGAGTTCCCTAGAAGCCTCAATGAAACGCTTCAAGCCATTATCAGAGATATAGCAACACTTGTGAATGGATATCTGGTTCAGATTTGGGCAGCCCTTCGCCACAGCTTCAAGCCCTCTATCAGTAACCCCTCGACAAGAGGTTGTAACAATAGATCTCAACTTCAGTAATCCCTTCGCATTGCCCAAGCACCAGAATCCCCTTTCGGCTACATTCTGAAGTCCAGTAAGATGCAGCTCCGTAATTGACCTCCCATAATGCCCAATACAAGCAAGAGCAAAGTCACCAACATTCAAGTTCTCAAGCCTTAGCTTGGCCAAGGAAGAAGAAGTAGAACACATCATGCCTGCAATTCCTTCATCACCAACAAGAGGGCAGTCTTTGATGGAAATAGACTGCAGATTTGGGCAATAACGACCGATATTCTGGAGACATTCATTGCCAATACCAGTGCAAGATTCCAGTTTAAGAGACATCAGATTAGGGCATTTCTCTGCAACGACGAGCAAGCCCCTGCTAGTAATAAGTGGACAATCGCAAAGATCCAGCTTTTCCAGCATTGGACACCCATTGGCAATCTCAGCCAGACCTTTATCAGAAACATGAGGAACCTTCCACAATGATAACACATTAAGAGAAGGGCAGTGTCGACCAACAGAGGAAAGCCCAATATCAGAAAGCCCTCGAGTCCGGTGGTTCCCCCTGATAGAGAGCTTGCCGAGGCCGCCACGGCCAGCGGTGCCGATGGCGGTAGCAGAAACCCTAACATCAGTCACTTCTCTTCCCTCAAAGGATCTAGTGAGAAAACCCATGTCCTTAACCTCCTCCTCTTCATAATCTTCTTCATAGTGTTTCTTGGCTGGGGTGAAGGACTCGTTATCTTTGAGAGAGAACTCGGAGGCTCGAATGCTGCTCAGAAGGAACAGCCAGCGCTTGGAGACGCAGGCAGAGTTGCTTCGCTCGCGGTTCCCAGGCAATCGCCGGAGAATTTCGTAGAGGCACTCATCGGGGAGTGAGTCGAGGGAGCATGGTTCTTGATGATGCTTCTTTGCTCTTGAGAAAGGAGAGCTGAACCTCGACCTCTTGCGAGGGGAGAAGAATGGCCACCTGAGGCCGATATCATCATCTCCTGAAAAATTCACAATCTAAGTCAGCACAAGATCCATGCATTAACAAGATTATAATCAACTCTTACAAAATTTCACTGATCCAGATGAAGAGGAGGTCAATTTTACAAAACTTAAGAGACAAAAAATACTAAAACTATTGAAAATAGAATTGATCCACATGAAAAAAGTTGTTACAAGAATTAGGTAGGGAAAATACTAGCTCAGACTCAATAGCATAAGGAACTCTTGATAATTGAACTGATATACATGAAAAAAAAAAAATTTGCAAAATTTACAAATTTGGGGAAAATAATATCTCAAACTGAATCTTACACGAGTGAAATTTATAATACAAAATGGGCTAATTATTGTATAAATAAAAAAGAAAACCCAAACCAGTTCTACAATCAATCAAAGAATTCCAAACCTCACAAAGGAACTAACTTGTGGCCTAATAATCAAGATTTAACTAAAAAAAAGTAACTAACCGAGATACTAATCAAATAAAACCTTAAAAATTACGGTCAAGAACTGATAATACCTCCGAAATTGACGAGCGCCGGCATGATCCACTGATCAACAGAACAAAGAAAACGGCAATGAGAAGATTGAAGTGTCCAATTATCATGTAATGGAGAAAACCCTAACTAGGGCGAAAAAAGAAGGGAGAAATTGAGAAATGAGATGAGGGAATATTTTAGGGAGATGAAGTGGACTTTATATATGGGGGCAGTTTAAATTTGTAAAATTTTTTTAAAAATATTATTTTATTTATGGAAAGTTGGTGGATGGGGGAGAGAGAGCGAGAGAGAGAGAGAGAGAGGTTGGGTGGGCCCGGCGGGGGGGGGGGGGGGGGG
>JBAKGM010000279.1:10775975-10789387 GCA_037177215.1 Asparagus racemosus | reverse complement strand
CTCCCCCACACGTCTATATATATATATATATATATATATATATATATAGATATGAACAAGGGAGTGAAGACTTATAGGCAGAAGGAGAGAGAATCATCTAGAAAAGAAAAGAAGAGTCTAAGAGCTTCTTCGAGTAGGCAAGAGTACATCATGCGGTGTCAATCAATGTAGATCTGAAATACTTTAGAGTCTTCTCGAGTTAAAAGGCATATGATACCACGTACCATTTAAACACTTCAATGTTATCAACAACATAGCAAAAATTTTCACAAAACTGCAATGCTCTCCGAATAATCTTTTGTTTAGGTTTTTTTTTTTTTTCAATTAAAGAGAAAGCTGAAGTGTGTGTGTCTATATATATGGGTTTGATGAGTATGAGATAGCGGTTCATTTAGTAAAATGAACTGTCAAGAGATAGTTTGGTGAGACCCACTCTATTTGATGTGACAAGTAGTGTGGGCCTCACCACATAGCTATCTCTTGATAACTCATCTTACTAAATGAGCCACCATCTCATACTTATCTATATACTACATATAAAAGAGGATTGTGGTGCTAAAATTTTTTATTGCCCTTTTTACCCCTGTACTTTAATTATTTTATTTATTTAATTAATTTATCTCAAAGTCTCATTCAATCAGTCTTAAATTAAATTAAATTAAATTAATTAAAAATCATCATAATAATAAAAGTTAATTAGTTTCTTAGGCTCTTAAATTTCCACATTTAATTAGTTTCTTATGATCTTAAAGATTTCATAGCTTATTTAATTAAATGCATATGTTATGGATCTAATTAACTAACCACTCTTTTATTTTCTCTTTACATAACCTCTTTTTCATCTACATGTCATCCATTCTCTTCAACCCACCACATCACCTAGTAAGCCAAATTCCTACACTAACACAATGGTTTCTGAAATATGTTATATGAAAAGTTTGTCAAATGACTTATAGTTTACATAACTTGCGTATGTATGTGCATGTGCATACATTGGATAATATTTGTCAAATGGTTTGTAGATTTAAAAAAATATTTATTTTTTATGAAGTTGAAGACTACATCCTATGTTCAATTCGTAACTTTTAATTTGTGTTTTGTCTTGAATCCTTGAAAAAGAGAAGTATAATAGATTATAGGAAGGTTATTATTTGAAAATCTTGATATTTAAGAGTATGTAGAAATTTGATTTGGGAACTAAAAGTTATTTTCAGTATGTACCTTTTTTCTGTGGATTGGGTAAGATTCTTATTGATCTTTTAATACTTAAAAAGAATGTATGATCTTATTTTCGGAGTTTTTGTAAAGCTATTTAAAGATTTTTTTTCCCTCTCGTACAATGTTGTAAAGAGCATTTTGTATTATTTATCATAAGTTGTGCTTTTTCTTTTGAACATGTGTCATAAATTCTACTTTCTTGTTCATTAGATATATTCATGGTTTAATTCTTAACTAATAACTGGGTTCATATTCACTTTAAGTTCAAAGGTGCCTCTCCAACGCTTTTAATGTTTCTTGTCTTTTTAATTTTCTTACCTCTATTAAGCATCTTTTATGTTCTTTTGTTAATAATCATGTTAAATCATAAAACTTTATTTATCTTCTTTTTGATTAATCACCAATAAGTTATTTGTTCCTATTAACTTTAGGCTATAAAGATTAACTAATAAAAACATATTGCCTATGTATCCTCTATTCATTGAGTAAATCAGAATACACAAACATATATATGATATATTTGATTGAATTGCATAAAAAATTTAATTTCTTATATGAAATCCAGATTAATTTGTCTCTTGATTGAGATTCTTTAATTTGAATTAAAAATTTGACTTATACAATTCTCATGAGCTGAGCTATTTAAACAATATCTTTATATCGATTGTGATTCCATTTTGCTATTATAGCTTTTGTAATTTTACATTTAATAATAATTTTTGCTATTCTAACAAGAATCATTGTACCATAAGTAAATATTATATCATAAGTATATATTTAAGAATCAATAATATAGAATATATTATTAATTAATAATTTCTTAAACGAAGTACGCCACGTGCAACGCACGTGTGGCATACTAGTTTAGTAAAATGTATATAGGTTAAGAAAAGTTAACTAGATTAGCTAATAGATAAATACAGTTGGTAAAAGGTGAATACATTAAGAAACATAGCCATATGTAACTAAAATGTAGACATAAAATTATCTTATATTAAACAAACGTTAGCTTTATTGGCTACACAATTTAAATGACTAGTATTGATATTACAGTTTATTATATAGAAGAGGACAAATTAATTATACATAAAGAATACAAAACTACTAAGTGTTATTTATGGAGCATAATTTAAATGAAGAATACATATCATTGGTTCTCAGAATTGAACCCCTACAGAATTGCATCTCAACTATGGGGTGTACCGGAGGGGGGCCACTTGGCAGGGGTCTCTGGGGGCGGCACCCTTGGAAGAAAATTTTAATTTGGTTTTTGAATAGTGTGGGTATTTTTCTAATTTTGACCCTGCAGAAAAAAAACCTTATTACATAAGTATGTACCTCAACCTCCGGCTATGGTATCCTATTTCAAGAGAGGAAAAATAGGGACAATAGAGGGAGGCTAGGTTAGGATTTGAGATTTTGACTTGTAATCATGTTGATCATTAGCGAATCATGACCTGGTTATACTTCCAGGATGTAGGTAATCGCATTGATTACTGAACTTTATTCCATTGTGTTGCTAACACTAAGTATTTTCAATGAGCTTCACCTAGTTACATTGAGATCAATTGTCACGCCTTGGAACCGCAAGCCCCGCGGTGTAAGCTGTTGGACCTACTAAGAGCAACTCCTTGTTTGGCTAAATTCATTGCCAAAAACTGCTAGCACTTGTTGCTGATGAGCCCTTCGGATTACATTATAAACACTTCACAGTCCCTGTCACTTTCTAATGTTCTATGGGGTACTACATCAATAGTCTTTATTCATAATTTGAACCTTCACATTATAGTTCTGCTCAAAATGCTATTCTAAATCATTCATTCTTTAAGGTGTTGAATATGTAAATATTTTCAAATATTATGGTTTTTTTAGAGATTATAACATAGATGGTACCCATATGAGTGGATTCTCAAGAACATATTTTCAATTGATGATATTGGAGTTCAGGTCTAATATATAGGATCTTTGCAGAACTATGTGTACGCAGGCAGTGTGCGCATTATGAATATTTCTTTGGTGCAGAAAATATATATAACAATTTGTCAGCAGTTATTAGGATAGTTGGGCTGATTCTGAGGGCATGAACAATTAGTGCGGGGCTTGATAACGTAGCATAGCGTCGTGAAGTTACAGCAGAGGATTGATCAACTAACTCACCAGCAAAATAGGGCTTTATTAAAGAACAACACACACTTTTGTTGCAATGGAAAACATATATGCATGTTCTGATGGAAGCTCATGCTTCATTTCCTCTTTGGTTTGTAAATTTAGATGAATAACAGATTTGATGCAATTCTTTGCATTTGAGCGAAGTACTGCTGTCATTGTACTTGTTTATACATTGACCATTGTATAAGATACTAACCATGCTTTACAACACAAGCAGTAGAACAAGTATATGGTGCTCGATCACCACAATTTGATGACTTTTTACGTATCCTTGCTGTTGAAGAAGTGGAGACACTGGTACCTGTTCTTTGGTTGAATGTACAGGTACTAGGCTTATTTTGTGCTGTGGCATTCTCTTTATATCTCTTTCAACATTTTATTTCTCTCACTCCACAATAAAGATTGTCAATCTTCTCTCTTGTTGTGCAGCATGATATACTCTACAGTCAACATAATTTAAGCATGAGAAGCTTTGTGCTTTCTGTATCAAAACAAATCATTATGAGTCATCTCTCATCGCCAGAAGTGGGTTTCCTTAGGGGTATATCACCAAGATTCAAAACGAGCAAGACGAAACTAGTGTTTAGCTTCCTTGAGGAAGATGTTATAGAGCCATCTACAAAGCAAACATATGGCTCTTTGCTTAAGAATCTTACCTTCATCAAGACATTTGCCTCAGGAATTCTTGTCCCCAAGCATTACATCTGGCCTGTGACATCTGATAATTATTTACAGCCCTACACCTCGGTTGTCATGGATGCCCACAAAGCAGGGCTTGAAATTTTTGCAGGAGAATTTGCCAATGATGTAGTTATCAGCTACAATTATAGCTATGATCCATTAGCTGAACAACTTTCTTTCATCGATAATGATGTTTTCTCTGTTGATGGTGTTGTCACAGACTTCCCAATAACTTCATCAGAAGCCATAGGTGATGTTCTTTTGTCCTGGACATCAAGATGGTACATATTTATCAAATTGATGATTATTTCATAGAAATTTGTTTATACGTGTCAAAGGACCCTACAACTGCACCATAACCTCGAAGGTGTGGTGAGGATTGAGGGTTATAATTTTATACTCTAGCATGTTCCCGCACGGTGAGAGTCCTTTTTATGGGCCAAAATCTGAACTCACACAACGATATCAATTTTTTAAAAAATCCGTTGTAAACACGTGGCCAACAAGATTCGAACTTGGGTTTCTATGATACTGTGTCAAAAAACCCTGCCACTACACTCTGAAGTTCTAATGAGGGTTGCGGGTTGTAGTTTTATACTGTAACAATATAAAATTCTAGCTTCTACTTGTAGTTTATTTTATTTTATTTTCTCATCATTCACGAACAATCTCTACTGCATGTGTAATCATATTTATTGTCTAATTACATGGGTGAACCTCGAGTCTATGTACCTATGTGAGTAACCTTAAGATTATTGATTGTAATTACGTGGGTGATGCTATAGTCTGTTTATTTTTCATTCTCAGTCTTATTCGTGTAGATACAATCAGTAATCATAGGCTTACCCTTGTACACATGCAGACTCTAGGGTCAGCCATGTAAATTACACTGTACCTCAGGGTACATGGATGTAATTAACTATAATGAGTTCACCTTGACATTAAAGCAGTTGAAATCGTCAGGAATAGGAAAGATCCTTATCTTCCCCTTTTTGCACAACTTAGAAACATTGGTGAAACTTCCGCTATTGCTTCTCATTCTCATCTTGTTCTCTTAATAGCCAATATTTTAGTTGATATACGTTGTAGTGGAGCTGTTCGGAGGTATCAATAAAATTCTTTTTACCTTTTGTAAGTAATTATTTACACATATAGATCAACTACCTACGGATTGTAAGTCTTAAAAATCCCTTTTATTACACCAAGACTCCAAGTTTTGAGGATTGAGAGCGCGCTTTTATGTTCTAGTTAAATGCCCTCTTTGTGGGCTGAAACGTGGGCTTTGTGCAATGGGATAATTTATTTAATTTTTAATCTGTTTTCGGTACATAATCAATTGAAACTTTGCCCCTATCACATTAAGATAACAAATTGTCAATATATAATAATTTTAAGCTCCATTAGTTTCACAAAACAGAAAACACTAATACATCCAAAGTGTGATGTATTATCCAAAGAAGTGAGGTAATCTTTTTTTTCTTTCTTTCTTCTTTTTGGCTTGATGAGGGAAATTACCATGATCCTTCGGACCATGGGTATCAAACCCTGGGTGTAGCTAAGGGGCACCCCCTAATACACGGCCTTGGGTATCCCAAGAAATTAAATTATTGTGAGTGCTCCCCAGGAGTTTCAAACATGAGACCTTGGAGGTACTACTCATAGGTAACTTACCAACTCAACTAGACCCTCTTGGGTAAAGAACTCAGGTAATATACCATAATGATGGCATATCTGTATGTGCATGCATTTGTGCACTTAGTAACTCTTAATCCAGTTGATATAAAAAACTGAAAAATATGTTTCCTGTCACAGAACACTGATTTCTTTTTAAGATATTTATTATAAAGATTTCTAGGTTTGTTTCCTATCACAGAACACTGATTTCTTTTTAACATATTTCTTATAAAGACTTACTAGGTTCCTAACTTGATCCAGTTGATAATATATTGATTGCTAATACACTGAATATTACTATTCCATTGAAGATAATTCCATACTTACATATGTTGGCTCCATGCAGGTTGCTTTTCTCATATAAACAAAAGCATGACAGATCATGGTAATTTGGATTTCCTTTCTCAGCTTCTTGATCCAGTTAGTTCTTTCTCAGTAGTTAAGAAGTTAATGTGCTCTACTTACCAATTTTTCACTTCAGGAAAACCTATAATTATTTCACGCTGTGGAGCTAGCGGAGATTACCCAGACTGTACTGATCTGGCTTATCAAAAAGCAGTCGAAGATGGTGCAGATATTATCGATTGCCCTGTTCAAGTAACAAGTGATAAGGTTCTTGTATGCCTGAGTTCTATCAACCTTATAAATGATACTACAGTTACAAAGTCACCTTTCGCCTCTCATACTTCTGTTATCCCGGATATTGGAGGTACTGGAATTTTTACCTTCAATCTCACATGGGACGATATTAAGCAGAAATTGAAACGTAAGTCTACGCTTTCAACCTCCTCTTCGCATTTTTTCTTCTGGTTTAATCTTGAAAGCTTAATGAAGAGCTTGGTAATTTCGGTGAAATGTTGATCTTTTTTATAGATAATATCTTTAACTAATTTCTATACTGAAACATTACTTTCTCTTTCTAAAACTACATGTTTTTTTTTGCTTCAATAGACATGTTACTCTGAAATTTATTTTAGTATTCCTTTTGAAATAAGGAACATATGTTTATACATCGTTTCTCTACATTCTGCAGCACAAATATCAGACCCAGATTACCAAGGGTATGGATTGGTGCGAAACCCACTATACAAGAATGCAGGAACTTTTATGACTTTATTGGAATTTTTGGAATTTGCAAAAGGCAGAGCTATTTCTGGAGTGTTGATCAGTATAGAGGTGAGCTTCGTAGCCGTGCCGTAGGTTCTGTTTGCAGTAAATCGCTAATGTAATTGGTTAAGTTCCACATGATATAGAATTGCAAACCCTTTCTTCTTCCTTTCTGCTTTGATCAGAAGAAAACGCCTTATCTACTGACTCTCTCCCTTTTCCCTTTCCTCATAAGCCATTTTGTGTAGGTGGCATTCTTTCTTCCTGCAAAACGATATCGGACATACTTTTTTTCTTCTTCATTTGGAGCTCAAATTCTTCCATCATTTTGCACAAAAAAGAAGAAAGAAGAAGAAGAAGAAGACATGCAAAACACAAATAACCACCCCTCTAACAAAAATACCAATGAGGTGAGATTGTAATGCCAAGAACCAACAAATCTCAAAAATAAACCTCATTGAAACACCAAGAATCAACAAATCTCAAAAACAATGGTGGTAGAACTTAGGTGAGTTTGTGTAAGTGAAATATGAGGTATTATATGGAAACTGGAGAGAGAAACATCCAAGAAACAACTTCAAAAGGTTCCCCATCTAAAAAGTATATAAATTATGTTGAAAGGGGCATATTCATTAGTCTGTCACAAGAAGAACTGAAACCTACATGATCCTGCACACATGTAGATTGCAAATGAAGTCCAAAGGATTCAGGCCAAAGATTCTTCAGTGTGACTATGTGGCCGAATTCAGTTCCTAGAGGACATAAACTTAGGGTGTATTTGGCAACTTCAAAATAGAAGTGGGCCTGGATTGGTTTTTTCTTAACCAGGTCAGAGTTATTTCATATAAGGGTTGGTCCACAAAAGAACTAGTTTAGGGGCTAGATTTTGAACCAAAAAGAACTCGATCAACTTGGACCCAAAATTTCCCAAACTAAAAACAAAGGTTTGGACCAAGTTGTACCTCTTAAAATAAGTTTTATGGAGTTGCCAAACACACCCTTAGAAATAGATTGTTATCCAAATACCAAGCGAATTAAGCATGGACTTCGATAGATATATAGATACAATGATATGACTGATATATTTATTTTGGTATCTGTGCCTTGAAGTCTATGACCTACATTGCACGGATGCGGGTGTAGGTGCTAACATGGACGCGGACATGAGTCACGACAAATTGTAAAAGGCGGGATACGGGGAGACATACATACACATGTGTGTGTGTAGAGGGGGTGTTTGATGGGTATGAGGTGGCAGCTCATTTAGCAACATGAGCTACCAAGAGATAGATTGGTGAGACCCACACCTTTTAATGTGACAAGTAGGATGTGCCTCACCACATGGCTATGTCTTAGTAGTTCATTTTACTAAATGAGCCGCCACCTCATACCTATTTTTTCCTACCACACACATATACATACATATACATATATATACAAACATACACACACATATTTATTTGTATGTATATAATATTTACATTACATTAAATAATGAGTTCAAATACTTATAATATTTGTATGTTTCTTTTACTATCTATAAAAATTTATAATCAAGTTAAATCAAACTAAGAACTAAGATTTAACAATAAAAGTTTAGTTTTGATCACATGAGATATCATAGGTATTTTTTAAATCTTTAAGTAATGGGTTTCGGTTTTTAAGTTAAAATTTTTTTTGGTTTTGAACTTGATATACTAAAGAAACTAGTTTAGGGTCATAAGTAATGGCGAAATTAGGTTTTGCTTTGAACCACATGTATCCATGTCTAGTTGTGAATCTGTGTGTGACACGTATCTGACACGGATACGACACCCAAAATGAAGTGTCCGAGAAACCATAGACCAGATTTTAGCAACATAGTGAAAAACCTGACTAAAAATCAGCGATATAAAGAACGAAAAATCAGAGAAACTATCACAAAGACACAAATTTAGTGAGGTTTAAAAATCAATATCTCTGCATCCTCAATATTCAACCAGGTCACGATTTCACTTCTAATCAATAAAGAATTATAGTCAACCTCTCAAACCCTAACCTCACCTCTCCGTTGTCTCTATTTTACTCTCTTTTGGATACAGAAAAGTAGTCAGCTAAAGATACATGTTTATAGCATAGACTTTTTATCTACATGGTCGAAAGTACATATATACCTTCACCATACAATCGCATATTAAAATTTTTCTTCCTGAGGTGCTGCCCCCGACCCTGAAAGAGGTGCATATACAAATCAATGATCATTGCCTAAGGGGGTTGCCACACTCGGGGCCAGTTGCGTGCAATTTTGTAATGTCCAATTCTGGATTCCGATAATATGTATTCAACATGTAAATCAAGCTCCACAAATAACAATGAATTTCTTTGGTGGCTAAGTTTGAACCATGAATCAAAAAAAGAAAACTAAGAAATGAACTTTGAATGAACTTATGGTGGATAGAAGGCTTGCGCCAGTCAAGACCAGAGCCTACTATTGAGCTCATCAGAGAGTGAGCAGCAACAACTTTGTGGTGCTAGCCAAACCTAATCTTTGTTGGTTTTCATGTATCATATGTAATTGGACTTGTGTGTATGCGCGTGCGTTTGTATATGTGTGTGAACGAAGTGTGCAGAGAGAGGAAGCGCGTGTGGGGGGAGAGAGAGTGAGGGAGGGAGGGGAGAGAGAGGGAGCAATGTGTGAGGGGAGAGAGAGTGAGCGAGGGAGGGGGGGAGAGAGGAGCGGGAGAGGGAGAGAGAGGGAGAGGGGGAGAGAGGGTGATATAGTATGTATTTGGGATTCTAATTTGAGAGTTAGGTCATCTTTGTTCTTACAACTAATTAGTGAAGTTTCACACTTTGTATCCATGGACATAGGCAAAAGATCAAACTATGTACAATTGTGTGTGAATTCTCTCTTTTTAGTACCTCTTTGTCTTATTGCTTCATTGTAATCGGTGGCAGATCCAGAGAAACTTTCATAGAAGAGCAGATGACAAGTATCTGTTTACCCGAAAATTAAAATATAATATTAAAAAACTATTGTATTGTGAGGATGCAGTGGTCGATACTACAGGCGTGGCAGCAGAGATGATTTGGCTAGATGTGTAGGGGTGCAATTGCACCCCTACAAATTACAAATTGAATGCAAGACCTGCTGTAGTTATAATCTGTTCCCCAAATAAAATTCTAAAATTGCACCGTAATCCAACCTATCTAACACTAAACATGTTAGTCACAAAGAGAATAAGCCTAATGGAAAATTAAAGCCCAATTAGTATTTCAATAATTAACTCAAATTGGTATAGACCCAAACACTAAAAGCAAAAAACCACAATACTAGAAACCGAGAACACTCCCTTCCTCTCTCTTATTTCTTCAGATACTAAAGTTAATACACAAAACCCTAGTTGTTGCTGCTTCTCACAAATCTCCACCCGCATCAGGCCCCATCCGAACCCGCAGCCGGCCGAACCTCTGCTTGCACCCGCCGTCGTTGCCACCCAGATCTCCTCTTCCTCAACTTCTCCGGTCCTCTTCTCCTCAAACTTATAAGTGCTTTTTTATGTCTTTTGATATATATATTTAGAAGATAATCTTTTATTACTTACTTAGTGTATACCAATTTATTTTATGAGTTTGATTTTGATTAGTATTTGTTTACGTTATATGACAAATATGTTAGAATCTAATCACAATGTTAGACTTTGTAAAGTATTTTAATTAGCAAGAATATACATCTTTTGATTTCATTTCATTGAGGGAAGTAAATCATTAGTTAAAATACTTTTTTTTTAAAGTTTATCTATCACATTACAAGCAAAATATGATGCAATGAGCTGATAAAGTGTACTGAATATATTCATATTAGGTACTATGGTTCATAATATTTATATTTATATTTTTAGGTAAATGGATGCTCGTCCCCCCTCCCCCCACCTAAAGTTTTCTTTTTTTTGGATCCGCCGCTATGTGGCAGTGGAGGTGGCGTGGGATTAAACAGAGATGAAGAAGGGAGAGCTAATTGTTCGAAAATAACATTCTTCACAAATGAGCTAAATTTCTATACTTAATGTGCTAAAAATCAAATGGGCTACATGTTTGTTTAGTGGTTATATAAGTAAGGGTTGGATTGTAAACATTTTTAAACTATGGGCAGCAAATTGTAAGTTTAGAAGGCTTTAAGATGTAATTTCTTATGTTCTTAGGGGGTGGAGGTGCACGCCCCTAAGTGTTGAAGTTATGCCTCAAAACCCTCTGATTGTTCAATTCAACCAATGGATCATCAATGGTCAAGAGGAGATCATTGATGGTTACTTTGATCATCGATGGGTTACAGTGAACAATCGGAGAAAAGCAAAAACATGATTTTGCACTATCGATGGACTATAGGGAACCATTGGTGGTTTGCCGGAGATCATCGATGGTCGTGTTTGACCATCGATGGTTATGACGCTGAGTGTAGTTTTTGATGATTTAATCTCAGCCGTTCGTTTTTCTTTTGATCTCCAACTCCTACCAAGTTTTGGATACCTCTTTCCTAATCTATTGTTGTCTCCTATATATATTAAAATTGAGAGAATTTAGATTTAAGGGTTTTTTGTGAGGATTGAAGAAGGAGAGTTTGAGGGTTTAGGCTTTTGCCTTGTTTTTGTACTTCTTCCTCTTTTGATAGTGGAATTTCTCTGACGCCTTTGTCATGGATGTAGCCCAAATTGAGTGAACCACATAAATCTCTGTGTTTACGATTGCTTGTCGTTTATTTTCGTGCTTGTTCTTCGCGATTATTTCCGCTTTATTGTGCACTTGTTCTAACGCTAACTTTACACATAGATCCGCCCCTAATTGTAATATATGAACATTGCATCTCTGGGAGATGCACAATACTATATTATAGGGATATAATGTCGTGAAACTATTTTCTCAAAAAAAACCTAGAATTATTCAGTTGCGCTCGTGCTTTTAGATATTTTCGAAATTGTAGTAGCATTTATGAAATCTGCTACTAGCACCTTATTGCAGATAAAGGTGTTATTTCTCCATGTAGTTCTTAGGTGCCCCCGATCCTGTAAACTTTAGTAAAATGTTATATGTTTTATCCATTTCTTATGTCCTCTCCTCATACATCCTATAAGTTGTACTAAAATATTTGTTTTTTTAATCATTCATTCTTTATTAATTGACTTTCTTATGTTTGACAATACCTAATCCTTTCCTGCGGCAGCATGCAGCATTTACCGAAGAGAAATTGGGCATTGCTGTGACAAATGCCGTCATCAATGCCCTGAATGACACCGGCTATAATAACCAAAGTACCCTGGGAGTTACTATTCAGTCCACAGATAGCTCGGTGCTAGTGAAATTCAAGCAGCAGACCAAGTATAACCTCATGTACTTCCTTGATGAATCCATTCGAGACGCTGATGCATCCTCAATCTTGGATATTAAAAAGTTTGCTGATTCCGTCGCAATTGACAAGAAATCCATTTACCCTACAGCCGAGGAATTCATCACCGGTCAAACTCAACTTGTTAGTACCTTGCAGAATGGAGGCCTTGCAGTGTATGTCTATGGTATTAGGAATGAATTTGAATCTGTGGCGTGGGACTACTTCGACGATCCTACTGTGGAGATTAATTCATTTGTTCGAGGAGCTGGGGTGGATGGCATTATCACAGATTTTCCTGGGACAGCTAGAGCTTACAAAAGTAAGTATCTTATAAATTATCACAATTTACAGTGTTTCATATAAATCATTTAAAACATTTTCTATCGAGATAAAGGCAGTCGTGAAGAGAACAAGGGTAGAAACTCTATTAACCAGTTGTCGACGTCACATTGACACTAGTTTCTCTAGAAAAAAAAAATTGAAGATAATTGGATGGGCTTGGGTTCTGTTTGGAATGACTTGTGACATCAACACTAATATTTCTGGAGCAAAATTAAGGTAACCCAAGGAAGATTCGGCATAACGTTATCTTGCATGATAGGCCTTGCATTTATACAGTTTCGAGCTCTGAAAGTTATCCTAAAATGTTTTGTGAATCT
This sequence comes from Asparagus racemosus, assembly GCA_037177215.1. NCBI lineage: Eukaryota > Viridiplantae > Streptophyta > Magnoliopsida > Asparagales > Asparagaceae > Asparagus > Asparagus racemosus. The sequence goes on along the minus strand of JBAKGM010000279.1, from coordinate 10,776,517 downwards.
TGGCACCTTAATGTAAATTTTGCTTCTTTGCAAGGTGGGGTGACATCGCGGTTCTTTGTCTCGTGCAGGTAATCCTTGTACAAAATTAGTTGAAAAAACCCCAACTTACATGCAGCCAGTTTCTCCTGGAAGCCTACTGAATGTAATTCCCAAACAATGGGAGCCCCCAGCCGAAGCCCCATCCCCCATCCTCAATGCATCCGATGTGGTGGAGTCGCCGCTTCCTTCTACTGAGCAATTATCCCCCACGTCACCCGCTGGCGGACGCAGAAATGCACCATCGCCAGCTACTCAACCTTCCAAAGGGCTGAAATGCACTGTTCCTTCGGCATTTTCCACTGCGTTGGCACTATTCGGGTTTCCCCTGCTTGTTTGATTGATGTGTGCATCTGGTTTCAGTTGTCGTCGATGTTGTTTGGCTTAATGTCAATCCTTTTATGTATAGTTTTATGTATAGTTTTTGTGGTCTGGTTTTGAGAGCATGCATGAGCTCAAGGAAACATATTCTCCATATTTGCTGAAAATGATGATGTGAATATATA
>JBAKGM010000279.1:10749324-10760555 GCA_037177215.1 Asparagus racemosus | reverse complement strand
GGTTTTGTTTTTTTTCCCCCCCCCCCCCCCCCCCCCCCAAACTTATTGTAACTGTTCTTGGAAATTACTGATGTTCAAATAGTATAGACTTTTTTTTTTTTCTGGGTTGAAATCAAACCATAAGTAGAGACAAAAAAAAAAAACAAGACAACCTCACACAATATCATTAGCTCATGCCATCAAAGCAACACCAATAGAAATGTATGCCTCACAATCAAGCATCTCAGTTTTTATTCCCAGGTTCAGTACGGAAAGAAAACCAGAAACAAAACTCAATAGGAGACAATAATCAAACTACAGGCATAACACAGATACTATTTCTGTCGTAAAGGAAAACATATCTCAATACTAAAACCTCACGCACGCATAAATTAATTCACATCCATCAAAGAACACCAACAACAAACTACAACCCACAATCAAAAGATCTCAGTTTTATTCCCACATACAGTAATGCTATTATTTAGAAAAAGAACCCGAAGCGAAGAAACAAGACAGATGCTACTCAAGTGGTGAGGATGGGGGGCATGTAATCAGACTTGGTTCCAAGAACACGAGCCTTTGTATCGGGGAAAAACTCCGTCCCCGGGAGCTCTGTAACAACTCCTTCACTGCTTACTCCGATAGGATAGCGGAGCAAATGTCCAGGGAGATCGCGTTCGAGTTCCTCCTGAGAGTAGAGATCCCAGTATTTGTCAGCAATATGGTTCACTTTCTGTACACACTCGATGCTCTCTGGATGGAGGAAGAGATCGTCGAGCATCCCAAGATGCTCGTACCATAAAGCCAGTCGGAATCCATGGATCTGGCCTCTGGCTGGCTCTCCTCGGGTTGCTAGGTGGTAGGGTTGGAAAGCGCCCATGGCGATCTCGGAGTCCCTTGCTCCGTCCATTGATCTCTGGTTGATGTTGGCTGACCCGATGATTATGTACTCGTCGTCAACTGAAACAAAATTGATGTTAGAGCTCAATTCTCAGATTTGAATTGGTTGAAGTTCATCAAGAATCAGAAATTTTTAAGTAGAGGAGATGATGGCTGATGAATTGGGCTAGCTAGGTGTGGGTTGCAACTGTTTCAGGGACAAATCTCAAGCATTGCATGCCTTGGTGTAGCAAGGTCACTGATTGGTTTCAATTGTTTATGTTAAGTAAGAAAATGTCAATGAAAGTGGAAGACTGTGTATGTCTCAGGAAACAAGTGGAGGGAAAAGGCCTTGTTCAATACTTGAAGATTGGCTCATGACCGATAATGCAGTCACATAAGAATGACTTGTGAACCAGAACAAATTGGTGAGGTTTTACTATAAGGATATTTCTTTCTAAAGCCGATGATCTCAAGTAATAACAGAAATAAGCATTGTACTATAAAAGCAACAAAAGAAGAGCAATAAGGGAACTAGAATGAACTAAGCATCGAAGCTTCTTTCCGAAGTCAATTCACAAAAACTGAGCTCGATTCAAAAATTAGCCAGCTTCAGGATGTGAAAAGCTTCATACGTATTAGTAAGGTTGCAAAAATTTTACCGAAAGATTGACTAACGAATAAGAAATCAGAAGTAAACAATAGATGCACTTATTCTAAAAAAAAGAGTTTGAGGAGTTAAATTACCAATCATCAACTTTGCATGAACATAAATCATGAACCTCCTGGCCTGCTGCGCTCTGAAATAATCTGTATCTGGCTCTGGCTGCTCCTCTGGTGTGTATTCTCCCTCCGTCTTCACCTCCCGATTGCCTAAGCAGAAGAAGGTAAGATAGTCTTTGGGGTTTGCGGTGATTCCCTTAGCTTCGAGTGCCTCTATGATGTCAGTGTACATCATTTCCATAGTCCTCCTCTGCCAATCTAAAATTGCCTGAACCGATCCACTTTCAGGGACACCCTCAGGCCACATTGGAACAACAATATAAACTGTAAACCTCTCCCCTGCTTCAATCTTACTAACAATCTTCAATGAGAGCTCCTTAGGGATCAGATGCAAAGCCCCAATATCCTCAGGCTTGATATCATCAGCCTTCCAACCAAAACAACTACCAAGGAAATATTGATTCTCAATGTAGATAAAATTTTTTGCCCTGCGTATGGCATGTATATAAGCATCCTGGATGCTCCGGTCAATGATGTTATCTTTTCCACTAACTAACCCTGCTCTCGCGGCATCCTCAGGTGTCTCAGGGAAGCCAAAGGCAGCACCGCCATCAATAGATCTGAACAGCTGCACATTCCACGTTTCTTTGTCCTCGGGGTACATAACAGGCGAGGGTGGAATAATGATATCAGATAGCTCTCTCAGCTGCACAAGGAGATCCTTACCTCCTTGCTTTCTCCATCTTTGCTCAAAATTGTACAAAACATCCCAAGCAATCGGTCCTTCAAGACGACAGTGAATATCATGCCAAGGTTCCCTTGGCCCACCTTTTTTAATAGCCCCATCTGCGAAATTCGGCTGATGGAAGTCAGTATGGTGAGCAGTATCGAGGGTCCTGAACAAAGAGTGAAACTGAGTGTCATATCTCCCATCACAAAGATCGATACCACCAACAAAACTTACAATTCTCCTCTGTTGAGAACTGCCGGTTGGCATTTCATGGTCAACAACAACAATCTTTTGATGATGAGTGAACATGGTAGAAATCTGCAGATCCTGAACAAAGCTTCCCCCATCATCCGGATTCCGGGGGCACAAAACACAGTTTACGTCAGTGCCACGAAAGTAACTCTCAGTTTCTTCATCATGAGTTGCCATAAGGCCATCTTTCTTTAGCAATCCCACTGAAGTCCGATCATCCCAAACAAGCATAAGCACCCGGATACCTTCACTTGCTTTCTTCTTGAGTAGCTCCCCAAGAGTAATATCCCCTCCAGGCTTTTGCCTTTTAGAATCTCTTACCAGAGTTATTTCAGTGTATACCGACCAACCAGTTATGTAAATTAAATGTTGGGCATTGCTAATTGCATCAAAGATGTCCTCCCAACATCTGTGGGGTTCATAAAATTTTCCATTGGCAAGTGGAATTTTGGGAATGAAATTGTCTGGAACGTGGGCATCTTGGTACAATGATACTTTGCACCCCTGTCTCATTGAGAAAAATGTGTAAGGAACCCCAGGGTATTTTGCACTGCGTACACCTCTTGACCAATTGCGGTCCTTTGAGATATCGAAATATTGAAGTTTCACATGGATTTTAGCCCCGCTATTTATAGGGTTACGGTCCTCATCACAAATCTCCAGCCATCTATCAACTTCATCACCGCTTAGTACCTCCTCAACAGGGAGGTAAGCCCTTCCAATTAGGGAGGCTCCAATAGGGTTGTCAAACTTCAAAGTGAAGATGATATCGGAAGCCGCATGTGCACAGTAGATGTGAAAAGACTCATACCAATGAGGGTTTACAGGTTCACCTTCAATCATTCTCGTCCTACCTACTCTGGCCTTTTCTAAATCGACAGTAGCATAAATTTTGGTAGATCCTTTGCCAAGACCAACAACATCCTCAACACCTTCAACAATCTGTAAACAAGTTAATAATATTCAGGAAAGTACAATGACAGATTAATGATGAAATGAAGACAATGGTGGCATATGAATATCAAAAGCTATTAAAATATTCACAATGCTGCTTGGAATTTCACAATTCTTTAAACTAATGCTTTCTTTTTTAGTAGCACTGTAGCAGAGCAGTTACTTATGATATAAAATCTTAAATAATATGCCATTTAACCCAATAAGCTAAAATGAAGAAAGTTATGACATCGTTGTCGTAAGCCATCCAAAAGCTCACGTAAGAAACTATGATAACACAAACACTTCATTGCTTGAAGTCAAATTTACTTCAAGCAAAAATTCAAAAACAAAAAAGCAACAACATATACCAGACTGTGTAATAGGAATGAAGGTTGGTGATATTTTTCATTAAGCCGCTGTATGATAAAACTTTTTGTTTTTTGTAACAAGTTTGACATGATTGATAAGTATGCTCCAGCATGCTCCAGCTTCAGAGGGAGTACTAGAGTAGTTAGTATATTAGCCTAGTTATGTATAATATTTCAATGGAGTGCTAGAGTAGTTAGTATATTAGGAAAGTTATGTATAATATTTCAATCCTAGTTGGTATCTTTAGCCGACACCACTCTTTCACATCTCTTAATTATCCTATTAATGATTTCTTATTTCTTTCGTATTATTACATGTATAAATAGTTGGTTCTCTGATAACTAAGTTACATTTTTGGCTTCCAATCAACCCGAGGTTCTCTTTGCTAATTCATCGCTCACGGTTAAATAAACTGTACTTAGCTACCTCCAAAAAGTTACAGGAGACTGCAATTTAGAAAACTCTAACAGGATTATAGCGTTCTTAACCTGAAATTTTTTTTAAAAACACATTAGTAATGGAAAAACCTATATTCAAACACGATATATAATTTATAAAAATGCAGTTTAGAGAACTACAATTAAAAATATACAAAATTACGGCTTCTAAACACGTTACTACAGCTTAAAATAATCCACAGTTTAGAAATTGAGTCAAAATACGAGTAAAGCTCTCATAAACTTAAATGGATAAGAGCCTGTTATCCACCAACCTTTTTAACCTTTGACTTTTACTTTGACATTTGTGATGGCGCGTCATTCAAATTAACGCACATATTTCAAAGATAATATTGATTTGTAATACGAATGTCATAGTAAAATCAAAGGCTAAAAAAAGTTGGTGAACACGACCTTAAGTTTACTGTAGATTTAGCTCATCAAAATATAATATTAATTTCAACCAAATCGTCTCCGCTCCTGATAGCAAAGTGGGAGCAGGAACAGAGTCCTTCAGCACAATCAATGGCTAAAGATCACGAGCCAAAACAACTTAATTCACCAAATCCTAAAATAAAACAGAAAATAAATTCACCAATATGAATCAAACTAATACCTTGCGTAGAAATTTGGGAGCGCCGCCGGAGCTCCTCACCGACAACGAGTCAGCCTCAAAGATAGTCACGTGCAGAGTACCGTGGAGTAAAATCTGCGCCATGATCTTCTTCTTCTTCTTCTTCCAATTTCAACCTAAAAAAATCACCAAGAAATCACAAAATAAGCGTTGACTACGCAATCAGAAGATCGTTAAGATGACAGATCTAAAGTAGACAGAGAACTGAGAACAGATCCGAGGATTATCGTTCACTGATGAAATCAAAATAATGATGAAATCACTGAGAATTTGATTGGATCGAGAGCATTGGGGCTCACCTGAGAGAGATCTGAATGAGACGAGGAGCGCAAACGTTGAGGAGAGAGATATAAATGGAAGTAATAATTATAGGAAGAGGAGAAGAGGAGAGAAATATGTGAGTGAGTTTGGGTGTGATTGGGACAGGAAAAATGAGTAATGTCATTTACGTCCGCACCCATAAATTAGGGTAAATTACACTTTAATACCCCCATTGTTATCCCATTTTGAAGGATTTAACAGCGGATTTAATAAAAACTATGACTTTAAGTATGATAAAAATAGCACAGGAGTATCGTGTGAGAAAGTTAGGAAAGAAATTCTCATTTTGGCATACCTCACGGTAAAAAAATGTAACTTTTAGAAATTTTAGGATATTTAAGTGAAACCATTCTCAGTTTTTTTTTTTTTTTTTGTTTTTTTAAATATTAGGCCCCGACATCTTTAAATTTTTGAAAGTAGCCTATGAAATCTTTGTATTTTGAAATTAGTTCCCCTAAGTAACGTGAAATTAATCCTTCAAATCTTCATATTATGAAAATTAGTCCCTCAAATTTTCTAAGGTTTTGAATTTAGTCGCTCTAGTTAGCACGAGGTTGACAGATTTGGCAGATTGATTTCAAAATATTTAACAGATTTGGGAGACTAATTTCAAATATGAACATTTGGGCAAACAACTTAAAGGTTTGGGAAACTGATTTCAAAATACAAAGCTTTGAGGAATTAATTTCAAAATATAAAAGGTTTGGGAGACTAATCTCGGGAAAAAACCCCATTTTCATATGAGAACAATTGAGTGTATTTATGTGCAATATTGGGTAAACAATAAATTATTTAAGTGTAACTTACCCCATAAATTAAAACACAATATTGATGGGTCCTATATAGTTTTTTAGATAACCCTTTTATCTCAAAACTGCAATAAGAACGCTTTGTGGGGTTATTTGTTTGGATGAAAATGGAGTTGCAAAAAATTATATAGCAATTAGATTTATAAATACACTGTTTAATTTTCAACTTTGCATTTAGAAAATATACATGGACTTGCTGTAAAAATAAATTGGAGCAAATATTGCATGTAGTATTTGTTGCAATCAACTTCAAATTCGTTGTTTGGATATCTGCAATTATATTGTGGGAAATGTATTTTTAATGCAAATTCAAAGTTCATTTGAAAAATAACTAGTACAAAAGCTACATAATTTTGCTACATAAGGAAACTTGGGTGTAGATGATTTTCTATTTGGATTTAAAAAGATTTTATTTGATGAGGTTGAATTTTTTCTCCTTTTTCTAAAGCCTGCACATTTTCCTCCCACCAAATTAGTCGTAGCACTTGTTTAAAGTTTTTGCGATAAAATAAAAGACTATTTATATTTCCTAGTTACGAAGTTACAAATCAAACAATGCATTTACAAATAAGGGTGCTCTAGTTGCTTTTGTATATATATTTTCATCCAACCAAACAACCTCTTTTTTAAGAAAAACTTGCAAAAAATGTTACAGCCAATTTGATAGGAGGAAAAATTGCTGGCTTCAGATAAAAATAATTTTAAAGATAAATATAATTCTACCTCACTAGAAAAATCTTATTAAAATCCAAATAGATAAACTACCTACACTTATATAGCAAAATAATGTAGCTTTTCCACTAATTATTTTTTAACCAAACACCATATTTGCATTGGAAATATTTTTTGCTACAATATAATTGCATATTTCCAAACAACAAATGTGAACCTGATTCCTTCAACAAATGCTACAACAACGTTTGCTACAATTTATTTTTGTAGGAAACCAATTCAAAAATAAATTGCAGTAAATGTTGTATGCATCATTTGGTGCAGGAAATCAACTTCAAATTTGATGTTTGGATATCTGCAACTATACTTTAAGAAATGTATTTCCAAATGTGACTTTAGTGTTTGGCTAAAATATAATTAGTCAAAACTTACAAAATTTTACCATAGAAGGAAACTTTTGGCGTAGATATTTTTTTATTTTAAAAAAATCTTTTTATTCTTTTTTTTATAAAGTGGAATTATTTGTATTTTTTAATCCTCTTTATTGAAGTATGTAGCTTTTCCTCCCACCAAATTGACCATAATATTTGTTGCAAGTTTTTTCCTATAAAATGCAAGTCCGTTTACTTTTTTAATTACAAAGTTATAAATCAAACAATGTATTTATAAATCAGGTTGCTCTATTTATATATACAACTTTAGTTCCATCCAATCAAACAGCTTTTCTTTTTTAACCTGAAAATCACTCTTAGTTATAAGCAGCTAATGAAAACATTAGTTTTATGATAGAGTTTTGTTCTTCAGACCACGAAGAAACATTTGTACAGAGCACATACTTCTTAATAGATGTGCGTGTTCACATACTATAGTGCTTTCAAAAAGAATTATAAGAAATTTGTGCATTTTAGGAAAAAAAAAAAAGGGGGAATTTTTAGTCAAATTAAAGATATGAACAAAAGAAATCAATTAGATTCGGTTTTGGAATTTGAAAGTTCAAAAAAGGAAAAAATTATAGTTCATGAATAAAATCAAAAATTAGTTTTTTTTTTTACCATTTTCTAAAATAATTAGGATCGAGTACAAATGCCATATACACATATGAAAAATAAAGCTCGTTAGCATGAACTAATAGCTTAAGTAAAGGTAAGTTTTTTTTTAAAAAGTTGTTTTTGTTGTTAATGAATGAGTTTTATTTCTGAAAAAAGCAGAGCAAACTAATGAAGGGGTTTTCTGTAATGTATCCAATATTAAAAATTAAAAGGCTTATCTTGGATTGATGAACCTTGACTTGTTGTCTTACAGGGGCCCAGACTTGATGGCACATGAAATTGATGGCTATTGCGGATCTCAAAAAAGGCCAACAAGTTTCTATAAACAAAGAGATAATGTGGAAGGACTCCATTTAAATTGAAGTTGTTTACAATTATCACATGTTTGATGCTTGGTTTTGATCATCTTATAATTGTAATAGAGATACAATGATCTTTATAGAGAGCTAAGTACTAAGTTAAACCACTATTTTTATTTCACCAATAAAATAAAAAATGTTGATGAACAGTATGTTTGTATTGTGGTGTATGGTTTACGTACACCTCTTAGGCTTCATTATCTTACCTTATCCTTAGTGAACATGTATATATATAAAACTTATTTGGTAAAAATTTTCTTTAAAAAAAATTATTTGGAAAAACTTATTCTCAATAAGTTGCATGTTCACAATTACACGCATGCCATGTCTTATGCAAGTTTGTCTAACAACTAGAGCGTTCATTATAATTTATGTAGAGTTCGTAATATTTTAATAAGGTAAGGAGAAAGTTGGTCATGACAGTCTCATAGAAATAAATTTTTAATAAGAATAGTGATAATTGAATAAGAAAATAGAGAATGATATGTTCATGTTCGTGCACGATGTGTTGATAAAATGACATTTATATCGGTACAGGTCAGATCACTTACAAATATAAAAGATATATATAATTAACAGTCTCAACACGTGTCATGTCAATAACATAGTATATAACATTGTTCTTTGTTAGAGGTGCAATTTGTTGGCTCTCCTCAAAAAACAAAAAACAAAAAAAAAAAAAAAGGAAAAAAAAAAGCATCGAATGAAAGGAAATGGGCTGAGGTAACGGAAGCAGACGGTTAACTGCCATTTCTCTTTACAGCCACTAGACTCTGCTTCCACAATTAAACCTATCTCTCTCTCTGTCGCATCATCGGCATCATCATGCACTCCCTAACAATGATGGGGAGCCATGTGTGAAAGATCATTTAGAAAATGGATAGAACATTTATATCATGCCTGAGCACCAATTTCAAAGTTAATGATTTAGCAACTTTTTTTGGACAGTTTGAACTGATTTTATGCGTGGTCTGAACTATTTTAAAATTGATACCAAGACATATATAGTTTCCGTTTTCTTACATAGGTTTTTATCTAGAATTATCTAAAAATATCTAAAATTAATCATTTTCGCTATTTAGGATCAGTCATTCAGCATTGATGATGAGATTAAGGAGAATGTTGTCCATCGATTCAAATTGAGATGATTGAAATGGAGGAGTGCTTTGGAGTCTTATGTGATCATAAAATATTAATGAGACTAAAGGGAAAATTCTATAGGACGGTTATAAGACCAACAATGTTCTATAGGTCAGAGTGTTGGACAATTAAAAATAATATGTGCAAAAAATGAGCGTAGCAGAAATGAGAATATTGCGATGGTCTTTTTGGTATACACTAAAAGATAGGATAAGAAATGAGTGCATCCGTAGTAAATTAGAGGTTACTTCTATTGAGGATAAAATAAGAGAGAATCGACTAAGATAGTTTGGTCATGTACAATGGAGACATATTAGTACACCGGTTAGGAAAGGTGGTAGTATTATAGTTAATAGGGTTAAGAGATTTAGAGGTAGACGTAAAAATATCTAATTGGAAGCAATTAAGAAGCATATGAATATATCATTATGCTTAACTTAACGAAGGAGATGTCTCATAATAGAATAGAATGGAAGAATAGGATTCATGTAGCCGATCTCAAACATTCGGGATAAAGAATTTGTTGTTGTTGTATTCTTTTTCAATCACTTTGTTTGGGTGCTTTAGTGAAAGTTGGGGATTTATGAAACAAAGTAGTCATGCATTTAGGGGCCGTTCAAAATGCTCGTCGGTTTGGATCTAATCTTGCATGAATTTGAGTTCTAGCTCGACAGGCTAGGCATAGCTTGGATCTGAGTTCAAACTTAGGCACCTCCAGTGAAACCCGGGCCAGCCTGACCCAGCTCAGGTATGACCTCAAACTATCATAAAAACGCAGGTCGGGCAGGGCTGTCAGGACCTGGCCCAGTACCTGGCAGACTCCCAACGGTCATAAAGTGGTCACATAGTGTATTTTGACTAATACCACCAAAAGCAGTAAAAACAATCAAATTTTGAGGGTACTTTGGTCCTATATCAATGGGGGTGTCTCTAAATAGAGGGGAGTGTTCACTTGGTTTTTCATTCAAAACTCACTCCTTTTCTCTCTTCTAAATCTCTAATTCTGTAATATTAATGCTATATAGTGTCTAGCTCTCTAATTCTCTCTTCTAACTCTCTAATTCTCCCCTAGTTTTGGATGGCTTCTTTCTATCTCTGGGATTATGATATTGCTGCTGAACTAGCGACTCCCGAATTCACTCCTCCGAAGGTGGAATAGAAAGAAACTAAGAGAGCGGACAATACTTCTTGAAGTTCTAAAAATCTGCAATTGGAAGTGTGGAGTTTCTTTGAGAAGATTGGAATCAATAATGATGACAGAGTTTCTATCAACTACAAGGCGAAACGTCTCGTAAGCGACAAGGTATTAAATGTTCATTATAAGCTCGAGACTACCCACCGCAAACGGCATATGCAAGGCTACAGCAAAGGACAAGGATCTCAACCTGACATTTGTCAATCTCTTCTCTTGCAATCATCTTTCATGGGTAGTGTTAATTCATACTCTTTTGATTCATATAAAGCCCGAAATGGGATCATCAGGTATGCTATAGTTAGAAATTTACCTTTTCGTATGCTAGAATATAGTGAAATTGAAGACATGATTAGATATGGTTTTTATCCTGAATTATAAAAAAAATTCTCGCTAAACTTGAGCACGTGATATTTTGAAATATTACAAAGAGGATGTTGGTACCCCAAAAAGATTTTTGTTTAATCTCTATATGAAAATCAATAGGTGTCACCTCACATGCGAATTTAAGACTGAAAGACGATCTCAACCGACCTTCTCTAAGTATTTCTCACTCGACGCTACAGTACCTCGGTTGACTGCTACAGTACCGCCTGACCCCGAGAGGCGTTACCCGTCGTCCCTGCTACAGTAGACCGACACCCACTATAGTCCAGACTGACTGCTGCAGTGTCGTCTGCTACAGTACGCCGTCTTCCTACGTCGTTCTGCTACAGTAGAAAAAAAACAAAAAAAACAAAGAGAGGA
>JBAKGM010000279.1:10729218-10747940 GCA_037177215.1 Asparagus racemosus | reverse complement strand
ATTTTTATTTCATTCTCATTTAGGATATTTTGATTATCTTCATTATATTCATTTATTATGAAAATTTAGTTTAAATGATCTTAATTTTAATTATAGCCTTTATATAAGTTGTTTTATATCGTTTTTTTCAGGAGAATAAATGTTATCTAATCTCACTGGGGGTGTGTGAGAGTGAGATTCGTGTATTTTGAAGGGGGGAGGGAGTCGTTAGATATTAAAAATTATATTTGGATGAGAGTGATTGAAATGCGATAAAATATAGATAAATTGTGGTAAGACAGTGCTTAGCACGGGCTAGAACACTAGTATAGAATTAACTCGCTTGATAACTTTAAACAATCTTTTCATTGTGGTTATACAAAACTTGCCAAATAGTTAGCCATTATTTAAGAAAATATTTTTATGCATAACTTTAAAGTAAATTTCTTAAAAACTCTTTCATTGTGGTTATACAAAACCAAGTCCAATTTAGAAACTTAAATTTAAAATTCTAACATAACATGCTAACTACTTGCTTCAATCAAGTTTATTTTCATGGGTCGAACCCTGCCTGGCCCACGCCCAACCCTCGTAGTGATGAAGAGTATCTAAATCCTTACCTGACATTGTTCCAAAAAACTTTCCAACTTGTTTCTTGTTGATTCTTTCTCACCAATAATTTCACAATGAATAATTATCGTGTTTCTTTCTCACCAATAATTTCACAATGAACTAAATGAGGTTAGGGGAAAAGATCTCGCGCTACTTTTGAAAGCAGCAGCGAGTAGAGTATGATTTTGTCTTATTGTCAGCTTCTCGTGCAAGGGGGGGGGCGGGTGGGCGGGGTGATGGGCCATCTGAAAATTGATGTTTCCAATAAATATTTCGTAATTTTAATTATCCAATGACTTGACTATAAAGCTTAAAAAATTAATATATATCATAATTTGTGACCCCTTCTCCCCTGAAACTTTGAAGCATTTCTTAAGAAGCCCTTCTGAAATTTTTTATTCAACTGAACTCTTTGAACTTCCGGATGTCGTCGAAAAGCCCTCCAAACTTTCAAATTTTATCAATGAAATCCCATAAAGATATTAACAATTGTTGTAAAAATATAAAATTATCTCTTAATATTGAATCCTTATTATGAAATTAAATAGTCATTAATGAAGTGAGGCTTTTGTTAGCTAGTGCCCCAAGGGCATTAGTTTACCATTAATATCCATGCAGCTACTGCTTTAAAAATTGTGACTACTAATAAAAGTCAATATACTTGTCTTTGTATGAGTGTCTGGAAAATTAAGATTTAATGAAGCTAATTAATTAAGGGCTTCTTGACTTATGATGGACAAATATCTCCTTTAAGAGATTAGAGCCGGATACTTCGAAGAAATAAAATTTGAACTCTGGCGCTAAAATTTTCTCTGAAGATTAGGAAATAAGCATAGTGTTTTTGGAACTGGTTTAGGAAGGCAACGTGTTTTTGGAACTGGTTTAGGAAGGCAACATAGTAGTTTTCTTTTAAAGGTTTAGGAATGAAACATATTGTGTTGGATATATTAACCTTTTTTTTCCATTAACCAGATGCTATTAAAATTTTCTTTTTTTAAAATTGGGTATATTGTTAAGTTCAATTTTAATATACATGTTTTGATGGCCTTTGTTTCTGTTGATATATGCCTAGAGATTTTTATTATTTTTTGATTTCATGGCTTATAGGAAACTTATGGGCTCATATGCCTACTTTTTTGGTAATTTTGCAATACAAATTCTATTCTAAAACTTGTATTCTGTATTAAAAGAGGTTAATGAGAGTATTAATTATTTAATATTATTTTTTTAGAATTTATAAACTAAAATAATTAATGAAGAGGTGTTAAAATATCAAAACAACTAATTACACCAGTTGCAAAGCAATTAAATGATTCTTAACCAATACCCCGAGGGCATCGGTTAAAGGACCCTTGATTTGTTAATACTTATGTAATATTTATAAATATTTTTAACCTTAATTTGTTATAACAGTCATTAGCATCATTATGGGCATTTGTTGATAAAATTTGAAATTTCGGAGACATCCGGAAGTTCAAAGAGTTCATTGAATAAAAAATTTTAGAGGGGCTTCTTCAGAAATGCTTCAAAGTTTCAAGGGAGACGGGGTTTGCAAACTTATGCTATAAAATCCATTTTTTAAGTTTTACAATCAAGTCATTGGATAATAAATATTACGAAAGTCTCATTTGAAACGTCAAATATCATCTGGTACATCCCCGTTCTCTCTCTCTCTCCAACTCTCTCTCTCTCTCAAGAAGCAAACAATATGACAATCTCTCTCTCTCTCTCTCTCTCTCTCTCTCTCTCTCTCAAGAAGCAAACAATATGACAAACTCTCTCTCTCTCTCTCTCTCTCTCTCTATCTCAAGAAGCAAACTATATGACAAAATCGTACTCTACTCGCTGTTTTTGAAAAGCATCGCGAGGTCTTTTCTCCCAGCATCAATAAGTGAGGTTAATTCATTACGAAACTATTGGCGAGAAAGAACCCAATCGCAATAATTCATCGTGAAATTACTGTTGAGAAAAAAGCCAACGGGAAATTTTGACAGGGCAAAGTCAAGGTAAGGATTTAGATACTCTTCATCACAACCAATAAATAATGTAGTGATGGCTATCACTAAGGGTTAGTTTGACAAATTACATAAAACTGGGTCAGGACCAGTCCTAGCCTAATTTTGCGCTAAACTAGTTTTCATTTGGACCAGCACCTCCTACTCTAAATGAAAATCAGTTTAGTGGCACTATTTGGGTTTAAATGAGGACATGTCTGAACTCAAAAATTTAACAAACAAGAAACATTACAAAATTGGGCCAGGTTCAGTCTTGGCCCTATTTTACAAAATAGCCAAACAGACCCTAAATATATATCCCTAAATTTTGTTAGATTTGAGATGCAAGGCTAGAGCAGCAGTGAATGGGGTTGTCTACCATTTTTCGCGATGCCATAGAATATGCAATGGAAAAGAATAAATTATAGTGAAAATAATAATTAGTAACAATACCAATCACAAAACCAACCAACCAAAGACACGCGAGATTTTATAGTGGTTCAAATAAACAATCTTACATCCACTCTTCCTTCTCGTGAAGGGGCTTTCTCACTATGACAACGTTCTCTTGAATTACAAACTTGATTCAGTAGGCTTATAAAACTACACCCTAGTTTTAACCCAAAACCACTCGTCCAATCTAACTCTCACAACGAGTAACTCCTAGCCCTAGCTAATCCAAACCATCAATTCAACCAGCTTTAGTATCCTGTAAAAGAAGTTAAATATAAAGAGACAATTAAGCTCAATACAAAATGATATTATAGCCCTTTGATTGCGCAAACGCTTCTTCGAATGATCTAAACGAAGCTCGATGAAGAATAGGGATGAAGATGCTTTCTAAGGGAAGCCCTTATTGCTATGAACTAATTAGATGATGTTGTACACGGTGAGTGAGCGATTGACGAGACCCCGGGGTATCGAAAAGCTGTTCTTGTTCACCAAACACAAACCCCAGGTTTCCTTTCTCTTTATCTCTATCTCTCTTTTTCACTTCTAATTAGTTCAGGAAAACAATGTCCGAAAATGTAGGAGAGGATTAGGTCTTCATATGCACTAGATGGCTGAGATTAAAAGCAAAAAAATTTCAAATAAGTCGTCGAAACATCGATGATGGATCTCGACCATCGATAGTGTCAAGAAACTATCAATGGTCAAATGATCCAATCATTGATATGAACATCTCTAGACTTTTGCATGATCGATGACCTAAGGTAGCCATTGATGGTGTTGTGGTCACCATTAATGGTCAATGTGAACCATCGATGGTAAACAAGCTGAAATCAGCTTTTGAGTTGATTTTCAATTCTTTTCACATTGTTTTTTTTTCCATACTTGTATATTCCTGTGCTACACCATCTCAAACATAGATTAGACTCAAATGAATGTTTGTTATTACTCAAACAAGAGATATTGAATAGATAACATCCTAACAATCTCCCCCTTTGCTAATAACAAACTTAATTTTTGATATATTGCAACGAATAAATGTTTGAGATATATAGACAGCTAATAAGCACACATCCACTTTCATGAAATAGGAAATGATATGCAATCCTCCCTCTACGTTCATGCACACATGAAAAGTATGATGAAAGGATAGGTATTGTGAAGCTCCTCCTATAACAATTCATCTAGTTTTTCCAAAAATATTTGTGAAACCAAAAAAACTCATGCATAAAACAAAAGTGTACTCAATTCTCTCCATTTTGTTATTATCAAACGCTAAAAACGCACTAATGAACATACTTGATACAAGACAAAATCAGAGAATACCGTCTAAGAAGTGTACATGAGAGATATGCGCACACATTTACATAGAAATTTTTATCAAAAATAGCACCATCTAAGAAGTGTACATAAGAGATATGCACACACATTCACATAGAAATTTTTATCAAAAATAGCACAAATGACCGAAATTGAACCACAAAACATCTGAACACGAGAAATCACAACTATTTGCAGGCATGAATAAATAACAGAATCATTGTAAATATATGGAACAAAGAGTGAAGCATGTATACTAGTTCATAAGACATAAAGACTCGAGCTAGCTCAACCTTTAAAAATAAAAGACCAAAGTGTCATTCTATTACCTCAGCCATATTAGACTTACAACGAAGAACGATATTAATTGGCCGATAATTTTCACCATCGCTAAATATATTTTATATTCAGTACAGGATGGTTACCCATTGAGAAAATGCACAAACAATAAACCATGAGTGTTTGACCATCTTTTAACAAATACACTTGGTTTCCATGGATTTTATAAGAGTGTGGATTTTTGATCATCTTTTAAAAAATACACTCTTATTGTTTGCTCACATTTTGACACAAACATACTTAAATAAATGAAAAGAAAGTTTGTGCACTAGTCAAGTCGAAAAAGCTCAAAAACACATTATATAAATTGAAATATCTACGAACCTGATATAAGACTACAACTCAACCATTCCACAAAAAAATACAAGATAAATATGAAATAAAGGTGTACAAAGGCATGTGAAGTGTCTCATGAACAAATATATCATGCAGTCAACAATTGATCATTGTGTATAAAAATACATATTTACCAAATGTGAACTATGTGTGTCATATTCATGCCTACATACTAAGGAACAGTATCATCAAAAATTATCTTGCAAGAGTAAAAAGAAAATTTTTTAATTTGTTTAAATTCATTTTTTATATTAAAGAAACAACAAAAAACAAGAAAGAAAAGAAAAGAAAAAAAGATAAAATAAAAATTAAAAAAAACAAAAAATCAACAAAATCAAAACAAGATACGTACAAAAAAAATGAAGAGATACAAAAAGCTAGATATCAAGAGATAGAATGCCTAAGTCTTGTCTTAGTCTAGTGAAACGATCTTTAGACAAAAGTTTCGTATAAATATCTAGAAGCTGTTGATCGGTGGGGACAAACTCAATATGTACATTCTCCTTAGCAATGTGGTCTATTACGAAGTGATAGTTAACATCTATTGTTTTATCTATGAATGGTATATAGAGTTATCACCGAAGTCAATAGCACTCTTGTTGTCACATGTAAGAGAAACTTTCTTAAAGATAATATCAAAATCATGTAGTATCAAAGACATCCAAATGGCTTGTGCACAACAACTACTTAGTACAATGTACTTTGCCTCAGTAGTTGACAACGCAGCACAGTTCTATTTTCTATTTGACCAAGATACAACATAATATCCTAGAAGGTGTATCGTACCACTAGTGCTTTTCCAATATGTGTGACTCCCAGCATAATCACTATCTAAATACCCAATTCGATCAAAAGAATTGTACATTGGAAACCATAAACTAAATTTTTACCTTCCAATAAGATATCAAATGCGATTCCTTAGGTTTTGCTTGGAATCTCGCACACAAAAACACAAAATATAATATCATGATGACAAGCAGTAAGATACAGGAGACTACCGATCATACCTTTGTACCTCTTTTTGTCGATTGACACTCCTGTATCATCTTTTGTAAGCTTTGTCGACAGGCTCATTGGAGTATAAGCTACTGTTAAGTTATCTATTTCGAAGTGTTTTAGAAGTTCTTTTACATACTTTTCGTGCGAGATAAACACGCCATCGTTCATTTGCTTCACCTGGAATCCTATAAAGTATGCCAACTCTCCCATCATGCTCATTTCAAATCATCCTGCATTAACTTCTCAAATTTAAGATAAAAATCCTTAGTAGTAGCTCCAAAAATGATATCATCAACATACACTGGAACAATAAGAATATATATACGAACAAATTGAACAAATAATGTATTGTCAGCAAAACCCCTTTTAAAGTTTTGTTTTAGTATATAAGTACCTAGAGGACGGTGCTAAGCACGAGGTGCTTGTTTAAGACCAAATAAGGATTTATCTGACTTATACACATAATCTTAAAAAACATGATCACCAAAACCTAGGGTTTGTTCTACATAAACTCCATCCTTCAAGTACCCATTTAGAAAGGTGCTTTTCAGTTACATTTGATAAAGCTTAAAACCTTTATAATGAGAAAATGCAAGCAAAAGCCTGATGGCTTCAAGTCTAGCAACCGAAATACGTTTCATCAAAATCAATATCTTCTATTTAGTTGTAATCTTTAGCAATAAGTCAGGTACTATTTCTCACGACATTACCTTCTTATCCAATGCATTTTAAAGACACATTTAGCCTAGGGGGTGATCATTAGGTTTCGAAACTAATTTCCAAACATTGTTTCTTATGAATTGATTAAGTTCTTCTTATAAAGCAATTACCCAATTTTCATCATTTATAGCTTTATTCACATTCTTAGATTCTATTTTAGCAATGAAGTTCACATTTGCGCTTCAAAGAAAAGGATGAGAATTTTTACCTTCACTTATACTCGACATCACCATGGAGCAATAGTAATCATTCAAGTAAATAAGTGGATGACGATTTCTTTTGGGATGATCTCTGGTTGAAACATCTTGCTGATTGTTTGAATCCAATGGATTTTGAGAAGAATTTGAATATTTCAGAGTTAATTTATCATCTTGTCTTTGTTTTCCTCCTGAGTCTTTTTCTCACCTTCCATCAATGTCTCTTTTCTTGTTTGACCTGAACATTGGGGTTCATCATAAGAGGGTCATTTGCATTATCAATAAAACCAATAGAAGTATGAGTTTCATCAAATTTAATATAGATAGACTTTTTAAGAATTTGTGTTCTTTTGTTATATACTCTATTCTTTGCTACATGAAAAGTATCCCAAAAACACACGCACATCAGTTTTAGAATCAAATTTCCCTAGTTGATCTTTCGTATTTAAAAGATAACATTTGCAACCTAAAACACGAAGATGTGCAACGCTTAGGGATTTTTTAAAGTAATTCTCAAAAAAGGTCTTATTTAGCAGTGATCTTAGATAGACTCTATTACTTTCATAACATGCCGCATTAACTACCTCGGCTTAGAAGTGCTTTGGTAGATTATAGTCATTTAATATGGATTCTAGGCATCTCTTGTAAAGTTTAATTCTTTCTCTCAACTACCCTATTCTGTTGAGGGGAAGAATACTCATGAGTGATTCCCTTATTAGCACAAAAATCTTCAAGAAACTTATTTTCTAATTCTTCTCCATGATCCGACCTAATTGTACGAATGGGAAGACCTTTCTACTATTCAACTCTTTTTAAAAAAATTTCAAAAACTTTAAAGCAATCAATTTTCTTAGCTAGAAACATGATCTATGTAAATCTAGAGTAATCATCAACCATCACCAAACAATAACTCCTATCTCCAAAACTCTATGTGGACATAGGACCAAATAAATCTAAGTGAAGCAATTACAGCGGTTTGAAGTGCTCACATTGTTCTTCAAATTATGAAAGGATCTAACAAATGTACCTTTCATGCAAGCCTCACATAATCTCTCACTCTTGAAGATAGAGATATGCAAATCTCTCACTTGGTCTTTCTTTGTGAGTTTGTACAATAGTCCCTTGCTTGCATGTCCAAGTCTTCTCTACAAGCTCGCCATCCTCTCCTCCCATCCTCTCCTCCTACAACCAAGTATTTTATGGTGTCATATTTAATATCATTAAATTTTAAAGTATAACATTAGCATGTCTATTTCTAGTGAAAATAATTGAACCTAGTTTAGAGTCAATAATTTTGCAAATAGTAGATTAAAAAAGAATAGACATACCATTATCACACAGCTGACTAATGGAAATAAGATTTTACTTCAAACCATCAATAAATAATACTTTTAGAAATTTAAAACATTCACTACCTATATCACTAACTCCTACAATTTTATCTTTGTCATTGCTTCTAAAAGTCACATTTCCACCTTTCTTTTTGTTGAGGTTAAGGAACAGCTCTTTTTTTCCCGTCATATATCGTGAGCAGTCTTAATCTAAATACCATGTACTATATTGCTCCTTAGATCTCCATTACACCTAAATGAAGGAAGCAACGTGTGACCTAGGTATCCAAAAAGGTCCACTCTGCTTAGAAATTATTCTTTTTGTACCCAAATCTATTTTATAATATTTGTCCGGTATTGGGTCCTACTTGACATTGAAAAATGTCCCATTCTTCCACACAAACAATAGGTTATAAATGAGGCATTTTGAATGGGTTGATAAAATGAGAGATTCCCTTAACAAAAGAAGGCTTGCAACTTTTGTGTTTGTTTGAGTATGACTAACTAAGCCTGACTTTTGCTTTTGCGAACCTTTGATTGGAAAGAAACATATTCATACCTTTTGAGACTAATGAATTTTTTTAATGGTTTTTTTCTAAGTTAAGAGTTTTGGTCTTGAGCATTTCATTCTCAGACACAATGGTAGTACAACTGCTTTCAAATTTTTTTTTGTTTAAGAGAGAGTTCCTGTGTTACTGTAGTTACCTCATCATTGATTTTATCATTTTTGTTTTTCAAATTATTCAACTCTTGAGTTAACACACTAATTTATGTCTTAAGAGAAGAACATTCATTGCATTCATTAGATGAAGGGTTCAAGTTTGTTGTATTAGATACACTCAATTGTAGGGTAGAAGTTTTTAAATTCTTTTGCAAGTGGTCATACTCTTTCTTTAGATTCAAATGTATTCTTTTCAATATTTTTTA
Source organism: Asparagus racemosus (assembly GCA_037177215.1). Classification (NCBI taxonomy): domain Eukaryota; kingdom Viridiplantae; phylum Streptophyta; class Magnoliopsida; order Asparagales; family Asparagaceae; genus Asparagus; species Asparagus racemosus. The sequence goes on along the minus strand of JBAKGM010000279.1, from coordinate 10,738,736 downwards.
TGTATCAGCAAATTTTTCAAACTAACCTAACATTTCATTATATTTTTTTAACAATTCATCATAAGAAGGATATACCTCATCATCAGAGTATTTCTCATCTGCGTCATCTAAACTATCATCCTTGGCCATGAAACAATGACTTCTCTCATTCTCACTTAAGCTCCTTTCTGACTTATCATCATTGCTTGAGAAATCCCACGATGCTGCTTTAAAGCTCTTGTTCTTTCCTTTATGATCCTTCTTGGTATGGAGACATTTATTTCTTTAGTGACTTGGTTTCCCGCAACGATGACAAACTGGTTTAGCATCTGAATTTTCATATTTATTCTTTCTTACCTTCGAGAAACTTTGGTTTTGTCTATTGTGCATAAATTTCTGTCCATCCTTTAATCTCAATAACAATTTGAAACCTCCGACCGCTAGCACCATTTCACTTCTACAATCATCCTCCAAGTCTAAGCTTGCCTCCTTTTTTTGACTTACCCTTGGCCTGAGGAACCATTGATTTCTTCTTTGTGCTACCTTCAGAATCTTCCTCTCTCGCCTTCAACCTTACTTCATAGGTGAGAAGGTTTCCTACGAGATTCTCAAGAATTAATTAAGAAAAATTTTATAAATCCTCAATGGCCATTACCTTTGGTTCCCAATTGCTAGAAAGGGAGCGAAAAACCTTTCTCACAAGTTCTTAAAATTCATAATCTTTCTCCTAAAACCTTTGATTCATTCACAATGTCTGTGAATTGAGTGAACATGTCATGAATGCGCTATGTAGACTTCATCTTGAAATTTTCATATTTGCTGACAAGCATGGCAAACTTAGCCTCCTTCACATGTAATGTCCCTTCATGTGTAACTACCAAATTATTCCAGATTTCCTACACAGTTGAATAAGTTAATGCACAATTAAATTTCTCAGCAGTTAAAGAGCAGTAAAGCACATTCTTATCTTTTGCATTGAATGAGTAAAGTTTTTAGTCATTTGCAGTCCACTTATCTCGAGGTGTCATGACGGTGGTCTCACCAATAACAGTAGTGGGTTCACTATGGTCAGTCTCAACCATACCCTAAACATTATGGTCAATGAACAAGAAAAAGGCTTTCATGCATGCTTTTCAATAGGTGTAATTTGACCCATCAAAAAGGAGAGGTTGGTTGACTGCATGTTCCTTAGGGAAAGCCATTGTGGCGGTTAGACTCGACATCTCCACTCTAGGTTGTGAAGCCAAAGAATGAGTAACTATGCTCTAATAGCACTTATTAGATCTGAGATGCAAGCCTCGGTGGTGAATCGGGTTGCCTACTGGCAGTGTCACAGAATATGTAGCTAAAAAGAATAAATTATAGTGAAAAATAATAATTATCAATAATACAAATCACAAAACTAACCAACTAGAGAAATAAAAGATTTTATAGTGGTTGAGATAAATAATCCTACATCCACTCTTCCTTCTCACGAAGTGTCTTCCTCACTATTACAAAGTTCTCTTGAATCACAAACCCAATTCAGTAGGCTTACAAGACCACACCCTAGTTTAAACCTCAAACTAGTAGTCTAACCTAACTCTCACAATGAGTAACTTTTAGCTCTAGCTAGTCTAGTCCCAATCCTCAATTCAACCAGCTTTAGTACACTGTAAAAGAAATTAAATATAAATTCAAAATGATCTTACAGTCTTTTGATTGTGCAAATTAGTCTTCGAGTGATCTAAGAAAAGGTCGATGAAGAATAGAGATGAAGATGGACTCCAAGGGCAGCTCTCATTGCGATGAACTGATCGGATGATGCTGTACAATGTGAGTGAGTGATTGACGAGACTCTGAGGGGTCAAAAAACTCTCCTTGATCACTAAACACAAACCCTAGGTTTCCTCTCTCTCTCTCTCTCTCTCTCTCTCTCTCTCTTCTAATTAGGTCAAAAAACAATATCTCAAAACATAGTAGAGGATTAGGTCTTCATATGTAATGGACGGCTGAGATTAAAAGCTTAAAATTTCAAATCAGCCATCTAACTACCAATGGTGCTCTCTACCATTGATAGTGTCGAGTGACCTACATCTCTTGACTTTTGCATGATTGATGACCTAATGTAACCATCAATGATCTCGTGGTCACAATCTATGGTCAAAGTGAGCCATCTATGGTCCACAAGCTAAAATCAGCTCTTGAGCTGATTTTCAATTCTTTTCCCCATGTTCTTATTCCATACTTGTATATTTCTATACAAGATCATCTGAAACCTAGATTAGACTCAATGAATATTTATTTTTACTCAAACAAGGGATATTGTGTGGACACCATCCTAACAAGCTTATGTCTAACCCAATTTATCTAGAGAGGGAAGAGGCGGAGATAGGGTTTCCAGACGACTAGAATTAATGTCAAGGATTGTTGCTACCGATCTCTTCTCGTCCTTTGTTCTCTCTCTAAAACTAATTAGAATTTAGTTTAGTTAATGTAACCAATTTAATTAGGGTTAAAGTATTCTTGTTTTATAAATATGTCATTTTAATAGGATATTGAATATACTTGGTATATTCCATGTAAGAGGTATTTTAACTCAATCTCAAGTTTTGGAGGTAAATGTGCAAGTAGTATGTGCTTGGTATGTGTATATGGGAAAAAAATCTAAACAAATTCAAGAGTGATAAGTAATAGGGGTTTTCTATTTTTTAACCCAAACTTTTACCCCTACTTATTTAAAACCCCACTCACTTCCATAATCACCAATATACCCAAAGTATTCCAAGTCACTTATTTCTAAACCCAAACTGTGCAATACCTCTAAAAACCCTAAAATTCTAGATTTGCCCTTTCCTCTCTTCTCTTTGGTAGTGAACATGCCCCAAACCCATTGCATTAATGGCCATGCTGAAGAAATGTTTTGCGCTATTCCCTTCACCTCCCCAAATTCAAGTTGTATTCTCATTTTCTTCATTTGATATCCTTTCCTTCTCTTTCATTAATTTTCCTTCTCTTTCTTAAAATTCTCTCTGCTCATAAAAGATATTAATTATCCAGTGGTTGAGATCTTCACTATTATTGTAGTTGTCATCACTAAGAGGTTCTTGGATTGTCTTAAATGCATAATTTGTACTCTTTACACTTGTTTCTGTAGTGCCAGTACCTATAAAGAGCTATAGTTTGTCCGTAAAGAGTTATACTTTACATATAAAGAGTTATACCATGTCATAAGAAGCTATACGTTATTGATAACATGCTATAACTTAGAGTAAAGAGCTACACAATGCTCACTGAGTTATTAAGTTTTTTATGTTGATAAGTCCTATAATAAAATATTCTTCTTATAATAGACAACAATTTTCTTGAATGCATATTTCACATGTTTATGTATTTCGGCACTACGGGAAAGAATAAGCATTAAAGAAAGTTGATTTCTATTATTGGAAGAAGATTTTTTTATCAAGCTTAATAGCATAAATTTTTTAGCAACTCTTATTTTTCGTATGAGTATAGTGTAGCTCTTTATTCTAATTAAGTTGTAGTTCATTTTCAGGTAATGTATAGGTCTTTATGATATAATATAACTCTTTCTATACAAAGTATAACTCTTTATGGACAAACTATAACTCTTTATAAGTTTTGGTATAGAAAAGAACTAAAGAGTGCAAATTATGCATTTAAGGCCATCCAAGAACCTATCATTAACGACATATCGATAATAGTGAAGATCTCAATCACCAAAGAATTAATGTCTTTTGTGAAAGCATAATGGTGGAGAGAGAATTTTAAGAAAGAGAAGGAGAATTAATGAAGGAGAAGAAAAGGAAATCAAATGAAAAAGATGAGTATACAACTTGGGATTTGGGCGAGTGAAGGGAGCAGGCACAAAAAAAATTTATTTACCACGGTCATTAATGCAATGGTTTGGACAATGATCAGTACACAAGAGAAGAGAAGGAAAATTTGAAGTTTTAGAAGCTTTTTCACAGGTACTGTACAGTGGGTTTAGAAATAAGCGGTTTTTGTTTTTAGGCCCAAAAGTTTATTATAATTTATCTTTAAACCCAACTAATTTACTTCCAAAATACAATGCATACATATGTGAGCCCCCCTTAAATTTAAAAAAAAAATCCAATTATACCCTTCCCCAATCCCCCTTCCTTTGTTCATGCATTCTTTCATATGTGGGCCCCCTTAAAAAATTTTAAAATTCAATTCTACCCTTCCTAAAACACCCCCCCTCTCTCAATTAATTCTCTTCTCTCTTCTATTATTCTCTTTTTTTTCATTCTTCCACTCCTATGAACCCATCAATTAATTATCAACTACTTCTATGAATTCATTAATTAATTCTCAACTTCAATAATGCGTAAGGTGTGGTTGCTTGATTATGATGGAGATTCATCACCTTCTTAGTAATTTAAGGTATAATTTTATATTTTACTCAACTACTTAATTTATAGCATTAATTTTATCATTTTATTCATGAAACATATTTCATATTATTATTCATGAATTCACGAAATTATTTCACATTTTATAGTTAGTTAAATTTGATTTTAGTTGACTATCTTTGCTGAAATTTTGGACAAATATATTTATTTTTGGTGACAAATATAGATGGATGAAGAATTGTATTGTGTATTGACAGATTTTAGAGAAAATAATCACTTCTTTAAATTGAATGTCAATGGAAAAAATCATTTCTTATATACCCATATCCTAACGATGACAAGCCATACGTAGATGATGAAAATATGGTGATTCGGCCGCCAACAACAACAATTCTTTGTGCCAAGCCAAGAACAAAACGTATTCCTTCAGGATTGAATCCTCATAAAGAGTTAAAGTGTAGTAGATGCCAGCAATAAGGTCACAACTATAGAACATGTAGACAACCTATTGCAGACTAAATTGGCTTTTATATTCTAACTTTTACAAATGTAAGAACAATATTGCAACCATGCATGAATTTGTGTGTTCTATTTTTGTGTAAGTTTCACACACTTTATTTTATAAGATGTGCCTGTGTTTGTTATGTGTTTGGTATGATTGGTATGATTATTTTGTTATGAGTTTCATATGATTGCGGACTATCAGGATAGCCCGGTATGATTATGCACTTTTAGCATAACCCGCTACACTTTCAGAATAACCCGCTATACTTTTATAATGTCACGCTATATTTTCATAATAACATGCTCTACTTTTATAGTATCACACTATACTTTTAGGATATCACACTATACTTTCACCTTATCCGCTATACTTTTAGAATAACCTGCTGTACTTTCATACTGTCACGCTATACTTTCATAATAACCCACTATACTACTATACTATCACACTATACTTTTATAATATCATGCTATACTTTATACTTTCATATTATCACGTTATACTTTCATATTATCAAGCTATACTTTAAGAATATCTCGCTATACTTTCATTTTATCATGCTATACTTTCAGAATATCCAGCTATACTTTCATATTATCACACTATACTTTTAGAATATCCTGCTATACTTTTATATTCTCATGCTATACTTACATATTATGACGCTTTACTTTCATATTATCACGATATACTTTCAGAATATCCAGCTATGCTTTCATATTATCATGCTATAATTTCATATTATCACGCTATACTTTCAAAATATCCTACTATACTTTTATATTATCCCGCTATACTTTCAGAATATGCCGCTATACTTTCATATTATCACGCTATACTTTCAAAATATCTCGCTACACTTTCATATTATCATGCTATACTTTCATATTATCTTGCTATACTTGATTTCTAGACTAATTATGAGAGAATTAAAAGAGTCTCAATTCAATTTCCATAATTTCAAAATTAAAACATAAAATTACCTAGATACATGAACACGTACAAAATTCACTTACAATACCAAAAGCACAAATACAAGACAACTTTCAGTACATACATTCAACCAATAACCATTAATCATACATGACAATATGCACAAAAGCATAGGTCTGCTCATGATAAAAGAACACAAAAGCATAGTTCCACTTCTAACAAAAGCATCAACTAGCGGTGAACTATTATACATCAAGCACATAGTAGGACTCAATAAATCAACAATAAAAGGCCATATATGAAATTGAGCATGTGCAAATGATAATATCATTATTGTATTTCGTTCTTTTTGAAACTTTGATAAGAAGAAACTCGGCTAAATTGATCCTTCCTGACTGGTCAATAAGAATACCAATATGGTCCATTCTCTCTTAGATGTGGACCATGATGGAGAGCATCCCAGCAATCTTTCTCTCCGAGAAACACCTCTGGTATGAATATTTCTTGTATAATTCTATGCGGAGGCAGATATTGTGTCAGAAAGATGGGTCGATTTGGAAATATTCATGATGTACACATTATCAAAATGGGATAAGTAGGATGTGCACAACACCTTATTCAAAATGGGATAAGTAGGGTGTACAGTTCTAATCAGAAGTAAATATTCAAGTTTACAGCCTCATAAGACGGGTGCATGCAAGATGGCAACAAAGTGCCAATATCAACAATCCTCAAGAAAGTTCGTTCCATAGAATGGGGTATCTTAAAGGGCCGTCTGATGATCCTCTGACAATATGGATGAAATACGATTGTGAATTAAGTCCCGGAAGTATACCACATTTGATGGAATTCTAACTACCTCCATAGTCATAGCTTCACTACAAACAAATTAAAACATAAGGCAATTTTAGTATTATATTAATGAAAGTTATAACAAACTAATAAAATTATCTCATGATATGCTAATAAAAGTGAGAACATTCAAAACTAACCTCACAAAATTTTCTAAAAGCAAGTATCATGCTCATAATGCTCATATGTAGGATTAGGATCAAATTGTTATAATATCATGCTCATATGTAAGTTGATGGTGGTGATCCCAGATAAATAAATGAGTAAACAAATAAAGATGATCTAAATATAAATCCAAAAATCTGAACACAAGACAGCTTGCTGCAAAATTTTGTCAAATCTTTCATGGAGTTCCTAGACCATTAGCTAAAGGTCATTTGATGTGGTAAAAAGAATGATATACAATGAGTTCAATATCTTTATCAATTGCTTAATGTAGGCATAAAAATTTGCTGATGAACCCCAAGTGCAATTTAATCATGAGAAGATTGAAGAATGACATCATCAAAACCTAAGGAAATTAACTACAGGGGTAAAACTGACACATGCACTTGCAAGACACTTATTGTGTCTCAGCCGTGTCCGAGACACATGTTGTGTCTTGGCCAGGTCCGAGACACTTATTGTGTCTTGGCCATTAGAGACACTTATTGTTTCTAAAATATTTTCCACATATTTTATTGTTATTTATGGTGCCCATTTGACCTTTTCAATATGTGGGGATGTTTATCTAAATCAGTGGGCCGTTACATCCTTAAAAACGCCTACTAAGCGCATAAATGGGGCATTAAGCATGCCTTAAAAAGGGGAGGAGCAGTTACAACAGGAGGAGGCCCGACCTCTTAGGCCGAGACATTTTTGAGCCCAGACACAAAAATTGTCTTGCCCACTATACAATTCTTGCAAATCACAACTTGTGTTCTTTTCAACGGTTACACCTCCTAAAGGCTATAAATAGCTTCTTACACCCATAAAGAAGGGGATCTTGAATCAGGGATCGGAATATGGATCTTGAATTTTGATCTAGATTGGAGAATTTTGGAGAGAGCTAGAGATTTTAGAAAAGGAGCAAAGAAAGAGTTCATGAATATTTCGCTGGGAGATTCCTCGAGTTTAAGCTTCACCTTAAATCTTGGAAAGAGTAGATATCTTACTTAGCTAAGATTTTGCTTAAGTTCTTATTTCCTTAGTAAAATATAAACTCAACCCCATCAATTCAACGATCTTGGCTCGGTGGTCCACGGATGACGCGTCCCCAGCATAGGCAAAGAACCCATGCAAGCGGGAGCTCGCTACGTAGTGACTTCTATACGTGTTTTGTAAGACAGTGAGATCATTTTCTTTATATTAGAGAGAGTTACACGTGTAATCTTTCACTTGTTTTCAATTTGAAAAGTTTTGAAATGGAAACTGCCATGAAGCTTCTTATTCTCAGCATAAACACGTTGGCGACCATAGTCTCAATGTTGAGGCTATAGTGTCGCAGCCAGACAAGATCAAGCTGAACTCATGGTCGATGGACTGGATTATGTCTTCGATCAATCTAAATTTGAAGAGTACCTCTCCTCCTCTTCATCAAAATCCCCCTCATCTCGCAAGCATCGGAGGGTTTCTTTGCCAAGGAGGGAGGTCAAATCTGTTGCAAAGAGTGATGAATCTCACCCAATTGTGACAGAGGTTTCCCCTCGCAACAATACCCTAGCAAACTACAAAGCCGGAAGCTCTGCTCATGGTGGCTCTATTTTGATGAAAGAGTCATCTTATAAGGTCTCTACAACTCTAACGAAGAGGGCTTGTCAGAGGCAACGTCAGAAGATGGCCCGCCAATTTACACAGTGTTTCCACCGAGAATGAGCTGGTTCTTTGCAGTTTCTATTTCAAAATATTTCAAAATGAAAGCAAGTGAAAGATTACATGTGTAACTCTCTCTAATACAAAGAAAATGATTTCTCTCTCATACAAAAACTCGAACAGAAGTCACTACGTTGCGAGCTCCTGCTTGCATGGGTTATTTGCCTATGCCGGGGACCCGTCGTTTCTGGACCAGCGAGCAACGATCGTCGAGTTGACGGGGTTGAGTTTATGTTTCGCTAAGGAAATAAGAACTTAAGCAAATATCTTAGCTAGGTAATATATCTACTCTTCCAAAGATTTAAGGCGAAGCTTAAACTCGAGGAATCTCCTAGTGAAATATTCTTGAACTCTTTCTCTGCTCCTTTTAGATCTCTCTCTCTTAAAATTCTCTGATCTCTAGCTCTAGATCAAGATTTTTTTAGATTCAAAATCCTCTCCTCTCCAATGGGTGTAGGGAGCTATTTATAGCCTTGTTGATGCTCAAACTTACGTTCAGATCACGCAGTCACTAATCGCGGTAGGATTAGAGTTTAACAATGTGAGGCCCATTTCTTCTCCTAATACGATGACTGGCGGGTTCTCTTAACACCGAGGAAGACCTGTGGAAAGTGTCAGGGTTGGGATCTCCGGTGGTCACTCCGACGATCAAGTCAGTATGTGAAAAGGGAAAATGCTTTTATGACGTGGAAGATAGGATTTTTGGCGAACTAAATTGCTTACCTTGCTCACTGTTCGATTTCTGCTTTTATACGTAGGTCGGAGGATATTTCCGTCACTTTGGGTGACTAAGATGGTGCGTCAGCCCTACATCCATGTGGGCTGATTTGATGATGTGACGAGGACGTGTGGAGGCTGCTGCGCCGAACAGCGCTGCCAAGTGTCAACCAGAGAGTGGACTGGGAGTTTGTACTGTTACGACAACGTTAATGGGGATGGGACCTATAGCGTGGTCTGCTTTAATGGTCCGAGGTGCCTTAAATACCGTGTGAGTGGAGAGAATCTGTACATTGATTTCCTCA
>JBAKGM010000279.1:10682864-10692868 GCA_037177215.1 Asparagus racemosus | reverse complement strand
CCAGTATATGTTTGTATCTGATTCTCTAAAATGGAAGGCACTATTCGACGTGCCATTATATGTACCACATGCACCAAAAAAACTCCTAAGTTTTGCTCATCTTCTGCTACTTAAATGCTCGAACATATGTTAGTTTCAATTACACCATCCAAAGAGACTTAGACACCAAAATAATGTTATGTGAGTATGCTGCTTGCGAAGAGTGAACTCAGCAATATTGATCTTTATCAACCTCTCGAAGCACTGTAAATTTCTCAAAGTTATTCACATCCTTTCTCGCACCAGGTATTTTTACCTTTGTAAACGAGCAGAATTCACCTGCACGTTGTCGCGGCATTAGTGTGAAAAATTTAGCAAAGTACTGATTTAAACAATTGTTTTAAAATGCGCTAGATACAATCTATTTGCAAATATTTAGTCATTCTTTTATGGAGCTTCTCAAATTTGAAATAGCGAATTTCATTTCTATAGGAAAAGCTTAGAATATAATGAGATCAAAGTGATTTATAAATTAACAAACAACTCGATGTTGACTCCAATTTCTAAATGCCCGAACTAGAAAACAAATTTTTCATCAGCATGGATGATAAATTTAATGTATCAAAAGAAAGATTAGTTGCTCATTATTACCCATAAGAAAGTGTACAACAGATAGAAATAATCATTATCACACACGAGCAGCTCACGATACCAAAATTCCTTCCCCGATTTCACAAAACCATGTCAAGAAAAACCAAAATTTCCAGTTCTACCAGCACATTAATCACCATAAATTTAACATTGTTTTCAACAATTTTTCATCCAATTCACTTCCTTGAAGCCTTATTTCACAAAACCATGTCAAGAAATCACCAAGACCTTACATAGGTAAACGAAAAAAAATAAACATATTTTACCAATTTCCAAAGTCCACCTAGTTCAATCAAATTCCAATATCAAAACAGCAGGAATTTTAATTCATTACAGATAAAACCTCATAAATTTGATCATTTGATCATACAACTACCAATTAATAGTTGAAGAAGTAGTTCCTAAAGCAGGATCAACTCATCCTCAACATTTTATCTACATCTTGATCTAAATATTCTACGAACCAACAGAAACAATCCTAATAACACACAAGAAGCCCAGCTCCGACTCCAATTTCAGAATCAAGTTAATCAAAACCAAAATTATCCTTCGCTTACTCAATTGCAGGCTGATTAAGCTCCCATCAATTCAGGACCAGCATCATCAAAAGTCCAAACTTTTTGACACAGACAGCTAAATACTTCAACTAACACTGAGGATGACATAAAAGAATCTAAAATTCACACTTTCAAGAAAAAAGAATCGAGACAGAATGTGGGACCACAAGGAAGATCAACTGCTGATGTCTTGAAATTTCCTGAAGATAAGCCATGATATTCTCCGAGTTACTATTCTCGGTAAGGCAAGAAATATAAGCCTTTATAGTAATATGAAACAATGCATATATTAATGCTTATGCTGATTAACCAAATGATTCAAGTTTGTATGGCGACTGTCAAATAACACATATGTTGCCATGACAAAAGCCTATATTAAAGAATAAAATGGAAGTATAACAATAAAGAAAATTTGAGACGACAAGTATCGATTGATGCTTGATATTAAAAGCAGAAAGATAAGAGCATTGATAAAAGGAAGCAATAATGTGGTAGGATGACATATCGAAAAAGCTTTTCATACATTACTATTCACAGTACATATATATTGATTTCTGGTTATCTATAATGAGATCTCAGCAATTTACATAGAGCTTGGATGCACATAACTCCTAAAGAAATTTCCAAATGTCTGTTATGTTAAGGTTCGGAAATTCAAAGTACTAAAAGTATCATTAACAGTTCAGACAGATTGGTAGTTGGGCGTGGAGTTAGTAAGGTACATACCATTTTTCATAGAACAAAAATAAGATTACTTCTTAAACATAACGCAAATATATGCCAAAAGATAACTTCCATAAGATCAACGTCTAGTTTTGTTGTTAGAGGCATCCCTGTAGGCAAAAAAAAAAAAAAAAAAAAGAATGAATTGTGGGTCAAAGTGCTTTTTGCATTTAAATGGAATGAATGTGGAAGAATGAATATTTACGTGGTGTGTTTCTTCTTAACGGCTGTTTTCAATGCTTCATCTCTTGCGAGCGCAATTTGTTCCAGAGATATTTTTTCTTGTTTTAATGTTACTTTTTCTGTAGTTCGAATGGGTTGTGCTTGTTATGGTGAAAGGAATAGATTTTTTTTGTTCAGCTAGCGTGCTTGGGATGGAAACATCAAGAAGACCACAAATCAGATTGAAAATTTGTTTAATTAGGAATATTTTTTAATGCGAAACATGTAAGAACATTGGGAATATTATGGAAAGATAAAAATGTTTTATCAACTGTTATCTTCGATTGTTGTTGGTGGAGGAAGTATTGAGTGGTGAGCAAAAGATGTACTTTCCTTCTGCTATGTAACACCAAGAGCAATGCTCATATTTCCTTAAGAAGGAACTTCTTGTTGAGTTGAAGCAACACCATAGTTTTGTTCGATAGTATCATGTTTGATGCTAACATCAAGAGACCTGAAAATAGAAAATACAAGATGAAGAAATCTGTCATATTTTTGTTAAAAGCTAGCCATGACAAACTAAATAGGAATTTGTGCAGTTAATCACATTGTATGTTCTTCATCAAAAAATTGTCTGTCTTCGAAAAATTGTCTTTTCCTAAGCTTTTGCTCATCTGATCATGATGATTGTCCTTTGAGTGTGCCTTTGAAAGTTGGCGACATACACATTGTGGGAGGTGTTGATTGCATTTGCATCAATTCAATTGTTGGGGTAGAAGCTGAACTGGTTGGGGAGCCGAGGGTTGGAACAGGTGGAGGCATTTTCTCGACATCGAGTGATCGTGTGATGAGAAATCGAGTTTGCTGGATTCACCTAAGGGCTTTCCATATAAAAGTTGAAAGACCTGTGGTCTTTTTTTTAACTTTTCAATATTTTTTGGTAGTTAATATGGATCAAAATTTCCATCTTCTAGAACCAATAACTTACAGGATTTTCCAATGAGATCTTTTGCAGATTGACCAAAAGCAATGACATGCATAGATGCAGTATGATCTACTAAGATCAGGTTGATTTTGAACCTAAAGATGCAATTATAAAATGGTTCAGAAATGATGAATTGTCGAGGAGTTTTATTAAAGATCAGAGAGGGAAGAAAATTTACCAAGGTACTGGTAGTGGATCAAGTTTTGCATGTTCATTACACCACCAATGACCTCCTCGAGCTTCAACTTGACTGTTACAATGCTAACAAGTATTATACCACCAGCCATATTTTAAGTCAATGTCAACAACACAAACTTTGCAGGTATAATATAGTTTCTGTATGAAACAAATTCATGTTAATCAGTATATTACTCTCTATTAAAAGAAGAAATATTTGAATTTTGAACATTTTTAGTAATACCGGTTTCTGAAATGAATTAATTTGCTGGAAGTTGACAATAGTATGCCTATTTTGTGTCATGAGTTCCACTAATATCAGTTGCGCTTTTTTAACAAAACTTTCAATTGGGATAGTTTCAGTGTTTTCCGCAAAGCTATGAATATCAAGTGGGGAGGATGTCAAAAAGATATTATTAATTTCAAATAAGTAATGTGTTCTGATAGATAAACTAATTATGTGTAAGAATAAAATACATACACATCTTTACATGCGTCCATTTCAGGAGTGTTAGGATTGAAATGATAGGCAGAAGCAATTGATGTGTTAACAATTAGGCTCCCTGTTGCAAGTAGCATTAAAATTATAAGTAATATAGTTCAAAATAATTATAAAAACTTCTGAAAGTGTTAAAAACAGGGCAAATCAAGAGAAAAGAAGCCTATTTATTCATTAGTAGTGGGGTCTATATATACAAAGAGGAGTGGTCTCATTCTTCTACTCTATCCGATGTGGGACTAAACAAAAGGGGTCTATTCCTATATTTAACAGAAACTCCATAAAAGTATTGTGATAGTATAATATTGGTAGGTTTACTTACACCTTACATCTAAGCTCTCATTGATAGGAACCTTCTGGTCCCCAGCAAAAGCAAATCATTTATCTCTTCATGGTAGATCTCCATGTAGGACACTCTAATTTTAAACTCAAGGTCCATATTCTGTTAACATATTCAAATTTTCAATAATAAGAATATACACATACAATATAAAATCTTCAATTAGTAAGAAAAAGATGGTATATGAATAAATATATTTAAATACCATTTGCGTAGAGTGAAAAATTTCTTTCACGGCACAATGGATGATACCAGGATCATCTTCTGAACCATTCATGGTGAAGGTTTTGCCCTGCTGGACTGCCCATAAGCAAATGCAGTTCCTAAATACAAAATGGTAAAAAGGTACATGAACTCAGGCCGAACTTGACGAAAGTTAATAATGCGGCTAAGATTTATCCTATAATTACCTACTCTCCGGTCTACAATTCCAAGATTCTCATAAAATCTAGTATTTTTAATAAAAAATTGAATTGTTAGCTGAAACCAGTGGTGGAGCCACATAGTGTCTAGTGATGTCACATGACACCACTGAATTGTCCGCTTTACACATGTTTTTAATTATTTTCACTTGTACTTACTACTTAGGACACCACTGGAATTAGGGGGTGTTTGGTTCAATTTCTATAAAAAATAGGAAAAGGAAAACACCCAAAAATATATTTCCTTGTATTTCTATAAACAATTATAGGAAAACTTTGGAGAACTCAAAAAATTCCAATTTTCTTGTTTCTTGTACTTTTTTTGTTTGGTTCAAAACAAGAAAATAGGCCCATTACTTTATAGACATAGCAAGTTTTCCTTTTCTTTTGTTTGGTTGCATATAAAAAATTTATAGAAAAGTTTTGCTAATCTTATTCATCACTTTACAATGGCTATTTTCTAGTTTGGCATCCTCAAATCCTATAGAATCTTTCTATCCTCAACTATCCATGAACACAAAATTTCCAAAGTTGAAAAACATGAGTAAGAACGTTAGAGACCATGGTGAATCTTCAAGTGCATCAAATTCAAAGGTAAGTATTTTACTTTAAAAAAACTACAAATTCTTATACTACTTTCCCAATGACAAATTATTTGGTTTTTTATTTTTTATAATCACCGTGCACGGAAACTACCGCGGAAACAAACATATGAGGAATTATTTTCATATACAAATGAAGATCAAGAGCGTGATGAGATGTGGGATATAATGGAAGAAGTAGAAATAGTGTTAAGAGTCAATGCTTCAAAAGTTAGAGACCGAAACGGGTAGTGGAAGTGTCCTTATTGCAACGATCCCCTGCACAAATTGGAACATGAATGATCTCTTGACTCACGCGCATAATGTTGGTTACAATGGGACTGTGCCCAATATGGGTAAGGAGGGGATTGGCTAGCATCGTGGACTAGAAGTTTATCTACTTTGGTTGGATCAAAATCAATGATCTAAAAAAATCATGTACAACTTTGGCAATTTCATGTCCTAATTTGATATTTTCATGTACTAAGTTGGCTCAACTATTGATCTTTTGTCAAAATTGATTGCCTCAACTGAAACTTACAAGTTCAACGCAGATTGCATTCTAATAATGCGCTAAAGTATGCCTTATCTTATTATTAATATTGTGAAGTAGTTTGCAATCTTATTTAGTTGACCATCATCATTGCCAACAGCTCAACCTGCACTCAAATCAGAGCTAACTTATCACAATAGAGAGCTAAACAAGCTCGAAATCAGCATTAAAAAAGCACCAACAGCTCAACCTGAGCTCAAATCGGAACCAAAAAGATCACAATATAGAGCTTCAGAAGCTCGATATCAGTCATGAATATGTATAAACAACACCAATAGCTCAAATCAGAGTTAACTTATCACAATAGAGAGCTAAACAAGCTTGAAATTAGCATGATAATAACAAAAACAGCACCAACAGCTCAAACTAAGCTCAAATCATAATAAAAAATCTTTGTTGGATGTTACTTCCTTACGATTGCTAGTTCGACTTATTTATTTATCTACAATAAATATAGGTTGCATTCCACACAAATATTTCATCTCAAGAACTCAGCACATAATCAGAAACAAATTCATCTCAAACTGAGCTCAAATCAGAGCAATATCTCAACAACAAGCAATATCTCAGCACAAAATCATGAGCAAGATCTCAATAGCCTCAGATCAGAAATAGTTAAGAGGTTTAGGGTTTTTTTTACCTCAAATCGGAGCGCGGTCGTGTTCTCGAGAAATTTGAAGACAAATCAAACACCAAAAACTGATTCTTCAACCCCAAAATTGGATTCTTCAAGAACCCCCAACTCTCCCGCAATTCACCAATGAGAAAACCGACGAAGATGAGGTGGGAAGATGAGGTTTGGGGAGGGAAGCGAGAGCGGGAGAGCTGGAGGAAGAGGAAAAGGCATGAACAAGGTGAGATTCTGGATTTGGGGGCGGAAGCAAGAGCGGGAGATGAGGAAGAGTGTTTCCGCCGAGAACGAGCTTCTTTGCAATTTTCATTTCAAAACATTTCAAAATGAAAACAAGTGAAAGATTACACGTATAACTCACTCTAATACAAAGAAAATGATTTCACTCTCACACAAAAAACTCGAACAGAAGTCACTACGTAGCGAGCTCCTACTTGCGTGGGCTCTTTGCTTGTGTCGGGGACATGTCGTCCATGGACCACCGAGCAACGATCGTCGAATTGATGGGAATGAGTTTATGTGTCGCTAAGGAAACAAGAACTTAAGCAAATATCTTAGCCAAGTAAGATATCTACTCTTTCTAAGATTTAAGGCAAAGCTTAAACTCGAGGAATCTCCAAGAGGAAATGTTCTTGAACTCTTTTCTCTACTCCTTTGAAGTCTATCTCTCTCAAAATCTGCAGCTCTCCAGATCAAGATTCCAGATGCTAAAATCAAGATCCCCCGAATGGGTGTAGGGGGCTATTTATAGCCTTTAGGAGGTGTAACAGCTGAAAAAAAATACAAGTTGTGACCTGCCAGAATTGCATAGTAGGCGAGACACTTTTTGTGTCTCAGCCCAAAACTGTCTCGGCCAAAGGTTTTAGTCCCCTCACTGTTGTAACTGCTCCTCCCTATTTTAAGGCATGTTTAATGCCCCATTTATGTGCTCAGTGGACGTCTTTTAAGGATGTAACGGCCCACTAATATAGATGAACATTCTCACGTGTTGAAAAGGTCAAATGGGCCCCATAAATAATGATAAAATACGTGGAAAATGCTTCAAACACAGTAAGTATCTTGGCAATGGCCGAGACACAATAAGTGTCTTGCACGTGCTTATTTTCAGTTTTACCCATGTGGTTGATTTCCTTAGGTCTTGATGACGTCGTTCTTCAATCTTCTCATGATTAAATCATACTTGGGGTTCATCGGCTATTTTCGTTGCCTACACTCACACCTTCGATCAGTCGCCCACAGCCTCCTCAAAGTTCTCTTACTTGCAGATGCTGATACGTATTGTCGATCGCCAACACCTCACTGATCGCACCAATCGAACCTATATGAACCATCGAACCTCTCTCTGATACCAGTTGTTGGGATTTTTAAATCTTGTAAAAATTCTGAAAATCACTAAACACAGCAAATTGAATCAGACACAAGATTTAACATGGAAAACTCTCAACAGGGAAAAACCATGGGATCAAAAACAATCCACTATTACCACCAATTTATAATCTTTTACGCAGACAAAGACTGTGAAACCCTCTTTCTTACAATACTCTTGAATCCCGTTATACCCTCTTTTAAACCTGATTACAAGAATATTGTAACTATAACCACCAAATTATAATCTTTTCTATGGACAAAGATTATAAAACCCTCTATCTCACAAAATCCTTAAGCCCGGTTACACCCTCTATTAAACCTGATTACAATAATATTGTATCTCTCTCCATCTACTTAAAACCCTAGGCTAGGGTGCCCTTTTATGAACAACCCTAACTTGCCCACCAAGAAAACCACTAGACCAGGGCTAGCCTTAAAATATGGATCTAACTTAGAGTTTGAGTTGACACCCAACAAGAGGGTACCTAAAACACATGAATGCTAACCATAAATGGTGACTAGAAAATATTAACAATGAAAGATAATTAATTAGTAAAGTAACCAATGAACGCCAACTATAAACAATAAGGGAAAACTAGAAAAAACTTAAAAGGTAACCTGAAAATATAAAGGTTAACTAGAAAATGCGTCGTTAGGGTAGAAATCCTCTACATCATTAATTGTAGAGAACCTCTACAACCTACCAATCATATTTTCTAACTCAATGAACCCCATGAATGATATATAAAGCACATAAGAAGTTTTAATTATGAGGCCAATTGAATCATCCATGTCTTGTCTATATATTTGTATCATATTCTCAGATCAATAGAACAACAAAGATTATTTTTCTCCTAATTATCATGATATCATAGATATAATTTCAAATCAATCCTAGTCATCCATCAAACCAATCCAAAATTCTCAACCATTCATCAAACCCAAACCTTACAAACCCTAACCCTAACCCTAAATCTCAGCAGCCGCCGCCTGAGCCCCCTGTCGCCTGCACCCTCGCCACATCAGACGTGGATAGCCATCACACCAGATCAGACAAGGTCGGCTCATGGTCTTCCTGCCATCTTCATCGTCACCCTAGGTCCACGTCGCCGTCAACCCCAACAGTGGGAAAACGCAGCCATATTTGCTTGTGATTGTCGTTATTGTCAATCTCGACGAGCACACAGCTACCAAATCTACTCCACTACTCTAATGCGCTCGATGAGCATGCAGTCATCATCATCATCGTGGGAAATTGTAGTCACCTGATCTGCTCACCCGCCTCGTGGTCATCGTTATTGGTCTTCCACACCTGCGAGCACTACACTGGCCGAACCCCTCTTCAATTTGTGGTCACCTGCCACACCAGTTCATGAGGTTGTCTAAACCTAGATCACAATTCACCAATTGAAAATAGATTGGCCGATCCCAGAAGCTAGGGCTGAGCCTTTTCTTTTTTTTATTAATTTGTTGGAACCTTGAGTTGTTAAAAAAACCTTTGGATGATCATCATGAACAAGCAGAGACTGTACACCTTCCTAGCTATTGATATTCAGCTTATTAGAGTTGAAAACTATTCAACATGGGCATTAACCATTCAGTATAATCTCCATGCATTCACATGTGGGGATATGTTGATGGTTCTCTTCCATGTTCTTCTAGATCTCTCCAATTGTTACATTCTCTAGATCGAGATGTATAACTAATGATTCCGTTGCTACACCAGGGGTTATTGTTGTTACTAGAGAGATTATTATCAGCAGTAGAACTGTACAAATCAGTAGATTATGGTATGTATTATATGATTTGTATCTGGTTCTATTCGACTATCTATTGTTTGTCTCTCTACTTCATGCGAGCAGTGGATTACAATTTCTTGTTTGTTCAAGCAAACCAGAGCCGCTAGAGAGTATTAGTTACATCATGTCCTTCAGGAAGCTCACCAGGATGATTAATCTATTTAGGACCTCTATACTCTTCTTCCCAACTATTAGGAAGAACTCAAGCTGCTGGAGGTTAATGTCCCAGTATCATTACATGATTTTGCTCAAATGTTTGAGGCTCAACGTGATTGTCAGCATCTATATCATTTTGTGATGCACTTGCACCTTGAGTTTGAGTGGTTGAGGGCTCATATTCTTCATAGATCACTACTTCTACAAATTATAGATGTTGTTGTAGAGTTTACTTCTGAGGAGATACCCCTTCATCTCTGAACGTTACTCCCTCTCTTGCTACTATAGTACTTGCTGCTCAATCTTAAGTTCAGAACTCGAACTAGGAATAGTATCAGAAGGATCGTGACTAGTTGTACACATAGGGATCTCAACAGGGTACTTCTCTTGGAGTTTGTCATGACTGCAAGCTTGAAGGTAT
>JBAKGM010000279.1:10666592-10679810 GCA_037177215.1 Asparagus racemosus | reverse complement strand
TTACGCGTGACCCCCCCCCCCCCCCCCGGTTGCTTACATTCATATCTGGAGAACTTTCCATGATGACAACATATACGGCTAAAAAGTAATGCAAGCATACTCACATTAACGCCACTGGAAACAAGAGCCATGTCATAGAGAAGATCTATAGCCTTTTCAGAACCGCAGGATTGTCAGGATTTGTTCTAAATGAAAACTGCAATAAAATAGAACCAAAAGAATCAATGTGGCTCCACATCCACAAACATATGAAAGAGAATGTTCAAATACTATTTAATATGCATAATTTCTTAAGAAATATTTAAAGAAAATGGAAAACCGTTGTTAAAGCACTTCTTAGGCTATTCCTCCAATATACTAACTCCAGGTAGAAACAATTCTTCCATCATAAATCAACTGATTCACGTATTCTTATGGTCTTGTATCACTGTAATGCAAAAGCATTGATCTCAGAAACCATGTTGCTATTAGGATTTCTACTGCTATGTAGACATATTCGGACTTCTCATTAAAAAAACAAAACAAAATAAAACAAAACCCAAAAAAACAAAAACAAAAACAAAACAAAACATTTTACAATCTTCCATGTGAAGCTTTCACGAGATAAAGAACACTTAACTATTTCAATACTGAGGGTGAAGCAATTAATCTTACATTTAAGTCTCTAATGATCGGATGTTCTGGGTTGATTTCAAACACCATCCTTCCACGATTTAAATTAACGGGATTTGATGGTTCTACTTCAATTTGTGGTCCTTCATCAACCTGCATAAGGACAGAGCTGCAGTGTGAAACAACAGAGTATACTGTGGAGGCGAAATAGTTTAAGCAACGATAAAGATCACCTTTCAAAGTTGAACGACAATCCAAGTTTCCCAGCGACAAATACACATGGAGAATTAGTAAGACGGTTGGAAATCTGAACACTGGCAACATTATCTCCCAATCTCTTTTTTGTCCAGTCACATGTGGGATCGAATTCCTGCTTAACTTTTATTTCCTTCCTCGTATTGGTGTCATCTGCCAAGCAAAAGATTGACAGGTGTATCACAGTTTATTATATTAGTGTGGGATGTCATTGAGACCCTTTGTACAAAGAACAAGGAGCATCTGCTAAAGTTAAAAACCTGCTTCAACCAGCTTCTAGTACAACAGATAAAATATTGCTCCAGGGAACTAGCCTAAATCCAAGTCTTCCATAGTGATATCTATAAACTTCTTTTCCTTGTAGTTATTCAGGTAATAGATGCCAGCCTTGTCTAAGGGATCAAGCAAAAATAACACCTGGGGAAACAAATGGAAATGGAGAGATAAGAGTCAAACAAATAATCATCAAACAGATCACAACATTGAGTCAACTCCATGCCAAAAATGTACTTCATAATCATTTTGAAGAAGCTTCGCTAGAAAAGATGCATTTTTTGCACTCGCCACACTCACTGCTGGAATGTAGTAGATATACTTTTGTTTCGGCTTCATATTCTCCACATACTCATCTAAGCTAATTAAACTCATCCTGGCTCCGAGATGAGAAAAATCTAAGCAATGGTACAATGCGATTATGGTTTGGGTTATCTTCAATCCAGCCCACTTTCAAGAATTTACTATAGTTCTCCCAGAATCTAATATAATCCTGAAATGAAGAAAACAAACGTATGGAATAACTCCTCCCAACAAACAAAAGTTTTCATTGAAAAACAAAACTGCTGCTAATCTAAGAACACAGATCCAGTATAACCATTTTCTGATAGCAGGTTATTAGGGCCGGCCAGAACTCACGTCGCTGTTCTCGCTGAGAGGAATGCCCAGTATCATATCAAACACCTTGCGAACTAATTGTTTCCTTATGAGGTTTACCTAAAATTAAATATATAGTGGAAAAACAGCAAAGAAAGGATTAATGAATAGACTAACATTTTGAAACAACAAGAAAACTATCTCCTGTGAGAGATTCTCAAATGTACTCACATTACGACTTTCTTGAAGGAATTCCCTTGAAACATTCAGAGGAAGGTCATCTGAGTAAACAACACCTTTCACAAAGCTCAGATATCTTGGGAACTAATCAAAAAAATAATATAAAAGTTTAGTAACAAATTTAAAAGCTGACTTCTGATATACATACAGGACCACAAAATTTTCCTAGAAAAATTAAACATTTTTATTTTACCAAATCTCTACCAAACTTATCAGATATGAACATATGCTTGACGTATAGCCTTATGTTTTTTGTATTTTCCTTGGGGATATAACCGCTCTGGGGGGAATCGTCCTTCCCAGGGAAATCACCCTTCCAGGTTGTAGGAACAAAAAGGATGGATTGGAATTCTACCATTCCCTGCAACATGGGTTATTTGCAAAAGCTCAGATAAAAACAAATAGATAAACTCTTTCATGATATCAAAAGGCACGCCGTAACACCCTTTTGAATACCAACATCATGAATAAAATGAATCTTTTAGGGTTTTGTTCTTAAACCATACTTTTGGACAGAAACAAGTGATGTGCATTCAGTCTTAAAAATTTCAAGATGCTTTCTAGTGTGCTGTGAGTTATTATGTTGAGTTTATTACATTTAATCCCACATTGCTTAGAGACAAACTACTTTGTAATTCTTAATCTATTTATAAGACTTGTGAGGAGAGGGTCAGAATATCCTCTCCGATTACTATTCTCAATAGAGTGCGAACAAGTCTATATTTGGCTCACAAACGTTAGCCCTACATCTTTTTGTAACTAGCTTACGTGCACATATATCTATAATCGGTTCATGCATGTATGAGAATGTTTACACGTGTGTGCAGCGCATACCAATTTGAGTTGATTGTTGAAAAGTTAAATGGGCTTTAATTTTCCAATGAGCTAATTCTATTTGCTACTAACTTACTTACGGTTATTAAAGGTTGGGTTAGGGTGAAATTTTAAAATTTTATGGGGGGGACCGATTGTAAATACTACAGGGGCTTACATGCAATTTGTAAATGTTTATGGGTGCAACTGTACCCCTACACATTACCAAAATCCGCCCCTGTGTGCAGCCCATCCCATTATAGTGAATCTTGTTTGTAATTTATTCAGATAATTAGTTTTGTGCAAATTTTGCATGGATACAGTAAAGCATACTCGACAAGGGAAATTCAGAATATCAATTTACTCAAATACAGCCCCAACACTTTCTAGTTTAAGCTAGTAGAGATAGCTTGAGAAATATAACGACGACATACAAGTATCCAAAGTTTGAAAGTTAACATGCTTTTGAGTTTTGACAATTTAAAAAATGCTGAAAGTACGAAAGCAATTATCTCCTGACACCCAAAAAACACACTTAAAAGGTTGAAACACAAGCCAGGATGTACCATGCCACAGAACAAGCCAACCAAATAAACTAAGCATTCACATACTACTAAGAAGGACAAGTAGCAATATATTTGACAAGTTATCAGAGGCATGAAAATGGAAAGCTTAAGTAAAAAATAAAGAATTCAGTTAACTGTTCACACATCCTTTTTTGAGAAAAAAACTGTCCACACATCCTATCACAGAACAGATACTATCAAAGCAGTGTTTCAAAAAGCTTTCTGAGGCACGCTCCAAGGCACACTTTGAGGCATTTGAAGGGTAATAGACACAAACCGCAAAAGAAAAGTATCCCATGAAGTGTTTCTCTTTTGAAGTACACACTTCAAGACAAGGGCAGAAAGTTAAAAAGAGGATTTTTTACTGAAGTAAGAAAATATTCTATATTTGTTATATTTCTTTTCCCTTTCCTTAAGAATGTTCTTGCTTCTTTTACTTTATTGAAGTTAGATAAATCAAAACAACCATTTCTATCTAATTCTATCGCAGTTTTCTTCTTCTGTGTGCTGGCAGTATGATGCCTGCTCAACTTGTTTCCCAAAATTTAGGTTGATTTTTGTTTATTCGTTTATCTGAATGGGTGTCATATAAGCCGATCTCTTTGCTCTTTTGTGAGCTGTTTTTATTTCTTTATTCATTTGTTAAGTGGATAATTAAGTCAATACAACAAGCAAGCTTAGTTTTTTTTTCTTCTTTTGTTGGGTTAAAAACCTGTAACTTTAGGCCATGTTACTCCGTAACTTTAATATGGCTTTAGTTCAAGATAGATGTCTTTTATATGTAGCTTAGTTTAGTTTATTGTAATTTGTGGCTATTCATAGTGTATTTCATTCTTATTTATTGCCCAATACCTAAATATGTCTACTTATAAATTATTACACTATGTACATTAGTTCATAATGTTTATAAGTAAAACATAATAATTTATTAGGCTCACACCACACACCTAAAAAGGGTCCAACCCTTTGCTCTACGCTTCTATCTTTTTTAACATTCATATTAAGGTTACTTAGACCAGAGTGAAACCAACAGCGAAGGTATTGGACGTTGGGGAAACCGGGGCCCGATAGAGCAGGGTTGCAGCAAAAGTAGTGCGGAAATAATAAAGTTGAATACACAGATATTTACGTGGAAAACTCCCTAAATGAATTTGAGGTAAAAAAAACCATGGGCAAGAATAGAAGAATCCACTACGAGGAAAATTTAAAAGTTACAATCTCTCTTTATAAGGAGAAACTCTCTTTATTTTTCTATCTCCCTTTATTTTGATCTCTCTTAATTGGAGACAGTGGGATTCTGGGATTATCTCAACTTAACGCTGAGCGGGCCTATTTATAGGAGAGGTTGCGGCGGTGGAGCACTGTTGCTACAGTGTAGCTACAGTTTTGTTGATGGGTGGTGGTTACTATAGCAGGGGTAGATGTTCACTGTAGCTATAACGGCAGCTCACTTTTTTCAACAATCTCCCACTTGAAGATTTGATTGAGTATCAATCATATCTTCACACCATTCTTTCTAACTTGCCACCTTCGTGTTGCTTACGTCTCCATTAGACCACGTGAGGATTGATACCAAATAAACTTGTCAATATTGACTGTCTTTGTCAGAAAATCTGCTAGGTTTATTTGGTGTTGATCCTCATATGGTCTGATGGAGACGTAAGCAATACGAATGTGGCAAGTTAGAAAAAATAGTGTGAAGATATAATTGATACTCAATCAAATTTTCAAGTGAGAGATTATTGAAAAAAGTGAGCAGCCGTGGTAGCTACAGTGAATATCTATTCTGCTACAGTAACCACCACCCCCACCAATAACCACTGTAGCAATACTGTAGCAACAGTGCTACCAAACCACAACCTCTCCTGTAAATAGGCCCCCTTAGTGTTAAGCTGAGATCATCCCAGAATCCCAGTGTCTCCAATTAAGAGAGATCAAAATAAAGGGAGAGAGAAAAATAGAGAGTTTCTCCTTGTAAAGAGATTGTAACTCCTAAATTTTCCTCGTAGTGGCTTCTTCTATTCTTGCCCGTGATTTTTACCCCAAAGTTCTCGATCTCAAACTTCGCCGCCATTGCTTCTACCACGAACAGTAACTTCTACTATTTCATAAGAACAGTAACCCTATTTGTGAACAGTAACCCTATTTGTGAACAGTAATTGTGCTGGTGAATAGTACCGTACGTGTGAATAGTTTCGTCCTCGTGAATAGTGCTCAGTGCCTTTGAAGGATAAATGATAATCTAACTTATTTTCTGATGTGGAGGATCCACTTTTAGTGGCAGCCACAGAGCATACGATAAGCAGATACACGCACCCTAAACCAGATTCTGATTCCACTTGTTGGGGAAACCGGGGCCCAATAGAGCAGGGTCGCAGTGAAAGTAGTGCGGAAATAATAAAGTTGAACACACAGACTTTTACGTGGAAACCCCCTAAATAAATTTGGGGTAAAAAATCACGAGCAAGAATAGAAGAATCCACTACGAGGAAAATTTAGGAGTTACAATCCCTCTTTACAAGGAAAAACTCTCTCTATTTTTCTCTCTCCCTTTATTTTGATCTCTTAATTGGAGACACTGGGATTCTGGAATGATCTCAGCTTAACACTGAGAGGGCCTATTTACAGGAGAGGTTGCGGTTTGGTAGCACTGTTGTTGCAGTATTGCTACAGGGTGGTTGGTCGGGTAGTGGTTACTGTAGCAGGATAGATATTCACTGTAGCTATGACGGCTGCTCACTTTTTTCAACATTAGACTCCCGGGGCAGTAGCGAATCAAGCCCTTCACTACCTGAAGAAATTTATTATAGGTTGAGGCCTCTCGTTTTCAATAGATTCCTTTCAAAAAGTAGCACCATCCGTCAGTTTCGTTTGAATTAAGAAATTAGGAATAAAAAAGAGAAGTCACGATCCCTAGGCGAGCACTCAGATTGGCATGAGGCTGCCTTTTTGCTTTGGTACTCCATCAGGGAGTCAGGGGTCTAACTAAGACAGGTGAGGGTTCAGAGATGACCGAGAACCAACAGAAGGAGAACGTATCGCCAAGGCCCTCAACCCCCCCCCCCCGGGCCCCCCTCCTTGCCCGCTGGCCGCCTAGCTCATTATTTTTTGAGATCTAAAGAGAGTCTCACTCCGGGGCGGGGGAAGCATGGATTCTTTAGATCTAAAGAATCCATGCTGCAAGCAGCAAGCTTAGGCTGAAAAGGCAATACTCTCACGTTGGGGTGGGGCGCGCCAAAAAGAGTGAGATACAAACAAGATCCAGAATGAGCAAACAAGATCCAGAATGAGCAAACAGAAAATATGTATGAGAAGGAAAAAAATAACAACAATATTGACATGCTATCACAAGCATGGAAAATCACAAACTAAAAAAGAAAATAGAATTAAGTGATAATCTGCAGTTCTGCACATCCCATTATTAGAGAATAAACACTTACAAACGTCAACAAAAGAGGTGAAGGAAAATTATTGTTGCATGGGTAGTTTTGATTATTTTTTATTTTTTTATTTTTATTTTTGGGTTTGGATAGGTTCTCTGGTGCACATAGTCTAGTAAAAGAAATAATAAGCCAAACATATTATTTCGACAGGCTAGAGTACCCCTTTAGAGGTAAAAAAAACTCAACGCACTGAGAATTGAGGGGACGTATGAGTCAAGGGAACAATAGGAATTACTCGTAAACCTCCTTCCTCAAGAAAATATGAACTGTAGTGTCTTTTGAATCTACTAAATTCTTCTTTTTATATAGGATTAATTATGGTGTTTCGCGTAGAAATATAGAATCAAATGGATGCTAACACTAGGAGACTACCAAATCACGGAGGTATACAAACCCAAGTTCAAATCCATTGTTTATTTGACTCTCACGATCCCGAGTTTTCTTTTTCTCGTGCTCCAATTAACTCTGAAACAATTTACATTTTTCCCACTAGACACAGCGAAAATGAAAGGCAGTAGTACCTCAATGGTGAAGTGCAAAGTAGCTAAAGGATCCGAGCACTCGTTAAAAGTGTTCCTGTAGAACTCATTGTACTGTGCCTTTAGTCACATCTTGGGAATTGCGAAGCTGCGATAATAACGACATAAATACCACATAATTAGGCTTAACTGAAAGTAGAACGATCAACATCTATGTGAAAATATTATAAATATCAGCAGATTGAAGGAATATTACTCAGCCAAATAGGAGCAGCATCAGCAGCAGTTGAATCATAGCGTTTGCTGCTAAAAATGCTGCTCCTTTGTTTCGAATTAGCATTGGACGCAGTCAATGCGGAGAACAATCGAGGGACTTTGTTAAGCTCAGACCCAGTAAGCTAGAATTCAAAGAAAACACTGTAAAAACTATTAAAATTTTGAACTTTGACAAAAATAAAAAGGGGGGAAAATGAACGCTTTTAGGGTTTTTGTTGTACCGAATGAGAATTTGAGCGGGATTGTAATCGAGAAGAGTAGATCGAAGGGTTCAAGCATCGCTTGGATGGAGCTACAGAGGACATCGAGAGCCTCCAAAGTCCGATCATTTTTCCTAGAATTGTTCTCGATGTCTCGCGGCTAGGGTTTTAGTGGTTCATGGATAGAGCTAGGGCTTTGGAATGAATTTATATGCAATTTTTTTTCCCTCAAAGTGCTAGGATTTCCTGTAAATAGAACTAGGATCATCATCTTCATTACCAACACCCGTTTATAGAAAGAAATAGAAAAGAGCGTCCACCTGCGGGGAGTAAAACGACAGTTTTTTAGGCTTGGGCTTTTGTCATATAACTCCAAAATCTTTGTTAATTAGACGAAAACTTAGGGCTTGTTTGGATTGGGGGTAAAGAGGGGTAAGAAAAGTGATGGGACTTGTTATTTTTGTTTGGGAATTAATTTTTGCTGGTTAATGAGGGAGAATGAAAGGTAAAAGAGGGGAGAAAGTTCATGTTGTCCTTACCCCACAATATGAGGTGTAACTAGGGCGAATTAAATTTAAGGAAACTTCTAAAAAAACAAATATGAAGAGATCATTTTATACTTCATCTAGCTTCTAACAATAAAATGACTTAATAACAAGCAAAATTATTTATGTAAGTTTACATATATTCCCTTCCCTTCACTTTATTACACTTTCCAAACGGGGTGAAATAAGTTCCTATGGATTCCCCTTACTAGTTTCCCAAATAAGTTTTACATGTTCCCTTACCTTCTATTAACTTAACTGCTCCTACGTTTCCTTAACTTTCTTCACCGGTTCCAAATCCAAATAAGCCCTTAGGGGCTAATTTAGAAGTAGAAAGATTTTAGGGTCTAATATGAAAGAAAACCCTTTAACATCTCAAGGACAATTTTTTGAAATGGACATTTCAAAAGAGGACTACTTAATTTTGACCTATTTGCAAAATATTTATCAATATCGATTTAGTTTCAGCCACATCAGCAAAATTAGGTCGATTTTGAAAAAAAAAGTTTACAAACTTCACGAGATTGGCAATCATGTAGAGCTAAATTGTGTGTTAAATTATACAAGATTCTCAATCCCGTAGACTCGTGGAATTTTTCTTTTTTCAAAATCGGCCTAGTTCCTGAAATATTTATCAAAATCAACCTTGTTTCAGCTAATGTGACAGAAACCAGGTCTATTTTGATAAATATTTTAGGAATAGGTTGATATTGGTAATTATACTTTTGATAGGGTCTAATTCAAAATTTTCTCCACATCTCAATTGTGTCTGTTATGGTTCAAAACACCTTGCACATGTACTTATAGGAGATGTTATGATAAGATTTGTATTCATGAAACTAGCAGTAACAATTTTGATCGAATACGGTCAATCCATTTAAGTATTAAATTACTTGATTGGATTAATCCGGTTGTGACCTGATGAAAACATCATATATTTTTCAAAAACCAAATAACTAATACAAGTGACAAATAGTTAGAATCTAGGCCATTAATAAATTACGAAGCAAAATCACTTTTAATGGTTAGATTTAGGGGTGGCAAATTGGTCATAAACCTGGGAAGCACAGTTGTTGGCCAAATAATTACATGCACGTACCAGCAAAATAAGTAGTGCAACTAGAAGATGAGCAAGCAAAACACTTTAAAACAGATACATTAGCAGTACTTCAACCCAAATCAGCATGTTAATCACATTGCCAGTCCAAATGTACCTTTGACACAACGTAGCTTTTTACAATGATCATCTTAATTTCAATTGCTCCTCCAAATGTTTGACCTTTTAGCACGACATAGCTATTCGAACTGATTTCCAACCTCTTGTCAATTTCCTAATGAGATATCCTGTGACACAAAACGTTAGAAGAGGAAGCTGTGTGTTTGCCTGATAGCGCCGCACTCATCATCTCATAAATTTTTCCTCTCGTCTCCGCTAGATTCCATGGCTACAATTTGAAGTAGATATCAACCATTAGATGCACCGATAAGATACATAGCATCAACAATAAGATAGAAGTAAATCTTCTGCACAGTGCTTATGAGCACATTGCTTCAGTACAATTTTGATTGTCAATGCAACTCATCGTTGCATGTAATTGTAGGTGCTCTAACTGTTGTTGCACACAGTTCTAGTTGCAGTTGCTTGGTTCAATTTTAAAACTTTGCAATTGCAGCTGTAGTTGTAGGTCTTTGATTTGGGATATCTGGTTTTTCAGATTTTTATCGGGGTTGGTTGCAATTGGTATTGTAATTTAAACTCATTTGCAACGCAAAAAGTTGCAAACGAGACAAACGTCCAAATTGCATCCATGTCCATGTAAATCATCAATTGCAATTCACAACTGCGGTTGCAAATGCATTGAAATAAACAGCTACAACTAACCCAAAATGTCTCAGTCTCATACGATTGCCGTTATCACCACTGCAATTGCATCAAACCAAACAGTTCCTTAATGTTGCCATGATCAACTTTGCTTACATTCAAATCTGGAGCACTTTACATGTCAGACAAAATAAATAGCTAATAAGTAATGCAAGAATACTCACATTGAGGCCACTGGATAGTAGAGCCATGTCATAAAGAAGATCTATAGCGTTCAGAGCCACAGAATTGTCAGGATTTGTTTGAAATGAAACCTGTAACAAAATAGAACCAAAACAATCAATGGGGTCCCACATCCACACAAACATACAGACATAAAACAGATGAAAGAAAATGTTAAAATACTATTTTGGTTAAACCCCCAAGAACTTTCAACGTTTTGCAGTAAACCCGCAATAACTTCCAAAATCGCACTAAACTCCCGATAAATTTTGGAATTGCATAACACCCCCAATAAGTTCAAAATGCTGAAAGTTCTTGGGCGTTTAGAGTAATTTAACCTTCTATTCAATATGCATAATTTCACAAGAAATACTTAAAGGAAATTGAAAGACCATTGGTAAAGCACTTCTTAGGCTATTAATCCAATATACTAACTCTAAGTAGAAGCAATTCTTCCATCGTAAATCCCTAATTCATGCCTTCTTATGGCCTTATATCACTATTATGAAAAAGCATTGATTTCAGAAACAATGTCGTAATTAGCGTTTCTACTGGTTCGTAAACATATTCAGTCTCCTCGTACCATCTAAAAAAAAAATTCTATAATGTCATTTGACAACCTTACATGTGAAGCTTTCTCGAGAAAAGGAATATTCAACTATTTGAATACTGAGGATGACGCAATTAATCTTACACGTAAGCCTCTAATGATCTGATGTTCTGGATTAATTTCAAACGCTTTCCTTCCACGCACGGCATCCATGTCATATGGTGATACCACTAAAAGTTTGTCGCCCTTAATCAACCTGCATAAGGCCAGAGTTGCGGTATGAAACAACAAAGTATATTGTGGAGGCGAAATAGTCTCTAATGACGAAGATCACCTTTCAACGTTCGTTGAGAAACGGGACTTCTCACAAACAAGGACGCATGCTGAAGTAGTAAGACGGTTGGAAATTTGAACACTGGCAACTTTATCCCCCAATCTCTTCTTTATCCACTCACATGTGGGACCAAATTCCTGCTTTAACTTTACTCTCCTTCATATTCTCATCACCTGCCAAACAAAAGATCGATGGGCATATCACAATTTACAATTTTAGTGCGGGATATCATTAAGACTCTTTGAACAAAGAACAAGGAGCACCTGCTAGAAACCTACTTTAACCAGCTTCAATGCAACAGATGAAATATTGTTTCAGAGAACTAACCAAAATCCAAATCTTCCCTGGCGATATTTAAAAATTTCTTTCCCTTGTAATTCTTCAGGTTTTGGATGACGGCCTCTTCCATGGGCTCAACCAAAAATAACACCTGCAGGAAATAAATGGAAATGAAGAGATAAGAGGTCCATCAGACAATCATCAAACAGAATACAAAATTAAGTCAACTCCATGCCTAAAACATACTTCATAATCCTTTTGAAGAAGCTTCTCTAGAAAAGGAGCATTTTTCAGGTTATGGAGGACATCCTTGTCCATGGGATCAAGAGAAACCATCACCTGGGGGAAACAAGTGGAAATGAAGAGATAAGAGGTCAATCGGACAATCATCAAACAGAATACAAAATTGAGTCAACTCTATGTCGAAAATGTACTTGATCATCCTTTTGAAGAAGCTTCTCTCCAAAAGGAGCATTTTCTGCACTCGTGATACTCTCTGCTGCAATGTAGTATACGTATTTTTGTTTTGGCTTCATGTTCTCCACATACTCATCTAAGCTAATTAACCCATCCTTGCTCTGAGAAGAGATAAACCTAAGCAATGGTGCAATGCGATTATGGTTTGGTTTATCTTCAATGCAACCTAATTTCAAGAATTGGCCAAAGTTCTCCCAGAATCTAACATAATCCTGAAATGAAGAAAACAAACATAAGGAATAACTCCTTCCAACAAACAAAAGTTTTCAAGCAAAAGTTTTCATTACAAAACAAAACATCTGCAAGTCTAAGAAGAACACAGATTCAGCATAATCGCTTTCTGATATCAGGTTATTAGGGTCAGCCAGAACTCACATCTCTGTTCTCCCTGAGAGAAATGCCCAGTATCATATCAAACACCTTGCGCACTAACTGTTTCCTTATAATGCATGCCTAAAATAAAGCCAAAGTTGAATAACAGTTTATAAAAGATTAATGAATAGACTAACATTTGAAGCCACAAGAAAACAATCTCCTGTATGAGATTCTTAAATGTACTCACATTACGACCTCCTTGAAGCATTTCCCTAGCAACATTCAGATAAGCCGAGTCAACAACAGCTTTCACAAAGCTCAGATATATTGGGAGCTACTCAAACAAACAATATGAAATTTTAGTACAATTTTAAAAGCTGACTTCTGATATATTTAAAGGACCACAATATGTTCCTAGAAAAAATAGGTTTTTTTTATTTTACCAAATCATTGATTCTAGGTAGGCTTCGTGCAGATAGATGTTCGCCGTGGGAGATTGGTGCTCCTTGAGGTATGCCTTTCCCATTTCTATTTTCCTTGGGTAAATAGCCCTTCCCGGTTGTAGGAACAAAAAGGATGGAACAATATGAAAATTTTAGTACAATTTTAAAAGCTGAGTCCTAATATAAATACAGGATCACAATTTGTTCCTTGACAAAAATAGATCTTTTTATTTTACCGAATCTTTGTTTATAGGTAGGCTTTGGGCAGATAGATGTTCGCCGTGGGAGATTGGTGCTCCTTGACATATGTCTTTCCCGCTTGTATTTTCCTTGGGCACCTTTGTAGGAACAAAAAGGATGGAGCTAAATTCAACCACTCCCTGCAACATGGATTGTTGGACGCAGAGATCACGCCCACACGCGGCGGAAGCGTTATCTCCTGAGAGAAGCTGCTGAGTTATATTCCGTCTCACAAAG
>JBAKGM010000279.1:10644534-10658388 GCA_037177215.1 Asparagus racemosus | reverse complement strand
CTCTATTTATAGGGAAACAAACCCCTCCACCCCTTTAACTTGGGCGATGTGGGACTAAAAATCCCCTCACATTCACATGGTTATTTGCAAAATCTCAGATAGAAAGAAATAGATAACCTCTTTCATCATATCAAAGGGCTCATGGTACACGCTTCTGAATACCAACTTTAAAGACAAGAAATGAAGGAATTGCATCTTCTGGACTTTTTTTTAAGCCATACTTTTAGACAGACACAAGTGATGTGCATTCAGTCTTCAAAAGTTCAAGAAGCTTTCTAGAGCGGACAAGTCTATCATCAGCTCACAAACTTTAGTCCTTACATCTTTTTGTAACTTGCATACGAGCACATATATCTAAAATCAGTTCATACATGTATGTGAATGTTTGCATGCCATTATGATGATTTTTTTGGTAATTTACCCAGATAATTAGTTTTGTCAAAATTTTGAATGAATTGTTGAGTATGTCCTTAGCAGTTTCAAGGGAACGGGATGTTTGGACTAGGGCCGATTGGGTCAAAAGGCAGAAGTCGATGCCAGTGGGTCCTGGGATTCGTCGATGGGCTTTGGTGTGTAAAGGCCAACCGATACTGTTGGGGCTGAAATAGAAGAAGAGGAAGAAGATGGAAGAGAGAGTTGGGTTTGAGAGGAGGAGGATGGCAGTGGAGTCTAGCTCGTACAAGAAAGCCATCGAAGAGTTTAGAACTAGAGAATTTTATGTGGGAGAGTTTGAGTTGAAGATCGCCAGCACTGCTGCTGTAGTCTTCGGCAGGGGTGTGTGGGGGGGTGGGCGGGGCCTCAAGGTTAGGGAGAAGAAAATGGGGAGGAAGGATTAAGAGGGTAATTTTGTCAATTTTTAAATTTCTGTTAATTAACAGTGGAGAGGGGTAGTCTTAGCCGAATTTAGAGATTTAGGGGGTATATATACAATTATCAATATTTGGGGTTAAATATGCAATTATGGATAATTTGGGGGTTACATAGGCAAATAACCCTAAAAAATACATGATCACAATGGCGGAGCCACATAATGGTCAGTGGTGTCACAGGATACCACTGGATTCTCTACTTTGTACACACCTTCATGCATTGTTTTACTTGTATTTGTTACTTGGGCCACCACTGAAATTAGGATAGGACACTCCTAAAAGGCTAAGTACTATTGTTAATGTAGAATCTAATACAACCATGATAAAATATATGGTGACACCATTGACACAAAATCTTGGCTTCGCCACTGCAAATTCACACACCACTAAGAAGGAAAAAAACAACAACAATACTATTGAAATGCTATGACAAGAATGGAAATTAAAACTAAAAAAGAAAAAAAAAGAATCGAGTGATGATCTAAAAACTTCCTTACTTCAACTAAAGAGATGAAGGGGCAATCTTGTTGTATGGGTAGGTTCTCTAGTGCACATACTCTAGTCAATAAATAATAACCTAACTACATTAATTTAATAGGCTAGAGTACCCCTTTAGAAGGTTAAAAAACTCAACTCACTGAGAATTGTGCAGAGGCATGAGTAAAGGGAATGTTATTCGAACTTTCAAAGGTTAACTGCCCTTCCAAAAGAATATGTGAACTATAGTGTCCTACCCACCAAATTCTTCTATTTCCAAAGGACAAAATATGGTATTTTTCTTAGAAATTTGCAAATTAAAATGAAAGCTAACACAACGAGACTACTAAATATTTATACAAACTCAGTTTTGAATCCATTGCCTAATTTGACTAATAAACTCTAGAACAGTTTACCTTTTTCTTACTGGACTAAAGTAAAATGAAAGGCATTAGTACTACCTCAGCGACGAAGTGCAAATATGCTAAAGGATCCAAGTCCTGCTTAAAAGTGTTCCTGAAGAACTCGTTGTATTCTACTTTAGTCACATCTTTAGGATTGCGAAGCTGCAATAATAATAACACAACAAATGCTACATAACTAGAAATATAACTGAAAATAGAAAGATCAGTATCTGTGTGAAAATTTTACAGACCCAAATTGGTTTTGCCTCAGCAGCAGTGGAATCAAAGCGTTTGCTACTAAAAATGCTGTTCCTTAAATTCGAACTAGCATTGGGTGCAGTCAATGAAGAGAACAATCGAGGGGCTTGGTTAAGCTTAGACCCATTAAGCTGGAATCAAAGAAAACTCAGTCAAAAACTTTTTAAAAAATGAACTTTGATTAAAAAAAATTGAACTTTGACGTAGAAAAATTAGGGTTTTTGTTGTACCAAATGAGAATTTGGGCGGGATTGTAATCGAGAAGAGGAGTTCGAAGGGTTTAAGCATCGTTTGCATGGAGCTACAGAGGAGAGCGAGAGCCTCCAAACTCCCATCATTTTTGCTTGAATTATGTCCGCGGCTAGGGTTTTAGCGGTTCATTGATAGCTAGGGTTTTAGAATTTATGCTTTTTTTTTCCTGAAGGATTTCCTGTAAATAGAACTAGGATCATCAACTTTATCACTACAGCCATTTATGGAAAGATACAAAAGATAAAAGAGTGTTTAGCCGCGGGGAGCAGAGACGACAGTTTTCAACATTGGGCTTTTATCATTTTAGACCCCCCATGTGTTTGTTAATTGTATATCGGGGCCCCCTAAATCTTAACATTCCTAAATTAGACCCCAAACCCATTAAGTTGTCTTAAACGCAAACCCCAACCATACTAAGCTGTTTTAAATAAAACTCCTAAATCTCCTTAGTTGTTTTAAGGCTAAATATCAGGAAAAAACCCTTAACTTTGGACAATTATTACATAACCAATGATGAATTCGAGAGGGCCCGTAGGGGCCGTGACCCTTTGAGGATTTTCAAAATTACTTTAGTATCAGTGAGTTACTTAGTTGTCTAGTGGACTCATATGTTAATCCTCACTTGTTATGTCGAGGGAGAACAATGGAATAGGGTGCACTCCACAATCTAGCTAATTAATACTATACTAATAAAGTAAAAACCTGGCTGCATATTTTTACCTCTTGGCAAATTCCAAAGAGCTCTAACATTTAATACCTAATAATCCTTTTTTTCACGATCTCATTTTAATTCACTACCCTCCACATCTTGAAAATCTCTATTCTTTGTCTTTCAATTTCCTAAATCATTCATTTTGTTCTTTCTTTCCAAAAAATCTTATTTTTAACCTCTCTTTACCCGAAACTCTAAGATACATACAAGAATATTAATTTAATCATGTCATGTGCATTGCACGGGTAACAGCTAGTGCTGACTGTGTTAGTCACCTATCTCGGTGTTGAAGTTTTTTTTTATATTATAGGTTTTTTGATATTAGTCACGCAAATCTTTTATTTTGAAATTAGTTGCCCAATTTTCATATTTTGAAATTAGTCCTACAGATCTTTTAATCGTCTTGAAATTGATCTTTCAAATCCTCATGATTTGGAGTTAATCCTCCAAATTTTAAGTTTCTTGAAATTAGCATTTAAATCTTTCGAGCAATTGTTAATTGGAGAGACTAATTTCAAAACACTTGAAGATTTAGGAGGCTAATTTCAATTGTGGATAGTTGTTAGATTAATTTCAAAACATGAAAGATTTGACGGAGTAATATTGAAAATTCTTATTTTTTAACCCTTCTTTGTGTGAACCAGACAAAAACCAGTGATTCTTTTTTATTTTGAGAGCCTAGAAAATATAGAGCACGATAATAACATCGGATTTGCCAGTTTCTGGCCCCCCACATTACCTTACTTTACTATGTGAATTTTGCTTAACATATTAGCTTTTTAAATTAGTTCTAGCTAAATAGTTTTTGATTTGGCAAGCTTGACTCACATTCCTTCCCCCAACCGGCCAACCCTCTCTCGAGTTTAGGGGTTATGAAAAAAAACCCTTCTTTTACTTTAAGATTTTATAAGAACCCTCCGGTTAGAAGTGTGAATAACAATTTTTACTATCCCCCTATATTGTTTACTTGTCCATGCGAAAAATTATGGTTAACGTTAATGTTTTTTTAAAAATAAAATCTTAAAGTTAAGAAGGGTTTTCTAATAACCTCTAAATGTAAGAAGGGCTTTTTGTTATTTTGAAAAGTTATGAGAGTTTTCCAAACTTAAGGGGCTTTCTGATATTTAGCCTAGTTTTAAATAAAACCCCAGATCTACGACCCTCGTTTTGAATTAATATGAAGCTTTAGGGGGTCTTAGTTATGAATTTAAAGATTTGAGGGTCTAATATGACAAAAATACTTTATAACATTTCATTTGTGTCTATTATAGTTCAGAACAACTTGACAACTTGCATTAAAGGGCTTGATTCCATTAATCCGATTTTAACCTGATTAAAACATCAAAATAGTTTTCGAAGATAAAATACTAATACAAGTGACAAATAGATATAATGTAGGTTATTAATAAGCTACAAAGCGAAAGGATTCGGATCCAACCATGTAATTTATAGTAGGCATATGGTTTTAATTGAGAATGAGTTGAAATGGTGGCATTCCGTCCTACTCAAAAAATAGCCTGGTTAAATATGGGTTTGTCATACTTGACTCTTTCAACCTTGCCAACGCATTTATGTTTGGTTTGTGTATTAATCTCGATGTATGTAATGGGTTTTAAAATCCTCATAATTAAAATTGTATTTGTTTGATATGGATAATAAAGAGGATTGCATGATGGTTAAAATCCAATCATAATTTGTTTGGTTGTACTTGAATTCTGTTGAGGATAAGTGACTAAATTCACAAACCCGGTTGAAATTAGCATAGTTTTAAATGAATAATACTTGATGCATTTATCCTATAAGGTAACGATAAATCAGTGTATAAAAATGATAAACAAATAACGTATTTGCTAAAAATCCGTGATTTTGAACTTGTAGGTCCCATTTTTTATGCAAGAAAGCAAAATGTATGGAAACGAACAATTAAATATTGAATTCCAGTTTGTATTGTTATATTTTCTTCTAACTATTATTTATTAAAAAAAATTTGGTAGTTCTAATTTTTGTCGGTGTAAATTTCACAAAACTATCCACTTTTGTGTGGATCTTTCACAAAACTACCATATAACTTTTTATTTGAGAAAACTACCATGAACATTCAAAACTGCGAACTAATAAAAATGGTTGCCAATGGCGTAGGCATTTTGATAAAAGGTTTAAACTATGCTTATTTACGCCTATCAACCCACAAAAGGTCATATAAGGTAGATGGTATATAAAATATAGAAAGACAAAAATGTCCAAGACATGTCCCGTATGAAACACGTGTCAGCTTACCCTAATTATCTTGGAACATGGGTGGTCAGGTTCTTGAGATTGTTAATAATAATAATAATTATTGAATATTTTTGGCATATTGTTCATGGTGAAATTATTGAGTCTAGGAGAAAGTGAGAGTAAATAAAAAATTTTAAAAAAACTGTATATATGATTTATAAATGGTGAAATGTTTAAAAAGGATTTTTTAAAAAAATTTTATTAGAAAAATCGACCATTTTCTGCCTTAATTAGTAAAATGGATCACTTTTTGATCATATCATCACGGTTGGCCAAAAATTAACCGATTTTATAAGCTAGAGACTTTAAAAAACATGGGAGTACTAGTCCATGTAATTAGTGGTTGTAAATTAAGAGTTTCTATTTTACAAAAATCGACCACTTTCTCGACCAGTCAATCACGATGACGTGGCCAAAAAGTGATCGGTTTTGCAAATTAAAGTAAAAAACGGCCTATCTTGCTAATAAAATTTCCAAAACCATCTTTAAAAAAAAAATTTCTCCTTTATAAACAGCTAGGGATACAATTTGTTCATCACACAGCAACGAATCCGCCATTAAAGATGCAGCCTTTTTCCCCTCACAATCGCTTCTTCTCCTCTCTCAACCAACTCCAAAGCCGGCTCTCATCAGAATCCCAATCCGAAACCCAAACCCCTCAACCACCCCCCGAATCAAATCCTTCTCTCTCCTCCTCCTCTCCTCTCTACATCACAACTCCCAAACCCCACCGCCAACCCACCGCCAGCAGCAGCAGCAGTGGGCCCCCTCCCGACTTCCTCTCGGACTCCGGCGACACCCAACACCAAGAAACAGACAGTGGCGGAGTCGACGACATCGGGGCCTTGATGGGTCTCTTGGGCTTGTCAACTGCTTCTTCACCGGAGACCTCTGCTTCTTGTTCTTGTGACTGTAGTGGGGACGGGTTTTATAAGAATGTTGTTGGAGCGAAGGGGCCGAGACGCGAGAGGGAGAGGAGGAGGCTGGACGGCTGGATCGATTTGTATCGGAGGGAGAGGGCCGAGCCGGCGAGGCTGGCGCATCTGATGATCGGAAAAGCTGTGACGCTGAGCCGAGATTATTGCGGTGGCGGGTTTGATGGGGTTGAGTTTCCGGCGACCGTGGAGGAGTTTCTTGAGCGTGAGCCTTAGATGAGGAATTTCTACAAACACCTGGCGTGCTTCATTGGGTTATTTGCATATATACGTCTTACATCATGGGTATTGGCCTTAGTATTTGCAAAATTGCCCCTCAAATCGTCAATTTCGTGAAAAAGTAGTCCTAAAATCAACAAATTTTTGACTATTTTGTTGATAGTTTTTACATTGCGATTACAAATTATCTTATCAAAGTTGATGATTAATTTCTTTAAGGGTAATTTTTTTCCTTCAAAATTGATGATTTTAGGGGTAGCTTTGCAAATACTGAGATTTAGAGGGTTTTTTTGCAAATACTGAGATTTGGAGGGTATTGTTGCAAATAACCCGAAAATTTAATACTCAACTGATATATGCTGTGTGCATTTGAATTGTGTGTATCGTTTTTTAGTGTAACACTATAACCCTCCTTCGTTATCAAAACTTCTGGATGTTTGAATTTGATACAGTCAAGACTACTTTTAAGATGTTATAAAAACGATACTTGTTCAAATCCCGTATACGCATATCTGAAGCTAATTAGGATGGGGGAAAATTTGACACTGCGTAAAGTAATCCATATTTTGATCCTTGAAAAAAAAAAATTTCAACCTGCACAGTCATATTAACATGGAGGGTTTTAGGCCTAATTTTCAGCATAACTTTGAAGTTTTAGGGCTGTTTGGCAGCCAAGTCCAAAATCAGGGTAACTTGGTATACTTTCTTATCTAGGCCAGGATAAAACCAACAGGGGCTTGATCCAAGTCTGATCTGATTTAAGGCCAAAATATGAACTAAAAAAACTAGGCCAAATGTGACCAAGTTCTTTCCCAAACAGAAAACACCCAAAACATGGGCCAGGTCTAGACTTGGCGCAGTTTTATGGGTTTGCCAAACATGCCCTTAGTAAGGATTAATAGACATTAAGATGTCAATCAAATTATGAACATTCAAAGGTTCTAAGACTCATTGTAGGCCAGTGCAGCTTCGAGAGGGAGTTAGCAGTTCATGCTGCTTTAGCTTTACCAATAGATTTGGAGCTTTTGGATGTCAATGCATGATGAGTACAACATTATTGCATGTAAATCTTGTAGCCGTTTCCTTTCTTCTAACTTGAAGTACATGTCAATATTCATCCTGTCTCTTGCACTGAGCCCCCTAATGTTTCATAACCAAGTATCTCCCTATCAAAACATGCTTCTCCTACAAACTTAAATAAAGTATATAACCACAAGAATAACAAACAATTTATCCTATATCTTGTAGTCTTGAACACTGGTTCCTTTTTCTTTCTCCGCCTTCGCAACGCGACAGTTCAACTGCAAGATACCTACACCACCGTGCGGATACATTGAAACAGGAACAATAACTAGTTTATTGCCAAAAACCGAAGGATTTCCCGTTTATGTTGAACTTGAATCTCACTTTTTTCCTCCAAGACTGATTCTCTCTTTAGCAGATCCTTCCTGTCCTGCATCAAATATAGACTTGATCAAAATTTGAGGGAAGTAAAGCCTACCGCTACAACAGTGTTCTTTAACAAATAGCAAATGCATCACCAACTACAGGCAAATCATCTCCAGGAATAAAAAGTTCTTCAGAAAAATTGAATCTCTCGCTTCCAGAGACCAGAAAATAAGCAAGAAAAAGAAAGACATCGTTTTAATTTTACATTTATTTTGTGACATAGAAACTGCTTAATCAGCTCCCAAAAAATAAAATTTTGTGATCAGAAAATCAAAAGAAAACATAATAATGTAAGTAAGTGTAAATTTTAGTACTAGAAAATACATAACTTGCAAAATATGGGCTTAATTTGTATTGTGAACAGAAGTGGATGCGGTAAGCTGGCCGAGATGGAAATACGCAATAAAATTTTTCCTGTCAATGCATGATGAATATAATAGTTGTGGTGACTTGATAATAACGCGAGGACTTATGAATTACCAGATATAAATCTAGAAAGAACATTTTTCCTTTTTTTTTTCTTTTTTGTTTTTTGCTTTTAATAAGACAGATCCGGATCCTCCCCAATAAAGTGGTGATTGGAGAGTATCCAATTATTCTAATCTTTATCTTTATCATTCATTCCAATTTTAAGGGACAATATTATGCCATGTGGCATTTTCAATATTGTGATAGCGGTTATCAAACAATAGCGGTTATCAAACAATAGGGGTTTTCAAGTACCAAGTGTGTGGCAACTCTCTAAAACTGAACCAAGTTTGAACCTACTCCAGTTTTAGGCTGTTTCGTTAATTGATAAAAATTGGTCTAGAAGTGAACCAATTTACTTTAGTTCATTTTTGGGCCTCTAAACTGGTTTAGTTGTGAACTGGGGAAGTTGATCCACAACTAGACCCCTTTTTTTCAAAATCAGTTTAAGGAACAAGTGTAGCCCAATTTTAGTGAGTTGCCAAACATACCCTCAGTAAAAAGAGAAATAATCAACCTCCTAACATAACAAATACCTAATTAAACACCTCCTATCTTCCTACTACTACTTCAGTAATCAATTTCAGATACATCAAATAACCATGTTATCCAAACTATTATGGCCTCTACTACATGAATCCTTTTTCTCCGTTCATCTTTTAGGGCCATATCCACTGTTAAATTAACAACAATTTAGTCTAACTATGATATAAACATCCACACATGCACTGGAAAAAAAAGAAAAAAAGAAAAAAAGAAAAAACAAGATAAATTAGTTATTACCCGAAGCCTCAATGACTTCCAGTTGCTGAAGTTAAAGGTTTCTTTGCTTCCTCATTACTGGTTCACTCTTTAACAAATCCCTATTAGACCCTGCATCAAAGATAAGAGTTGATCATATTTTATGTGGGCAGAGGAGGGGGGAAAAACTGAAAACAAGAAACATCATCAACTTGGATAGTATTATATTCCTCAGCATATGTTCATACAGTTAAATATTTTATAAGATAAGAATAAGAATAAGAAAAAAAATCATAATTGAAACAAAATTCTCCTAGTAAAGGCATTACCTATTTGGAATATAGTGACCTTCACCAAAGCACTTTGTAGGCAATGCAAAAATATTTTTGACAGAAGTACCAGACGTTCGAACCAAACAATTTCCCCTCAGAAACTAGCTTCATATACATCCTTCAAAATCATTCTTCAGGATCCTTCCACATCCTTAAAGATAGATATTGAGTTGCTACGATTTAGGTTATCTTTCTGCTCAACTCTCGCTACTTTTCAACCAAAAGAGTTATCAATGTATTCTTTCTCATTTTATACTCAGCAAGAGCAAACTCTTAACTCCTCATGAATGCACTCATTTTTTATCCTATCTCTTAGTGTATATTCACATGTCCAACATTACACTCTGCCGCACTTGTTTTTTACACATGCTTTTTAATTGGCCTGCATTCTGATCTGAAAGAAATTTCAACAGCTACCACCAATCACCACAAGAACAGAAGCCATCCCTAAAGTGATGAAAACGAGTTGAATCTCGCACCACAATCTGACGACCAACAATATTTGAAATCAATTTTATCGCGGAATGACAGTCCCCACAAACACGAAGGTTCTTGAAAACTCTAATAGTGCTTCCATCAACAGTTGCAATAAGTCCAAAGGCAATAGCAAGCTTCTCACTGTGATATGTCAATGCATACTCCTTTTGTTCATCATCTACATCATGCAATGCAAAATTCTTATCACAAACATAACCATACTCCTTTAGTTTTCCACCCAACCAATCGAGCTTTCCATATATTTCACTGGTCATTGGATGAGTCCTATCTCCACAAACAAACTCATGTCTTGATTCTTTTAGCACGATCCAACTGGACCCTGGAATCTTCACAATTCCTCGGCATCTCATCATCACCCTAATTTGTGATACATCATTCCACTTTCCACAAGAAGCATATATGTTTGATAATAAAACATAAGCTCCACTATTGTATGGGTCTAAATTAGTAATCTCTTGTGCAGCCATCTGCGCAACTTCTATCCTAGAATGCAGTCTACAAGCACTAAGCAAAGCCAACCAAACTGTGGCATTTGGCTTAATCGGCATACTCCTTATAAGCTCCTCAGCTTCGTCAAAGATTCCTGATCGACC
Source organism: Asparagus racemosus (assembly GCA_037177215.1). Taxonomy (NCBI): domain Eukaryota; kingdom Viridiplantae; phylum Streptophyta; class Magnoliopsida; order Asparagales; family Asparagaceae; genus Asparagus; species Asparagus racemosus. The sequence continues at coordinate 10,647,904 of JBAKGM010000279.1, read as the reverse complement.
CAAAATATCAACCATACAAACATAGTGCTCTAGCTTGACATCAATTGCAGGATTTTCTCTCAGCATTTGGAAAAAATGCCGTCCCTTTTCAAGCAATCTGCAATGACTGCAAGCAGTCAAAACACCAACAAATGTAATGCTATCGGGTTCTACAAAACTTGCCATCATGTCATCAAAAAACCTAATTGCTAACAATCCATACCCATTTTGAGCACATCCAACTATTATCGTATTCCAAGAGACAATATTCCTCAAGCCCATATTGCTGAAGACCTTCAAGCCATCATTCATATCTCCGCATCTCGAATACAAGACGATGAGAGAATTGCCCACAAACACATCAAAGTCCAATCCCTGCTTAATACTGCGAGCATGAATCTTCTTTCCCCTTTCCAGAGCTTCAAGTCCACAACATGAGTTCAACGCACTAGTGAATGTCGATTGGTTTGGTCTTATTCCAAAAGAAACCATCTTACTAAACTCGTGCAATGCATCCTCATGTCGACCATTAACACCATAACCGGTCACAATAGCGGTCCATGAGACCACATTCCTATCCGCACTCTCACAAAATACTTTCATCGACTCCTCAATTTGTTTGCAATCTGCATACAGAGTAACCAACGAAGTTGAAACATAAGTATCAAAATTATAACCAATCTTAATTACATGCCCATGAAGTTGATTACCGAGCCCCAACTCCGAGATTTTAGCACACACTGTCACCACACAGGCGAAAGTGCTCGATGTGGGCTTGATACTCGAAACCCACATTCGTCTGAAAAGGCTCAATGCCATATCATTCTCTCCATTCCTCTCATACCCACTAATCATTGCGGTCCAAGAAATCACATTAGGTCTCGGCATTCTCTCAAACAGCATAAAAGCATCTTGAACCCTACCATTGCTGCAATACCCCGAGATCATCGAATTCCATGATGCCGTATCTCTCCTCGGCATTCTTTCAAACAATTCCACCGCTTCGTCTATCCTACTATATTTCATAAGCCCGTTTATAAATGTAGTCCAAGAGATCACATTTCGACCAGGCATTTCATTGAATAGTTTATGGGCAATGCTCAATTCACCACAATCTAAGCAGCCCTTAATCATAGAGTTCCATGCTGCGGTATCTCGGTTCGGCATTCTGTCAAACAGTTTGAAGGCTTTATGGATTTGGTTGGTTTGAGAGTATGCATTGATCATCATGGTGTAGAGGTGGGCATCTGGGGATGGGATTTGGGAGAAAATGTGATGGGCTTGCTCGATTTTGTTGTCTTTGATGAGATTGGATAGTAGGGGTTTATAATGAAAGGTTACATTTTTGGAGCTTTTGTTTGGATGAGTGATGGGATTGCTCAAGGGTTTGAGGTTTGAAAATAGTGCGGGAGATTTCCTCATCAACCTGTCTTGAGAATAACTATGAATTATTGAATTTATACGCAAGGCTGCGGTATTTAGTTAGAGAGGGAAAATAAAGGGGGAAAAAAGATTCTTTTTGGTGTTTGGTTAGTAAGAAGGTAGAAAGAAAATTTGAAGAGAGATGATAATCTCTTTTCCTTGTTTGGAAGTTACTACAAAAATGAAGTATAAGTATAGTTAATTTATTTTATACAATAATCTATATTAATAAATCCTCTAGGCAGTTATTTCTAATACTTTAAATTCTTTTTCATGAGAATAAGACATATAAGCAGGAGAGATTTAACTATAAACTATCAAGTGACAATAAAAAAATAATTAAATGAACATCATAACTAACACGAACACATTGAGACCTATGATTTTCTGTTCAGCGTGCCTGAACCTACACATATTCTCACTACTTAGATCCATTTTTATTTGCTACATGTGGGGGCCCACATACATGTGAGTGTTTCTTTTCCATTATTTTGTAGAGAGCTCAACAAAATAATAATAATAATAATAGTAGTAGTTATAGTAATAATAACAATGTAGCCCGAAATCTAACCCACGGCCGAGGGCATCATATTGAAACATACCACTCATTTGAGTCACCTACCGTGAATTTGGAGAGCCCACAAGTAAGCCAACATTAGAATCTAATTATCAACTATTGTCTCTATTGTTAATTATTGTCACGAAAATGAAAGTGAGTGAACATTTTGAATATATTTTTCTTCCTAGATGTTCTTGCTTTCATTTTCTCTTTATTTTTGTTTCTAACCGAAACATAGAATTCATTTTTCCTCGCTCATTTTCTTTTCTTTTCTTTTTCTTTTCATTCAAACGAAACACAACCTTTAGAGTTTCTACAAAAGCAATGAAATAAAGTTCTACTAATTGCTCTTTTCTTGTTTTTATCAAGAGATGTCATTATTATGTCTATCCATGTGTTGAACTACAAAAACAACACACTAACTGATTATCACTTCGAAACAAGCATCACCCACACTTACATCCTGAGCAAACATACTAATTTCAAAGTACAGTCTTTCATATAAACATCTCGATAATATAGAAGTCTTCATGTCATCAAATTACCGCTTTTGGATCAGTATTACAAACAAGATATTTTTTTTAACCAATTATACAGATCTTGTGATCACTTTTTTTAGCGGATAAAAGTATTTTCAATGATCTACATTCTTTTCGTCATATATTATTGTCCAAAAATCATGCAGCTAATGCTTCGTTGTTGCTATAGTTGTCGCCATCATCATTCATCACTGTCATCGTCAACAACATCAAAACTCTTGCATTAGCTTTTATTTTCTATCATTGAAGTTAATTTGGTGTAACTGAATTTTAAGGTGTGCTTGGCAACTCTACAATGTGGGATGCAGCAATCGCTTAAAGCGATTGCCAACTGCTACTGGTCATCATATAACACCACGTATTCCATAGTTTTCTCTGGGATATGGGTAATGACAATTTTACCTTCTTACCCCTAACTTTTCCAAAGGTTGCACGACACAATGCCTGTCATTCGCCATCATTTATCGCCACCTATCCTATATTTTTCCTCTGGGATGTGGGTAATGACAGTTGTACCCTCTTGCCCCCTAACTTGTTCAAAGGTTCCAGGACATAATTCCGCATCTTTCACATGCCATTTTAGTTTGTATACATCGTACATGTGTTATTTTGCACTTACATGTGTGCTCCAAATTTTACCTCTTTTTTTGTCTTTAATAATCTGGAAAAAAAAATTTGCCTAAAAAACACATTGCAAATTTCAAATAATAATAATGGTAATAATATTGCCACTCCAGAACTCTTTTTGCCTCTTAGGGGGTGTTTGGTTCAAGGAAAAGAAATTATAGGAAATATTTTCCACCCATTTTTGTAGGAAATGTTTTTCATCCACATAAAATATTGAGAAGTTAAAAAGGACAAATTTTCCTTT
>JBAKGM010000279.1:10610560-10620581 GCA_037177215.1 Asparagus racemosus | reverse complement strand
TTCCCATAGAATAAAATATTCTGAACTCATTCTAGAGAGAGACAGGCCTGATGAGGATAATTTCGGGGGGGGGGGGGGACTGACTTCTTCTGAACTTTTGTTTTTTTTACTTCACAGAATTTTGTCAGGGCCAAAAGCTCGATCTATTTTATTGAATGGAGCTGTCAGGAAAGGAGAGCGTTTGGTGCCACCTTCTGCACTTGATTTACTGATGAGAGCAACATTTCCTGCTCAATCTGCTCGAGTCAAGGTTTGTTGATCTTTTTGCTGATGCTATTGGTTTCAGTCTCATGAGGTTGCTTGTGGAGCAATTTTTTAAAGTCCTTATCTTGTTCAGGCTACAGAGAGGTTTGAGGCAATATATCCCACCCTCAAGGAGGTTGCCCTTGCTGGTTCTCCAGGTACCAAAACTACAAAGCAGGCATCACAGCAGCTGTTGCCTTTATCTGTGAAAGCAATGCAGGAAAGTAAGTAGTTTCACAGAGGCTGCTTATTTTATTCTTTTATGTTCTCTCGTAATTGCACAACTATAACGTCCGTAATTTCGCAGACAATCCAGTGTTAACTAGAGAAGCAGCTGATGTATTCGTCTGGTGTTTGGTTCAAAATCCTGATTGCTACAAGCAGTGGGTAAGCTTCTCTACTCACAATTTGGGTCTGTGGATGTTACTAAGTAGTCTCTGCAACTGTTAGTTATGATTGCTTCACTGGCTCTGTGATATCTCAATCCAAATCAGGAAAAACTGCACTTGGAGAATATTGGTGCAAGCATTGCTGTTCTTCGTAAATTATCCGATGAGTGGAAGGAATATTCAGCCAAATTCTCTCCTCCAGATGCTCTGAGACAGACAATTAAGAGCCTAAGGGTTGAGGTAACTGATCACATTTGAATTCACGTTTAATAGCTTTATAGCTGGATAATTTCTAGGGTGAATTATGAAACTCTCTGAAGTTTGTGTGCTCTAGACCCCCCTGTTGGAAATTTCTCATAAATGAGTAAAAATTCTAAGCTAACCTTTTTACTGTTTCCTGCCCTTATCCAAAAAGGATAATGTAGAAATTATATTTGGTATAAGGTAAAGATGTTCAGAAGTAACTGCCATCAGTCATGGTAGTTATGTGAGACAAGTTCAAGGGGATTTTGTGAAATTTATCCTAATATTTGTTCACTAGATTTCAATGTTTTAAATATCGGATATCAGAGAAATATCGGATGGCCAAAATTCATACCGAATTTGGATATCGGGATAAAATCAGGGATATGTGGTAAATATCGGAATGTCATAATGGATGTTTGTATATAAAATATAATACACTAAAATGTAATCTCAACATGCTTAATAAAATCTAAGCATATAAAATATAAATAATATATGTTTGGGATCACTAATCAATCTTGTAAAATAAACAAAAGCACAAACCAACGTTGCAACATTTCATCTGATTTTTTCGGATTTGATATAATGGGAAAATCATGATATCTCGCCCAAAAATTACTAAACACGGTATATTGTTTTGCGATAAGCCATATAAAAGGGATATATCAGCCAACATATCGGCTAATATATTGGCCATATAGGGGATATATCACCCAAAATAGCCAAAAAGCGATGAATGATATTTAAAGACCATATCGGTTGTGGCAAGTCCATGTAAAAGGATATATCGGGCGATATATCGGACCATGTCGGGAATATTTTAATGTTACGTGAAATAATATACTTTTTGTGATGGACGTCTTTTGTGTATTCTCTTCCAGAATGAAAAGGCCCTATCGGTGGCTGTAGATGCTGGCAACCAAGCATCTCTTAAGGAAGCAGACAAGCATTTGAAGGTGATTTTGGGTAGGATATCCCAAGGTTCTGGATGTCTCAAGAGTGGACTGTTTGTGCTCATGGTTGCAGTTGCAATTGGCTTTGCCGCATCCCCAAATATGGAGTCATGGGACTTGAAGAAGCTCCAGTCTATGGTTACCAGTTCCCTTCAATCCTTCTGATACATAGACATGAAGAAGACTAAACTTGTCCAAAATCTCTCCAAGAGAGTAACCCAACTTAAAAAATCCAGGCCTCTAAGAGGGACCCCTAAGATTGAGCTCCCAATAGTCAGAAAGAAACTAAGTTAATGAACTGTCTGAAACTGTGCAAGTTTGCTGAGAAATTGTTAGCCTGTCTGTCTTCTTAATTTCTTCAGAGAATTTTTAGCGTCATTACACAATAGTTGCCTTATGCTTACTTTCTGTAACTTGAGATGTAAGTTTTTCTTTACTTAGTTGCTTCTTCAGTGCGAAAGATAACTACTCACACTTGTTTCCTTGTGCTCTTTATTCTCATGGAGGAAAATTTCACTGGCAGGATTGTTTTCTATTTTTTTGGGGTTTTGTTCTTCACTGGATTACTTCTTTTCATTGGTGATCACTTCAAAATCTTTGAAGCCTGCGCATATTCCGAAAGTTACAATCTCTCATGTTATCAAATTTGATATATGCAGATCTATTAGTTCTATGTTTATTGGTTTTGGTTCCTTTCACAAGCATTTGAAATAACTGCTAAGTCATCAATGCGTCATTCTGAGTTCTAAACACAGGTCTCATGGACTCCAATTTAGAGAGACGAGGCACGAAGTTGTAGTTACTCTTGAATCTATAGGCACATTGATGCAGGGAAGAATCACATGCCAGCTTTTATGGAGAACGTGAATGTGCCTCATGCGGTTCATTAACATTCATTAACAATGAGATGACGAGTGAAAGAGCCATGTGCACGTTGTACTATTGATTTTAGTTTCGCGTTTCATTTTCTCATTAGTGAGAACATTTCTCCCTCATAATTCAGCACAACAGTGCTGAAAATTATATGTTTCCTATTACAATTCAAAACATATGCATAAAAGACTAATAACAATTCTTTAAGAAACTATTGGTGCCGGATGGGATGCAAAATATTCTATGAGTTTTATTATATCATTTTAACATTAAATACCCACACTTTCTTGACAAGTAAGAGAGACCAATAACACTTTTTTTTTGTTAAATCATTCTTTCATTCTCTTGCAAATGTAGTTTTGAAGAACTAAAACATTTACCTGGTTTTTATTCCTGGGATTCTATTCACAGGCTAGTTGATGGTTCAAAAAATGTATACTTGATTAAGTGTAAAATAGAAAGATCATAAATAAACAATTTTTTTTTTCCTTCTTGGACCAATTGCCTCCATGATGATAGTTTTTCTATATAAAAATAAATAAATAAAAGGTGTGATGGTATGCAAGATGTGGAAATTTGAAATTAGACGGTTGGTACCTTAAGGGCAAAAAAACACTTGTATCAACGTACTAATCCCCAACTTTATCCATTCTATATTAACCATTCTATATTGATCCAAGAGTAGAGAATCCTTGATACACCGTCGATGTACTATATTTAAAAAAAATAAACCATGAATAGTTTCCCATGCAAGTTTCAATCACACTCTTTAAGGCCTATTGTTTCTATATAATTCTCAGGAATTCACGGAAAAATGGGTCTCATATCAAGAATTCTATCATAATCAAAATCTTCAACAAAAAAAAATATTTTTTTTTTTTCGTGGAAGACAGTTCAGAATTTTTGCATCAAAATATGGTTGTCATGTCAGTAGATTCTTACATCAAAAAATTCTCTCTTTAGAACTTTACATAGAAAAAGAGAAGCGAAAACCACATGAAATTTATTTTCATCAAACAAAATAAAATTTTGAAGGTTGAAAATCTTAGAAATTCCTAACTTTTCAGAATCCCAAAATGGGGAGGCCTTATTAGAAGCAAAAATATCTTCCCAACTCATCATTGGAGTCGTAAATCTTCTCCAAACAAGAGTCAAATCGTACGTAATTGTCCACATTACATGTATTTAAGCTATCTAATCCACGTCACCCACCTCCTTATCTTCTGTTTTTTTTAATATTGACTTGACTCAGCGCTTCAATCCCCTGTCGGCTGTAGTGCTGTAGTTGAGCACTCATGTTCTGTGCCCTTCTCGATTCCAAACCAACCATGGCCGCGCATCTTCAGTGCCCTTGTCATCCTCCTCCAGAGAGAGAGAAAGTGATGAGAGAGAAAGTGAACAGGTGGTGTTAGTCTTGTTCTCTTCTTCTTGAGTGCACGCTGCACTCTCTTTGAACAGGTGGAGTTAGTCTTGTTCTCTTCTTCTTGAGTGCACGCTGCACCCTCTTGCTTTCTATAGCTCTCTCTCCTCTCTTTGGGTGGATGCTTCATTTTGAAAGGAGCCACACTCTTCTCTCTCTTGGAAAATGCCTCTCTCTGCAGCCCAGGTTCTCTTCTTCTCTTCCCTTGTTTGCTTGAATTCTTTGATGGGTACTTTTCTTTTGATCAGATTTGCAGTGGGTGTTCCTCAAAATTATTTCTTTTTCTCTTTCTTCACTGAAATTTCGTGTTTGAGTTTCATAGGCTGATTGAGTTGTAATTTATGAATTGGTTTTTTTTGTTGTTGCATTCCCTCACTTGATATTGGATTTTCTCCTTGCTTTTCATTTATTTGGATTAAATTAGTCGTCGGTATTGTTCAAAATGTTTCTTCTACTCTTTCTGGATTGAAATTTTTTTCGCCTGTTTGGGTGTAGTATGATCTTGTTGATTTTTTTTTTCTTAAGAGAAATGATCTTGTTGAATATCGCTGAGAACTGCTTCATGTGCTCTTGAATCCAAAAAACACGATCTCCGAATCCACGAATATCTTTGAATTCATGAAGAAATTAAAAGATGAATTTTATTGATAAAAGTGATCTAATAATTCTAGAGTTACATGTCTCTTCTTAAATTGAAAAATAAAATAGACTCATAATTAGAATAGAATTGTGAAAAAAAGGATCCCTAGAATAGAGGAAATAAATCAATACAACATGAATCAAAATTGAATTTTATTTCTAATCTAAATTCACTCCAACTTTATTACTAGAAATAAATAAAAAGCTGATTATTTTTAGATTTTTGACAAAAATGAGTACTTGTGATGAGATTTTGGAAATCTAACACTTCGATTGGTTTCGTCTTGTCGAAATAGGCGATTTACATATATTCTATGTCAGAATCCGCCTTCTGGATTGGGAGAATATTGTCTTTTTTTGTGTAGGTCAATAATGTGTATATATCCGCGTTTAGCTCCTGATAGTCCCGCTCCTCCATGAATTGTTTTCGTTATGCATTCTAAAGCAGTCTCCTCGACCTCAAGCTTATATTTGTTTGAACAGTAGCTTTCTCGATAAATATTTTTCTTCTTCTACATTGATCAGCATACGCCTTGCAGTTAACATTGCTTTTCTCTATCTGTTGTTTTTCCTTCTCAGCTAGAACTTTATCTGAATTAAACTTTTGAATGAATCTTTCCCACACCATGTGATTAGCAGCATGTGGATTAATTGACTTGAAAAACTCTTCTATATATGGTCATTGTTGCCTCTCATATTATAGTGATGTAAACATCACCTCAACATTGTTGAACTTATTGACAATTATTGCTTTCAAAGAAGAATTTTTCTCATACTCCATCCCCAATTCTTTCATTTTCTTTGCTATAAATCCTCCACCAGGCAAGCTGCACATATTATCAATCTCATCGCTCTCTATTCTACCATTCTCCTCAATCAGAACAACATTAGCAAGTGTAATATCATTAACAATAACTTTGAGAATTTCATACATAATATCCATTTTCACTGACAAATCTCCATCAACACTAGGAATCTCAGTTGCAATAGGGGTATTCACCTCAAGAGGAATCTTGGGAGGGATAGGTTCTTCTTTTTCGATTACAATCAAGGCATAGACCTCTTCAGATTACTTCAAGCCTTCCGTGAAAGGCTCCTTATCTGCCACCAAAAATTTCTTCTTCTCATTAGTCTCTATCTTAGATGACTCTTGTTCTATAAGAGGCATGAGAACAATTCAACGTCTATCCTTCTTGAAAATATAAACATTGTCTTTGCTCTATGAAAGACACCGACATCAAACTACCATGGCCTACCTGAAAGCATATAATAAGTATCAATCTCAACCACATCACACAGGATCTGATTAATATAGTTATGGCCAATGGAAAAGGATACTCGACACACTTGATCGATCTGCACATCATTGCCCTTGTGCATTCAGTCGATCTTGTAGGAGGTGTGGTGTTTCTCTGTCTTTAAGCCTAACTTCTCCACCATACGCTGAGAGACAAGATTTTTGCTATTGTTGTTGTCAATGATAACATCACAAGTATTCTGCATCATGGTGCATCTTGTGTGGAAGATATTGTGCTTTAGAGGCCTTCTTTCTTTGTTGCTTCTTCAGTGCTCTTTACAATTCCAGAGTCTTGCTTAGGGACAAACTAGGCGTGCTTAATCTCTACATGATCATAGTTAGAGTGTGAACTCGGATATCGATTGAACACATAATAATAGGTAGGAAGAAAATGAGCTTTCAACATTCCTTCATCTTCGCCCATGATCAGATGTTGGGCTTCTACTGACGGGCTCGATCCTCACATAAAGATTGCCATAAAAAAGATGTTTTACCCTTAAGTTGGTAGGCTACTCACTTAACGTTATGATCTTATGGGATTCCCAAGTACCTGAAAAATCTCACCACCTCATCCATCCAATTAAGAAAATCCTCTACATCGAGATTCCCGGTGAAAGACGGTAAATCAACCCTCATTTTAATAATCATATATATCTTATCCTGAGTAGAACGATCATAATTTCGAGGTGGGTCTTCATCCTCATCATTATTGAATTCATCTTATAGAGTTAGATCACGTCTTTGGCACCCATTTGATGAGTTCAAACGCTTCATTGTCAACGCAAGTCAATCCATATGAGTCTTAATGTGAGTTCAGACAATAGGGGCTTTATCACCTGCAATCGGGTCAGAAACAAGGCTCTGCTAGTAATTAACACAGTGCGGAAGTGATAAATCTTGGAATCCACCAAGGGGGCTCTTTAAATGCAAAAGGAACGATCTTTGAATTCACGAAGAAAATATTAAAAGAGAAATTTTATTGGTAAAAGTGATTTAACAATTTCAAAGTTACATGTCTCTTCTTAAATAGAAAAACAAAATAGACTCATAATAATAATAGAATTACAAAGTAATAGAAGTTTCAAATTCTACCCTAGAAAGACTCCCAGTCCAACATGAAGCAAAATTGAATTTATTTCCTAATCTAAAGTGATTCCAACATTATTACCAAGAATAAATAAAAATCTGATTATTTTCAAATTTCTAACAAAAATGGTTACTGATGATGTTCGTTTGGAAAGCTAACAATCTAATTGGTTTCGTCTCGTCGAGATAGGCGATTTAAATATATAATATGTTAGAATCCGCCTTCTGGATTAAAAGATATGTTTTTTTTTTTTTTTTGCGGGCAAGTCAATAATGCGTATATATCCGTATTTAGCTCGTAATAGTCCCGCTCCTCCATGAATTTTTCTGTTATGCATCCTACATCAACTTCAGTGCATTTAAGCATTCAGTTATATCAATATCACGTTGTTGCTGAGCCTGATTTATGGAGAATACAAAGCACCGGGTACTAGAATTGAACCCCTATACAACTGCATCTCAGCGGCAGTAATCTTTGTTGAGAGAATAAGATAGATGACGGGGTAGTGAGATTAGGTTTCGAGAGATTGACAGTAATCTTAGTTGATCATTAGTTGAATCATGACCTGGTTACCCTTGGAGCACGTGGGTAATCACATTGATCATCAGATCTTGTTAAATCTGTGTTTCTGTGGTTGGTTTCTCTTGTTTTCTTTCTTTCTCTCGTTGATCTGGTTAGGTTTCAGCTATTTTGCTGACACTATACCCTTTTTCATGATTGGACAATTGGATAGAATTCTTCGTGATTAACAAGGACAGGGAAGCTTGCTGTGTTTAAACTTTAAAGTTTCTGTGTACTTTTGGTAGTAAAAGATGTCTATTATTGATTCTCATTAAATTTCAATGCCATCAGATCTTATCAACGCACGCAGTTCATAGCAGTTATTTACAAAGCATCTCCTTATAAAATTTGATAAATCCTGTGCTCATGATACTGGCATCATTGCCATCTAATAACTCTAACATATAGAGGGTGAACACGGAAAATTCTTCCCTTGCTTAGAGAATGATATTCATATATAGATATATTTTAAGAACTACTTATAGTGCTGATAGTTACACTCTATGGAGTTTCCGTATAATTTGTAAAGTTTTAGTGTTTCAGATTCAACTTTCTATATTTGGACTATGAAATAAGAAGGTTGTCTTGCATCTACTTATGCTTCGGAAGACTACCGAATGCTGCTAGCAACCTCATTTTGTGCATCAACTTCATCTCTATAACTGACACTTCCAACGCAGCATAAGAACGACAATGGAAACACTTCTGGTTTTACTTCTTTCACATTTTCGATTCGGTTTCTCATGTTTCAGTTCTATTGGTAGCTTTCTCCTCTTGCGGACATCCAGTTGATTAAGAATTGAAGAAACTTTGAGAATATCATTTGTTTATTAACTTTCAGTTGGTGCAAACAACATTCTCTTTAAATGTTGTTCAGCGCTTATTTTAACTACTTGTGCTAATGGAACTTGAAATTTATTTACCTATTTTCTTGGGTTTCTCAAGACCTGATGCATCATTATATTGCAGGTCACTCGGCCATGGAATTCCTTAGTGCAGTTTCCTTCACCGAAGACAGAAAGACGGCCACTCTTAGCTTTTAAAAGTCTAAACACTGTTCTTGTTGGACAACGATTTGTACATAAAGGAAACATACTCGGACATCAGTGGCGTTTTTTAGGCGGATCAAGAATTGTGTTCCAGCCAGAGGTTACGAGAATCAACAGTACTCAAAGAAAAGGCTCCAGGGTGTCAGCTTGCTGTAACTCTCTGCTATAAATTTCTTTCATTCTATTCTTAAAGTTATTCTAAAATTTATTAATTCATATTTTTCTATAACAGAAGAGTATTTGTCCAAGTTTATATTGTCATGACACTTTAGATTACTTGGTAGATTAATTAAATTAGTGACACAATTTGACAAATTGATTCATTTTCCAAATCTTTCTAAAATGAACTTCTCGTTGCAGGCCTAACAGCATCTCAAATCGCTACAAGTGCTTTCACTTGCGGAACAATTGCTGTTCTTCCATTCTACACTTTGATGGTCGTGGCTCCTGACGCTCAACTTGTAAGTATGTGATAGAATTTGATTGAGTTATAATTATTGAGAAAATAATTAAAAGAAATTTGATAAATTCTTTATCTAAACAAGTATTTTTTTCCCCTCCTAATATGTAGACCAAAAGAACTATGGAGAGTAGCATACCATATGTTGTTCTTGGATGTTTATATGCCTACCTTCTCTACCTTTCATGGAGTCCGGATACATTGCGATTCATGTTTGCCAGTAAATACTGGTTGCCGGAGGTTTGTCTCTCACTTTGTACCATAAAATAAAATTATAATAATATTGTTTGATTCATTAGCTCCACTATCATACAGCTTCAATGAGAATGCTTGAACTACATTGTGGATCAAATTTTGGTTTTAATTCTTCAGAAGCAATAGAACTCAGTAAACGTTTATTTGTTACTGTATAGAAATTTTACAAGTTCCAAGTGATAAGTAGGAAAGTTATGTAAAATCTCAGTTTTCTACTTGTTTGTCTAGATATTGCAGATCATAGTGCTCCTAGTACGACTCGATTGCTTTCTCATATACTTTGCGCTAAGTACTTTTGTACCCTCCTTTCAAATAGAACACTGATCAACCACCACAAATATATCCTAAATGAAAATTGTTCTTTGCACTATTTTGTTACTCTTTCCTATTAATATCTTTTAGTCTGAGATAAATACAAATGTGTATATATTCACAGGTTATGTAAAATAAAAAATTACAACCCAGCCCTCAAAACGTGGTTCGGCAAATTGTGCCTACGTCCACGGGGCAATCCAGAGAGAAATATTTTACTACGAATCAAGAGTACAA
>JBAKGM010000279.1:10573235-10583437 GCA_037177215.1 Asparagus racemosus | reverse complement strand
AGAAACACCCATAGCTCTCTCTCTCTCTCTCTCTCTCTCTCTCTCTCTCTGTGTGTGTAAATGAAAAATAATTTTCATTACCACGAGCAATAAAAGTGTATACAAGTTACTCAGGCATACCCGAGTATTACATCACAATCATAACCATAGTTAACTAATCATTACATCTCATTAATCAAATTGTGTGTTAGAACTAGGATGCAAGCCTAGAGGGGAGTTGGGGTGGGGGCGGGGGAGTGAATAGGATTGCTATAATTTTTCGACTAACTCAGAATAAGCAGGGAAAATATAATAAGTGAAAAACTAAAAGCAACCTATTACAGGAACACACGAGATTTTTATCATGGTTTAGATCAAAATACTACATCCACTCTTCTTTCTCGAGAAAAGACTTCCTTAGTATGACCAGAGTTTACCTGAATCATAATCCAATTTAGTAGGCTTCAAAGACCGCACCCTCGAATCTATCTGAAACCAGTCGTCTAACCTTGCTCTTCACAATAACCAAAAGAAACCTAGCCCTAGCTAGCCATACCCTCTGCTGACCTGGCTTGAGTACGTCAACCCTCAAATACCTCGGCTTGAGTAGGTCATCAAACTTATAAGTTTGAAATACAAAACCAACCCAAAACAATTCAAAACACAACTAGAAAAATCTTACAGCCCTTTTAACAAACTGCCCTCAAATTGATGATGATGAAGGCCCGTGGAGAAGTAATGTTAAAGTTGAATGCAGAGGACACTTCTCCTCACTGAAATAATCTTTCGATGATGAGTGTGACAAGAAGAAGTTGAATGAGGCTCTGGGGGTTGAATCCTCAAAGCAAACTCTCTCACAAACCCTAGAATAAGATCTTTCTTTTTATACAATTGCCTCTCTCTCTTCTTGTTATCTCTTTTCTCTTCCTCAATTACCCTTTAAATAGACCTTGATAGCATATGAAAGAGATACCCTAATCAGAGTCTAAATAGGAGATCAAAAGAATTGACGAACAGCTGAGATTAAAACTTGAAATCTGCTAAAACTCGTCGCAACCATCATTGGTGGACCACGATCATTGATGGTCCATTGATGATCATTGATGGTTGACTGTAGTTCATCTATTGTGCAAATTCTAGTTTCTCCTATTCTTTCCTGCATTCTATCGATCACTTGACTTGACCATCGACGGTGCCTCATGACCATCGATGGTTCAAAGCCTGAAATCAACATTCGTGTTAATTTTGCATTGTTTTGAACCGCAACTTGTTCGTACCTGTTTATATCTAAAATATATCGTACATGTTTATATCTAAAATATATCATCTCACAAATATATCAATAACAATTGAGAGTTTGTTATTAATCAAATAAGAGATATTGCATGAACAACATTCTAACAATTTGCCCCTATTGATAATAACAAAACTCCAAATTTGAAATACAGAACGTAAAAAATGGTGAGATATATATTCAGAACTAAATAAACTCATAACTTATGTATGAAATATAATACAAAGCTCCCCCTACAAATATGCATACATAAAAAAATATAGGTACTCCAAAAAGGCCCCCCTGAAACAAAGCAAAATTTTAAAACTTTTAAATTTTCAAATTTCACCATTTTCTCCTCCCCCCTTGTTGTTATCAAAAGAAAAACATACCAAGGATATACAATATACCTAAAATTCTAAATAAAAATTATCCAAAGGTGAAAGGAAGAGAAATACATACGGTTCACAAAATAATTTTATAGAAAATAGCACGAGAGATACGTATATAATATCAAAGCAAGTGAATCACAATGATAAGTCATATTAAAATTCACACAAAAATTATGAAGATATCAACAAAAAGTTTGTAAAAACAATAATAAAAATAATTATTTTAGTTCATAAAATAAATTCAAATGTATCTCTTCTAATTTGAGCTTCTTATTTTGTTACACAACTTGAATTATCTTAACCTTTAGAAAAGGTCCAAATCTCGATCTATCACCCCAACCATATAGAAATTGTAAGAGGAAGAACGATAGTGTTTGGAAGGCAATGTATTCCATCTCTAAATACTGAAATATTTAGCATAGGATGGATACCCATGATTGCACAATCATATCGATGAGTGTGGGTCTTTTACCATCTTTTAACGAATACACTCAAATTTTATCATGGATTTATAGGGTGGGTCTTTGACCATCTTTTTCATGAATACACTCTTCTTGCTTGAAGTTTTATAGCTCATACGTACTTTGTACATGAATAAAAATTTTGGTGCTATATTCAAGTATAGATTGAGTTTAAAACTATTTGATATATCTAAGAATACTTTATGAACAACATATAAAAACCTTTATTTTTACTTTTACAAGACTAAACATGATAAAATAATGCTAAGGTGTGAAAAGTAACATGAAACATATCGTGAATCATCATGTTTATCAATTAAACATGTAAAACTATGTGCACATATAATATATATATATAAGGTGTGAAAAAAATATGTGAACCAATGTGATTAATTCATCTAATATACCAACAAATAAGCTTATCTAAATATTTCATGTAAAAGCATATACATAGGCATGTTCAATTTTTTATTTTTAAAAAAAATAATGAAAAAGAAATTTTTATTTTATTTTTTATTTTTCATAAGAAAACAAAAAGAAAGAAAGAGAAATTTTTATTTTACTTTTTTTAAAATAATAAAAAAATTAAATGACAACTAAAAAACAAGAGCAACAAAAATATGTACATATGACAAGTCAGGTGAGCGTGTATAGAAGTACTAACTAAAAAAACATGCACTGAAAGCAAATAAAAGTTAGTACATGCTAGCGTATTTGATGCATCATCTTAATATACTGGTCCAGAATAATAATAATAATAATAATAATAATAATAATAATAATAAGTGTAAAATAAAGAAAGAAGAAATATAAACCTAGACCAAGAAAAGAAAAGCTAAAACAATCATCGCCAATCGTTGTCGCTCTCCATCTCCTCAAGGCCATATACATGGGCTGCCTTGGGCACAAAATCTCTGTGGACCAGCAGTGTGGGAAGACATAGATCAGTCCTACGTGTAGCATTCATCAGAAACTGAAGAGAAGTGTTATAGTACTGATGTTGAGCAGTCATATCAACTTTCATTGACTCCACTCTTATAGTCAGCAACTCCAGTCTCTCTCCTAGAGTATCTAAAGTCCAATGAGAAGCACCACCTCTTGAAGAGCCGGGAACATCATCACCTACTGGATGGGACCCAGAGAGTCGACCAGCTGAGAATTCTCCCTTTTCTCTTACCCCTAAGCTCTTCTGACTGTATTATCATATAAAGCAGCTCTTCCCTTCTCCATCTAATTAGAACGTGAAATAGGAATTCTCTGATCTCTGCAGATGTGAGTGATCAGGAACGGATAGACTAGCTGCATGTTCTACTTCTTCTTCTTCTCAACCATCTCTCAAGCACTCAAAGCAACAGATGACATCTATGCAAAAATAACCTGTGCAGGATTAAATGACTGTCCCCTAGCAATCCAATATAAAAGAATGACATCTCTAACCGATAAAGTAGTATAAGCAGCACTAGGATAAGATCAAACTTGAGAAAATAATTGAGAAGAATATACTCAGGTTTAAGATAACATGAGTTGAATACACTAGAAAAAGATTTATTTGTGAGGAACTCAGCCATAAAGGTGTAATCGTCAGAACGAAAAGGGATGTTCTCAGAAAATATAAATACATCGTGGCATTCCCGCTTTAGTGGTGGTAGACGAAGAATATCGTGGATGTAATCAGAGTAATTGTAATCTCACGTCCTCTCAATATAGTCTTAGCATTTGAAGATCCATAGGACCTGTTGTAGTCCATGTAGGACTCTCGAACCCAAGAGATATTAGCTTTCTCCCCTCCTTTGTCCTTCATAGGACGTAAATCAGCTGCATCCAAAAGCCCTAGCACATTCCTGTACTCATGCAAATGTCTCCCATCTAACCCTCTCTCATATATGATATGCAGCTTTAGATTCTTCTCAAGCAACTCTTGAGATGAAGATTGTGAAGATCAAGCTCTTTTGCCGGATGGCATTCTCTATAAAGTCAAATAAACATGTATTAGTATAGAGAATATACATACGATAGTGTAGAACCAAAGAATATTGAGCAAAATATGAAATAGGATAAAAAACCGCAGCTTCTCCCTATATACCATTGATGGATTACTGACAACCATCAATGGTCCATACACCATCGATGGTCTATGAACTAAGACCGATGGGTTTTTGCCCTAAATTATCTAGAACTGATACATAACTCAATATTCATTGATCTACACTACTCTAATACTTATTCAACATCCATCCACACAAGATATACTATTAAAAATATGTAAAAACTGCAAGAAAATCAAAATTAAAGATCTAGGGTTTAGAAAGTTACCTCTTTGATTTGATTTGATTCAAAAAGATGAAATTGATGATTATGATGATGACAACAACAATAAAAAAAGTAACAAAAACCACCACGAGATTGAAAAATTCAAAGATTTTTGGAGAGGAGAGATAGAAAGGATAAAAGTAAAAAGTGAAAAAAATAAACAGCCCTTTTAACTGTGCTCATCGATGATGGATCATCGATGGTGTCACTACAACCATCGATGGTCCCCCTTATATATGATGACAACCTATACATATATACAAAGTTAGGAACCTTACCTGTAGGAGGAGATAGTATATAAAAATATATCAAATTGGAATCTCCTCATAATACAGACCAATGATTGGATTTGATAACTTGAATCTTTAAGCAGCTACCATGTGTCGCCTCAATTCCTGGTCGACCTGCAGGTCTACATAAAGGCAGATAATTGTGACTTAGGTATCCACATTAGCAATAAGGCCTTACGGTATCCAAATCTATTTAACTGCTTTAATCAGATATCTCATATGACAACTCATTGAAATATGTCTAGTTTTTTCACATAATGAGCATATAGAATGATAAGTTCCATTGGGAATAGGATTAAAACAACCAAGATTATTCCCCTTTACAAAAGAAGGTTGAAACATTTTATGTTTTCAAGAATATGAATAATCAAGTCTAATTTTAACTTTTGCAAATTATTGATTTGAAAGGACCATGTTAAGACCTTTTGAACCCAAAGAAAACTTCTTCACAGCCTTTTCTAAATCACTAAATTTAGACTTTAGTTGTTCTTTTTTGGAAACAATTGTTGTGCATCGAGTTACAAATTTAATTTGTTCGGATGATAAATCACAAAATAACTCATCTATTTTAGCAACTAGTTCTTCTTTTTCATGTTGAATATTATCAAGTTGCTTAAAATAAACAAGAGATTTGATTTTGTAATTCAAAATATTGTATGCACTCAAAAGAGGCTGAATCAACTGAATTCAAATTTGAAGAGGAAAATTTAACTTCTTCGACAAAAATTTATTTTCTTTCTTCGAGTTTATATTTATCTTTTTAGTTTCTTCATATTTTCAAGCTATATTTCCTAAATAAATTAACATTTCTTTATACTTAGAATAAAACTCATCATAAGAACCTCTTCATCTAAATACTCACCATTAGAACCACTTGAGTAACTCTGGTTTGAATCTGAAAACAATGCACCTCTCGCCATAAGACCCTTGTTTGCTTGTTTGTCATATTCACTTGACTCATCTCTAGATTCATCCTCCTTTGTCATATCCCAGGTTGTAACTTTGAGACTTTTGCCCTCCTTCTTTTCCTTTATGTTCAAAGGGCATCAACTCTTGTAGTGACCTGGTTTCCTGCAACGATAACAGAGCGGTTCAATTTCAGAATCACTTGAGAAATTTTTCCTTACATGTTTAGTAAATTGATTACGTCTTTTGTGAATATATTTTTGTCCTTTCTTCAACTTAAGAAAAGTCTTGAATCCTTTTGCAATAAGTGTAGACTGATCATTTTCATCTTCTGAACTTAAGTCAAGTTCCATCTTCTTCTGTGATTGGGATTTCTCCTTCTTTGCTCGTAAGGCTAACGACTTTTTCTTTGAATATTCTTTTGAGGTATCTTCTCTCTCTTTCAATCTGACTTCATGATAATATTACCTTTAAGATCATCAAGAAATAGATTAGAAAAATTCTGAAGTTCTTTAATAGCCGTTACCTTTGGTTCCCAATCGCGAGATAGAGAACAAAATATTTTTCTTCACAGTTTCTTGATGTCGTACTCCTTCCCTAAAGATTTACAATTATTCACAATATCAGTGAATCGAGTGAACATCTCTTGTATACTCTCCGAGGTCTTCATTTTGAAGTTTTCATATTTGCTCACCAGTATAGTAAGCTTTGCCTCCTTTACCTACGAAGTTCCCTCATGAGTAACTTCTAGAGTCTTCCAGATTTTCTACGTAGTATTACAATTAGAAATACTATTAAATTCTTCAGCAGTAAGAGAGCAATATAAAGCATTCATAGCTTTCGAATTGTAAGAAAAGATCTTTTTGTGTTGAGGAGTCCATTTATCCATAGGAATTTTAGTAACAACTCTTCACATCTCCTCAATAGGATTATGATACCCATGTTTGACACACTGCTAAATATCAAAATCAATAGATAAAAAAAGATTTTCATGCGTGCTTTTCAAAAAGTATAATTGGTGCCATCAAAAAGTGGGACAGTTGATGGCGTGTCCTTCAGGAAAGGCTGAAGAGGTGGTAATGCTTGACATCTGTACCCTAGGTTGCGATACCTAAATATGGGTAACGAGGCTCTGATACCACTTGTTAGACTGGGATGCAAGCCTAGAGAGGGGTGAATAGGATTGCTATAATTTTTTGACTAACTCAGCATAAGCAGCGGAATTATAATAAGTCAAAAACTAATTACAAACCAATACAGGAACACGCTAGGTTTTATAATGATTTGGATTAAAATCCCACGTCCACTCTTCCTTCTCTCGAAGGGCCTTCCTCACTATGACCAGAGTTCACCTGAATCACAACTCAATTCAGTAGGCTTCAAATACTGCACCCTAAAATCTACCAAAAATCAATCGTCTAATCTAACTCTTCATAATGATCAGAAGAAACCTAGTCCTAGCTAGCCTCACCCTAAATTGATTTGCCTTGAATGGGCCAACCCTCAATTAATTCGAATTGAGTACGCTTAAACCGGCTTGAGTGCACTGCCAAACTTACAAGTTTGAAACATAAAACCAACCTAAAAAAATTCAAAGCACAACTAGAAAAATCTTACAGCCCTTTTAACAAATCGCCCTTCAAACTAATGACAATGAAGACCCGTGAAGAAGCAATGTTGAAGTCGAACGCAAAGGCCACTCCTCCTTACTGAAATAATCCTTCTATGATGAGTGCATTGAGAAGAAGTTGAACAAGACTCTGGGGGTTAAATCCTCAAATCAAACTCTCTCACAAACCCTAGAATAAGATTTCTCTTTTTATGCAATTGCCTCTCTCTCTTCTCGTTGTCTCTTTTCTCTTCCTCAATTCCCCTTTAAATAGACCTTGATAGGATAGAAAAGAAATACCCTAATCAGAGTCCAAATAGGAGATCAAAAGAATCAATGAATGGCTGAGATTAAAACTTGAAATATGCCAAAGCTCATCGCAACCATCAATGGTGGATCACGATCATCGTTGGTCCATTGATGATCATCGATAGTTGACTGTAGTCTATTGATTGTGCAAATTCTAGTTTCTAGATTTCTGCAATTGTTGATTGTAGTCCATTGATGGTCCTTGCGATCATCGATGGTCGACTGTAGACCATCGACGGTTCGAAATCTGGTTTCTATTTTTTGGATTATTTCCTATAGTCCATTGATGACTTGACTTGACCATCGATGGTGCCTCGTGACCATCGATGGTTCAAAGGCTGAAATCAACATTCGTGTTTATTTTTGCATCGTTTTGAACCGCAACTAGTTTGTACATGTTTATACCTAAAATATATCATCTCACAAATATATCAATATCAAGTGAGAGTTTTTTATTGATCAAACAAGAGATATTGCGTGAACAAAGTTCTAACACTTTTGCCTCTAAGATAGAACAATGTATAATAGTCGCAAATACATAATATTGATCATATACACAATATTATCTGGCCCTTTTTTCGCTCCTTCGTGCTTCCTCTGATTCATTTCATGCCAAATGCGGTAAACAGTTGTAGCTAACACTAATCTTTAAACTAGTTCTGTGAAAGTGTCACCTACCAATTGATTATCAAACCAATTAATCAATATGTTCCAATTGCAAGTCCTAAATTTGAATTTAAACCAATCCATAACCCGATTCCACACACTTGCAGAAAACATAGAAGAAAAGAGATGGTCATGGTCTTCCTGACTGGCATGTTCACATGCATAAACAGCAACAGTTCTGTCGGATTAAGCCAAATCTCCTTAATCTACCTTGAGTCATCAAGCATTTCTTCACAGCAAGCCAAAGGAATTATTCTTTTCTCTTGTCGAATATATAAATGTTGCGCGTTGTTATCGACTTAGAACTAATTTAGATAACCTAAATATTCTCTAAAGTTACTCCTGACCATCTAGTTATATACAATGGTTTGTCAATAAAAAGAATAATAATGCCCTAAATGTTTAACTAAGGATTTGGTTCACTGCTTCCTCCAATATTTTACATTGCAGAATTGGGTGTGTTCATGACCATGAAAAAAAATAGAATCAAGCTGCTTCTAAGTTGAGATCTCCTAT
This sequence comes from Asparagus racemosus, assembly GCA_037177215.1. NCBI lineage: Eukaryota > Viridiplantae > Streptophyta > Magnoliopsida > Asparagales > Asparagaceae > Asparagus > Asparagus racemosus. The sequence continues at coordinate 10,574,726 of JBAKGM010000279.1, read as the reverse complement.
ATGCTAATTGATAAGCGACTTGCACGGAGTTGAGAGATACAGCACTGGTATTGTTTGACCTAAAGCAACACATAGGTTCTTTGTTCCTGAAAAAGGAAAAACAAAATAGTTATACGTTTGACTTTTAACATAATACTAGTGTTCTAGCCCGTGCTAAGCACGGTCTTATCGCAATTCATCTATATTTCGTAATGTTTTTCAATCACTCTTATTCAGATATAAATTTAAATATCTAACGACTCAACCCCCTTCAAAACACATGAATCCCACTCTCATTCACTCTCATTGAAGTTAGAGAACATGTACCCACCTGAAAATAATGATATTAAACAACTTATATAAAGCTATAATTAAAATTAAGATCATTTAATTTTTTTCATAATAAATGAATAAATGAATAAAATGAAGATAATCAAAATATACTAAATGCAACTTGAATGAAATTAAGACATAAGACAATTTAATGTTCGCAAATGAATGATGCATCACAAAAACAATTTCAATCAATCAACTAGTCATAGGATATAATAAGCAAAACATTAAAAAAACTCAAATAATTTTTAATTATTTTTCTCCGTCTTAATCCTCTTCCTCAAAGTTGAAAGAGCGGGTTCTTTGTCTATTTCTGTAAAATAAAAAATATATTTATTTAATAAATTTAACATTAAAAAATTATATATCAAAACTAATTAATGTATAAATAAGTCAACCTGATTCTGTCTTTGTTTTTCCACTATTTATAGAAAATATTATAGAAATTATTGTATATATTCAATTTTTCATAATTCGAAAAATTCTTTGTCAGTGCAAATCTAAAATTTAATACTTATTACTGTTTATATGTAAAAAATCATGTTTTTTTAAAATTTTGACTTTGCTCGAATTCCAAAAATAATTATTCAGAATTATTTCATGTATATTACTTATATTTTTGGATAATCTGTTTAATATTTCAGACCTTGATTAGAAAATGGGTGGATGGCATTTCTAATATAATTCTACAAATGCAGATCAGATATTGGTAAACTTCCTCGATAAACTTATATTTGAATTAATTAATTCAAAAAATATTATCAAAAATTTTAATTGCTGTAATATTTCATAAAAATAAAAAAAATTTATAATTTCAAAGTATTATCTAGGTAAAAATTTGGAAAAACTAAAAATATATTTAAAAAAACTAAAAATATATTTAAAAATTAATTATAATTGTTGTAATATTGTAAAATAAAGAAAATAAATTTTAAAAACATATTATAAATATTGCAATATTTTAAAAAAATAAAAATAAATTTTATAATATATATTTTAATTTCTGTAATAGGTTAAAAAATCAAAAATATATATCTAAAAATTTTAATTTCTGTAATATTTCGCAAAAACCTAAAAAGTATAATTTAAAAGTATTATTTTAGTAAAATTTTAGAAAAACTGAAACTAATACTTTGTGACAATTTCAAAGTATTATTTGTGTACAATTTTAATATATAT
>JBAKGM010000279.1:10543230-10553985 GCA_037177215.1 Asparagus racemosus | reverse complement strand
GCGTGTGTGTAGAGATATATATATATATATATATATATATATATATATATATATACACACACACACACACACACACAGACACACACACACACATAATTGAAGAAGAAATCTAATACTGCTTAATGTTGAAACTGTTTCAAAAGCATAAGTAGCCAAGTAATTCTACTGAATCTAAAAGAGAAAGTCTTAACTTTTGTTTCTAGATGCCTACTGCTTCAGGGGATGGCATTTTCTGTTTGTTAGCTTTTTCACTTAAAGTCATCTTAACTTTTTGATACTGTTTGCAGATTTCACAAAGCTTGTACAAACCCTACATCGAAAATGCCCCTATTTTTAAAGGATGTTCTTCAGAATTCATTCATCAGATTGTAAGTTACTTGACTGTTACACACTGCTAAACAAACTAGTTGGTTAATGTGTGACTAGCATGAGTTAATGAATTGTCTGACTATAGGCGATCAGGCTGCAAGAGGAGTTTTTTCTTCCTGGGGAAGTAGTCATGGAACAAGGCAATGCAGTAGATCAACTTTATTTCATCTGCGATGGTGTTCTGGTACTGTTTCAAACCTCAGTATATCTATCTTTTCATGCCTGAAAGAAGCACATATTTTACTTTATATGCGCAGATATGCTTACAAGCATTTATCTAACTAAATGCATGCATGTTCCAAAGAACACTTATTTTTTAACTCGCACCTGATTAACAATTTGATTTGGTACTTTTTTTCCAATAAAATTTTAGGCTCTTGATGAAGTGCATGTCTTAATTATTTTGGCATGATTTGTCCACTTATTTAAAAGAATTCTTAGCTTATGAATCCTTCTCAAGGAGGTTTCATGGTCCATAGGGACACAAACATTAGACAACATGTAGATGGAAAAATTAAAAGTGACAATAATAGTAAATGGATACGAGAACTACTTGAAGATTTTTCCCTCTAAAAGATAGTACCTGAAAATTTGTTTTTGTATATACAATGAAGTCACTGGTAGAGACGACAACTTCAGACCAATTATCAACAAATTAGGGGTAACAGTTCTGTTTCTAACAGAACGGAGGAAAAGCACTATACAGTCAATGGGACTCAAATGCTTCATCTTTCGGATGATTTAATGTGCTGTATTTTGTGTAACTCTTAACCCATCTTGACACGAGCCAGGAATCTTGCCCATGCAATGGTATTGATGAATACCAAAAATCTAGAGAGCCTTCTATCTCTTATTTATTTATTTAGGAAACATTAATTATTTGGTGTGTACATAAGTTTGTATCTTAGTAAGGAAGCATTTGTATCATAAACTCATAATTTGCATGATCCACATATGGGTAAACAAACTCTAACTTCCCTGTTAATTTTATGTCTAGGAAATTCATCCATGGATATGATATGTAATTTGTTCAGAGGTTATTTGGAATCATTAGTATAAGTGTACCTCTGGACTGCCATACGGGTATCTCTACTAATTGATCCATCGAAGTAGATCCATCAAAGTTCTTCCTTTAATTGATTTCTTAGCTAATTAAGAACATGTAAAACAGAAATGAATCATTATCATTGTTCTTCACATCTGAGGCTCATCAAGTTATCATTGTAGGAAGCTATTGGGATTGGTGAAGATGGAACAGACGAAACTATTGTAATTTTAGAGTCCAATTGCTCTTTTGGAGACATTTCCATCCTTTGCAACATTCCTCAGCCCTTCAGTGTACGTGTTTGTGAACTGTGCAGACTCTTAAGAATTGATAAGCATCTCCTTTCAAATGTCCTACAGATATATTTTGTGGATGGCCGGAGAGTCCTAAGGAACCTTCTCGAGGTATTTTTTATATAGAAATTTTCATTTGTAATAGTAACAAAATTAATACCTAGGTTAATGATTTGATTGTTTCTTGCTTCATTACAGGCTAATGAATCCAATATTCATGTCAAGCAACTTGAGTCTGATATCACACTTCATATTGGAAAACAAGAAGCTGAGCTTGCGTTACGAGTAAATAATGCTGCTTTTAATGGGGATTTGAATCACCTAAAGAGTTTGGTTCGATCTGGGGCAGACCCCAGTAAGGCTGATTACGATGGGCGCACTCCTTTGGTATGGTTCTGATAGAATACAGTTCTGAATTTTATGCGGCTGTCAGTTTAGTCATTTTTACATCAGGTTTTCTGAAGGATATAAGATTTTAATGATCTACGTATCGCCCCTTGGTACTTATCAGATTGTTTTCTGCTTGTATATATAGTCTGGGTCTCTGTGATTCAACTACAGACAATTGTATACATATAGTAACTCAAGTTTGCACCATCTAGAATCTGGGGCTTCTTTGTCATTAATAAGGCCACACACAGCATTTACCACAAAAAAAATTCAAGGGCCCAGTAATTTTTTTAATGGCAAATGGGAATATCAAACAATGACCCTCCTTTCTTGACATTGTTACACTGACACCTTCATTCACCCCCTCAAACCTCCATTACTTTCATAGATGCTTGGATATGTGGTACTGGTATGCAATCCTTACACACACCAATTTACACACATTTGACTGTGTAGCTATGTTGCATGGGTACGGTGCGGGTGCGGACAGGGACACAGGTGCGGATATGGGACACAACAAATTTGTAAAATGTAGGATATGGGGACACGACTATATATATACTTATTGAAATTAACAATATATATGAGATCGATATTGTTTTTTATTACATATTATGAGAACTAAAGTCCATATAACTTTTTTGTGTTTCTTTTATTGAGTAAATTGTAAATTGAAAAATTGCTCACTTTTGGACTAGATATCCAAATCATCGTTTAAAATCATACTTATGAACATGATATGGGCTGTAATTAACCCGATCAGAGTCCATTTAATGTGAAATGTAAGATATACGTCCAAGAAGTGTACCACGAGTGTTTTAAACTAAAACATGAATTGTATAATTGGGCATATGTCTGCATAAATGTATGTATATACTCAAGAAGTGTCCAAGGAGTGTCAGACACGGACACGGACACGCGGGAGCCAAGATGAAGTGTCCGGGTAACCTAGCTGTGTAGCCATCTTAGCATGTAAACTTTCCATAATATTTGATTTCTTTTTTTTTCCTTTTTTTTAGCTTTCATGCTCAGTAGTTCTTTGCCCAAACTTAACATGATATTGTCATTTATCACTTATCAGTAGGCATGTCTTGTTAAAATTTTTACGTCTGGAGGTCTCATGAGTAGGGCTCATGTCCAAGCAAGGGTCTGCCAGAACCAAGCTTGAAATTAGTCGTGCTTACCTTAAGGACTGCTGTTTGTATATGTTATAAAAGATAATCCTCATTACAATAGACTTAAATGTATCATTTATATCCAAAAAAAACTCCCAAAAATAGTGCTTCTTCAATATCCTTTAAAAAAAGTTTTTTTAGAGAAATCAAATATCAAAAAGTTTTAAAAATTCTGAAAAAAATATATAGATATAAAAATTTACATAATGAAGATTTAATTAAGGCCCAAACCTGCCAAGCAACTTTTCCTCAACTCTTAAGAACAGTTAAGGCCTCAGAGACCCCTCAGCAATCCTAGCTCATCTATTTACAGCCTATTTTGATGTTACTAGTTTCTACCTCACTAAATTTGTAATTTTCCATTTCAGCACCTTGCTGCATCAGGAGGGTACGAAGATATTGTTTTATTTCTCATTCAAGAAGGTGTTAGCATGAATGCTTCAGGTACCATTATCGTGGTACTTATTTTGCTTCTCCTTGAACCACAAAGTTCTTTTCATGTTGCACAATGATACTTATGCGCCTTGTTAAAGATTTTCAATCTCATCATAAATGTTGTTATGTTCATGTTTGTATTAATATATGTGAATCTTTACTAGATAAATTTGGGAACACAGCACTGTTGGAGGCTATAAAGAATGGAAATGACAAAGTGGCTGCCTTACTCTTCAAAAATGGAGCAAATTTAAACCTTATTGATGCTGGCAGCAAACTTTGTGCTGCCGTTGCAAGGGGAGACTCAGATTTTCTAAGGAGAGTTTTATCTTACGGTATTGATCCAAACTCAAAAGACTATGATCATCGGACACCACTTCATATAGCTGCGGCAGAGGGTATATTTTTGGTTGCTAAAATTTTTCTAGAGAATGGAGCAAGTGTTTTTGCTAAAGACAGGTAAGGTATCCAACTTCTACAATTGCATGTATAGTGTTACTAACTGCTTCAGTCGGTATATAGGTTGTATAAGAAAGTTTTTGAAGGAACACAAAAGGAAATGTCTTTATGGTTCTATTTAGAAGAAGAGATAAGAAAACAATGTGCAGATAAGGTTATCTTTAGCTTTAGCTTCAAATAGGCTTGATCGGAAGAAGTTGGTACAACTTCATTTTTATCAGTAAATGGTTCTAAGGTTATTGCAAAAGGCAAATACATTAGCAAGAAACTGTAGCTCAGTGCAATAAATGAAATTTGTTTCTGTGATGAAGCTTCGGTTAACAAGGAAATGAGAAAGAAAGATATGCTCAAGCATGTTCCTTACTATAATAATATAAAATTCTATACTATTAATATGTAACATACATTTGTCTATATAAATTGCAGAATTAAACTTGCACCTAGTTCTCACCTTTAAAAGTTTATCTTTGTGCTTCCTTTCATTGAAATGTCTGGATTTCTTCTAGAAGAATGATAAGGAATTGCGTTCTCATAAATTTCATTTTTGTTCCTTACTACTTAACAGGTCCCAATATAGGATCTATTTACTATTAACCACAGTTGATGCAGACATTAGAATGTTTGTTAAGAAAAAAGAGGCAGAAACTAAGGGCTAGTTTGTATTGCGTTTTTCAGGTTGTTTCTACTTATTTTTTAAGAAGCAACTAATTGTGGTGTTTGCTAAATTTTTTTACATGCTTATTGAAATTACTCCCCTTTCTAAGAGGGTGCTTTTAGAAGCAACCTGAGAATGCTTTTAAAATTATTTTTTGCTTTTTATAATTTATACGCCATACATATGCCCTATTAGAATTAATATAAAATTATAGTCCTCAATTCTCACCATTACTTTAGAGTTTTGGTGTAATTGTTAGAGGGACTCAATTTAAGATATTATTAGAGCAACCCGGGTTCAAATCCTATCTGCTGCGGAGGCAAGTTAGAATTCATATAAATTACCTCAACTCTCATCATAACTTCGGAGTTTTGATTTAATGGTTAGAGGGACTTAATTTAAGATACCCTTTATATTTTAACATTTTTTTACTACAACCAAACATGAAGCTAAATTTGTGTTTATTTTAGTCATTATCAGTTATAATGGCCTTTAAGCACAGTTAGACCAATCACCTTACTACTTTTGAAAGTAAATTTTAATATATGATTTACCAAACGACTATTTTCAGCAATTTATATAAGTTGCTTCTAGAAGTGACTTATATAAGCAACTTATTATCAGCTCCAACAATACTAAATTGGCCTTAAATCACCATGCAAATTTGAATTTATCCTACCACTTTATTCTTCTATCTAATCTAAATTAAAACTAGAATAAATTGTCGTGAATTGATTGTTGCTCAAAAATTACAGATGGGGAACTACACCGTTAGATGAAGCACGAAAGAGTGGGAGCATACCCTTGATGAAGCTAATGGAAGAAGCTAAATCTGAAGAGCTGTCCAAGTTCCCTAGACAACCAGATCAAGAAATACAAGGTATACTTGATACAAATTATTCCTCATTTATGAAGAATTTTTCTCTTAATAATTACTCTGAACATCAATATTCCCATACTGTAATTATGTCCAGTAGTTACCAAGTTCAATTCTTCAAGATGTGAGAAAAAAAAATCTTTCATCAACTTTTAGACTGCTAATGAAGAAAATGCAAAGAATTATTATTATCAACTAAAACTTTTGACGGTTATCTACCAAATGCTCATATGCTTGGCCTATGTCATCTCCAAAGCTACACTTTTATCCACCTAAATACTGTTACACACTGTTAGAGAAGAGGGAGAGGTTAGTTTTCCTCTACAACATAAGTGTATCACATTGAAAGTTATTTGACAAATTTCTAGCATCATAAGCAGTTTCAACTGTAGTCTTTTCATTACTCATTAGTCATTTGATAAACTATCTTTTGCGGTCTTATGCGAACTTTTTGTAAAACTTCAGGGTGATGTTCTACAACTGTTCACGAGAAAATTTAGTAGCTAAATTTTCTGATTGCTACTGTTTTTGACCAACAGATAAAATGCATCCACGGAAATGCACAGTATTTCCCTTTCACCCTTGGAACCCAGAAGAAAAGAAAAGAGAAGGCATTGTTCTATGGGTTCCACCAACAGTAGAGGACCTAATTCAATCTGCTCAAGAGAAGCTCAAGTGCATTGGCACATCCATTCTTTCAGCTGATGGAGGAAGGATACTTGATGTAGACTTGATTTCCGACAATCAGAAACTTTACTTGGTTACCGAACAAGATATCACAACATAAGTTTAAGGAATGATTCTATTCTTTTACATCCCTTTGATCTCAAACTACATCTTTTTGAGGGAAAAGAGGTCCTTAGCTCATATTATTACGGGAAAAGAAAGAATACAGAGGATGTTTATGTGGCATAGCTTGATATTTAGAGATACACAGGAAAACAAAAATTCAGCAAGTCTTGTTGAGTATTGTATGATTTTTGTTGGAACAGCGATATGTACGTTGAAGTTGATCTCAAAATACATACATAGAGCTATGGAAGAATGTTTTTTCCCTTGTAAGAAAAGCATGTACATTGTATATAAACATCATGAGAGTGGAAATGAAATTAAAGGTATTGTTTGTACTTATAGTATCACAGAAGTATGGCAGTGTGAACAAGAGCTACAATACATGGCTTTCAATGTGGTTGTCTATCAAGTCCTAGGAAAGTGCTCCATCACACTATCACATTACCTATAGAGATCATCATATCAAGTATTTGGTGAATGAGCACCAATATCTTCCAAGTTTTTGAAATTGCAATTGGGTCCCACAGTTATTAAATTATTTCAAAATTAGTCGCTCAAGTCATTAAATTGCTATTAGGTCCGCTAATTCTGCATAAGTTGCTTCAAATTCGACCCTCTAATTGCTGAGGGAAAAGTTCTGAAATAACTTAATAATTGGGAGACTTAATAACAATTTCAATGATTTGAGGGACTACTTTAAAATATTAAAAATTTAAGGGACTAATACAAAAACCCTTTAATTATATATTTATTTGTTTTATTACAATCAATATCTTTCATTTAGATTTTCAAATATTTTCACTTTTCTTGCTAATTTTAGGGTGTAATTCGTTGCTCGAGTTAATTTTCACCCGAAGCTCGGCCCATATATTTCAGTAGCAAATCCGGGCCGAAAAAAGTCAAGCCTTTTAATATCCGTCACATCAGGCCCAGTTCCATCCCCAAAACCCTTTTTGTCTCGATGCCCCGATCCCCTACTCGCAAAACCCTCCTCCTTTCACTCTGGCCATCGCTATCGCCGGAGGCCGCCGCCGGTGCTCGAACGTCTCCTTCACCGCCGCCAAACTCGCCGCCCTCTTCGCCGGCGACGTCGTCCTCAACGTCCTCAAATACTCAGCAACTTGCTCCTAGATTGCAGCGATTGAAGGTTCATTTATTAGGAAGAGCATAGACAAGGAAGGGTGCGCATCTTGATTTTTTTTCCTTTTTGTGTTATTTTCTTACCAAAGTTCAGTTTTTTTTTGTTTTTGTGGAATTTGAGTTTGGGGAAAGTTAGGAACAAAGATTTAGTGCTTTTAGGTATCAAAGTGGCGAATTAACGTCAATTTAAAAACTTTGGGGCATTACGTTGTCAAAAATAAAACTTCAGGGTATGAAAGTCAAATAGAATGAAAATTTGGTTGTAGTTAAGTGCAAACAAGCCTTTTTTTTTTCTTTTTTTGTTGTAAAGATTGGGACTTTAAGGAATTCTGTGAGAGGATTTTTTTTTTATAACCCTGCTCTCTCTCATTTTCATAGTAACTCTTTATTTGCTTAGTCGTGATTCGTGATATCTTGGCTTTATGTTTTATTCCTCTCTCACTGATAAAAATTAAATACTGCAGTTAACTATCCTCTTAAATTATGCCAAAGTTTCTATTAAAATTTAGTTTTTTTGTCTAAATATAATAATATTTAAGTTGCAACATGCATGGAATGGCATACATGTTACCTTGCAATATAGACATTTAGAAGATAAATAAAATTAATTTGGTACCTTAAATTGCACCTTCCAGCTCCTTAACAGGGATGAGAAGCCTTCCTAAAGCTAAATTGTTGATCTCTTCTAAATTTTTAAAATAGCTCATTTTTCTTTGCTATCATCTTTTCCCCCCTTTTTTGTCATACTAGACCCCAAAGTGTGCTTTAATTGCATATTACACACCTTCAAATCTTCATATTTCTAAATTAGACTCCCAAATCACCTAAGCGATTCAAGAAACACCCCCGGGTTAGATTTAGCTGTTGACTGTAGTTACTCAAATTTTGTTATTACTGGCAGTGTAAAATTTCCTTTGGAAGAAAAGAGAGAAATTGGGCTTTGGGAAAATAAAAAGAAAGGAAAGATAGATTGGGAAAGATGAGGGTCATGAGAATAATTGGGATGACCAAGAGAGATAGAGCCGGGAAAAAACGTAAGTAATAAGGGTATTAATGTAATTTAACCAAGATGGTTTTGAGTTAACCATACTATGGTAGGATGAAATCCATCAGGGGGTGTTTTTTTAAAGCAACTTATTTGGGGATCTAATTTGGAAATATGAAGATTTGACGGTCTGACATACAATTAAAGAAGATTTGGGGGGTCTAAATATGACAGAAACCTTTGCTTTTGTTATAGCATGTGCATGTAGTGTCATTGAGAATAGGTATCCTGTAAAAGAGTTGGGATGGAGAATTCATCTTAGGCACACGAAAAAATGGGCGATGCATGTTTTTATTTTATTGTTATTGTTCTTTGCCTTTTCCTCCTTTTGATTTGATAGAGAGGAAGAGGCTTGGAGAAATGGAGGTGCTATTGAGAATCTTACAACACCAATTTGGTCTTATTCAAATAAGAGAAAAACTCAACCCCCAACCTCACCCCCAAAAAAATAGGGAGGGAAAAAAAAAATTCTAGACTTGGTGGAGCTCAAAAAGATTAATTTCTTATCTTGCTTGATAAAGACATATGGACCTTCTCCATCTCCACCCTAAAATGGAAAAAAGGTAAGAAAAACTCATGCACTCTTCTGCTTTCCTCATCAAATATAAATATAAGCTTTCACATGTATTCCACATGTTCAAAGAATCTGTTCTACTAGAAAAGGTAAAAATAAAGCTTATAGTGAGTTATTTTGAAGGTATAGCTCCTTTTTCTTGTGCCTGGCCTTCAACTGTTTGCGAACTAAATCAGTAAATCCTCTAGGTTTAATAGCCTCTGTTGATTGTTTACCTACTTTTGTTCAGCTTCTGATAGCATAACTAATGGAGGTTGAGAGAGAGTTCATTGGATCAGGATGCAACCGGATTGTCAACAACGTCTCATGGGGCCCATCTGGGTTGGTTTCCTTTGGTGCTCAGAATGCAGTTGCCATCTTCTGCCCTCAGGTTTTTCTTTCGCAAAGAATGTTGTGTAATTTTTCTTGTTTTAAGCTTTTCTTAGTTAACATTTTTTTTGTTTGATTTTGTTCAGAGAGCTCAAATTCTAACCACTCTTCCAGGCCACAAAGCCATTGTTAACTGTACTCAGTGGCTTCCAACTTGTAAATATGCATTCAGAGGTTGTCCTTTAGAGCTGCTAATTTTTTTTCAATTTTGTCAAGCAGTTGGAAAAAGAATATATTACCGATTTTCTAGTATTCAATGCACATGTATAGTGTTATGGGGATTTCTTTCCTCCAAAATTTGCCTTGTCACTAGTGATCTTGCCCCTACAAAATTTTCAGTATTTTAAAATAAGTTTCACCCTTCTTCTTTAATTTTCCTTTTGTTGCTATAACTAATGTTATTATCCTCTTCTACATGTACATGACAGCTCAACAGCTAGACAAGCATTATCTACTCTCAGGGAGTGCTGATGGTGTCATCATGGTGTGGGCATTAAATATCAAAGAGGAAAAGGTATCATCTCTTATTAACCAAATTAGCCAATTGTCTTTTGTAATTTTAGGTTATGGAAGATGCCATAGTGGAACATGATCCAGTTTTATGATTTAGCTACCCTGGAGTTTTATGTAATTTTACTTTTGTTTCCTTTCTTTATCTATGACACAGTAGATGTGTACTTTTAGGAGAATTTGGAGGATTGGTACTTGATTGCATGGGCTTCCAACTGACTGGTTAGATAGCTTTCCCTTCCTCCAAATGATTCTCCAAGTGGGGAGCTGTGGTTATTATTTATTTATTTCGGGCATGTCTTTGGATATGCTTAATGCAATACCAATAAATAACATAATAAAACAATGCAAGATAGTGCTATGGTAAGATTATTATGGAAATAAACAATGTTCAAAAACACGGTTTTATCCGTGCGGTTCGAGAGCGAGTCACGATTAATCGGATTATGCGGAATTATGCGTTTTTGAATTTTTTAGCATATATTTATTATTTTTCATACATAAAAATGTAAATAATTCATAAAAGATAGAAGGTATACTAAGAAAAATGCAAATAAACATGTGACAGAATAATCAATAATTAAGTAACTAATTAAACACTCAATCCAATGCATCCATTATCCATCC
>JBAKGM010000279.1:10521385-10536242 GCA_037177215.1 Asparagus racemosus | reverse complement strand
TTCGAACGATTTAAAAGAATTTGACATCATTATTATAAATTCAAAATAACACCATCAAGTTGGTAAAAAGAAGTTGAAAGGATGTAAATATTGAACATTAAAGGGGACATGTACATAGGATGCACACATAGATTTTTACTATGTACTGTAGTATTTTTCACATCCATGTGTCTCTATTTTGTCATATCCATATTCAGTGTCATACTAATACCAAATAAAACACTAATAGCTACCATAAATATTTCTTTTGAACAACTGATTTGGTAATATAACCGAGAGATAATAGCTATGATAAATATTTCTTGCCTTTCTATCAAAACCCTACATTAAGTCCAAAATTGGGTGGAACGAATTACATCTAGCCTAAGCATTACCCACACAACCATAACAAGCTAAAAATCTCTCCTTTTCATCAGAATCGACGTTAACAGAGCAGAAAATTTAACAAAAGTGAAGAAAGAAGAAAGAGCTTACAATGCTGATAAAATGACGTATTAGATTATTTTTCGTTGTCACATGAACTTCATTCCTCAATTTACACAAACTTAAATAACTCAATTTTTCAAAAATTGAGCAAACCACATTAGAAGCAATCTCAAGCAAAGCTTCAACAAGCAACTAATTTTGAGCCCATATAAACAGAAATTTAATGCATAAGTGAGATAGAAGAACAAACCTTCCTCTTTTGGGATTGCCTCGACCGGCAGCAAGGAAGTTGAAGGGGATGACTAGGGCGATAGAGCTGGAGGTGATCTTGGCGCGTTGAGGGCCGGCGATGGAGAGGGAAAATCGGAGAGCAGAGAGAGAGCGCAAGGAGGCGGAGGAGGAAAAATGAAAAACAACGATAATAATATGTGGTCTGATAGGGTTTGGTGATTAATTCCTATCCATTCATTTGTTTTGATAGAGGGCAAATTTGTCTCACCATGTCAAAAAATTGTTGTCAATTTTCCTTCCCCCTCTCCACCCCCCAATTTAGGGGGGAACCGTTCCTTCACAAATTTTATGAAAACTTCCCCTCTTCTCCCCTTCTTTACCCTCATAAAACTCCCAAACATGGTTAACTTCAAATTTCCCTTTCCCTTCCCTTCTCTACCCTCCATCCAACCAAACTGATAGGGACAAGAGTAAGTGCATCCACAAAAAGTTTTAGACTGTTCCTATTTAGTGACACAGAATATAACCAATAGAGATGGTTTTGGCAATGTGTAATGAAGATCAATAAGCACATCGTCAAGAGAGGTTAGATGATCGTATTTAATGGAGCAACAAGCAGCAGGCCTCTATTGTGAATGTTGGCAGTTTAAAAGAATATGATAGCTGTTGTTAATCTGATCAAGAAAATGGCCCTTAATAGTTAAATGTAAGAAGTAAGAACAGGTTCATATAGTGGTCATTAGACTTCTGAGATGGTTGCTTTGTTGTTGTAGGCATACATGTTTGCATATCAAAGTAATGTTTTCCTTTTAACATGTAGAACCACCATGCATTCTACTCTTTGTGACTTGAAATTTTTTTTTGTCTTTTCAATTTGTCCTAAACTGTTAGTTTACAATCTAGTAGAATTATTTAGTACAGACATGTTATGCACATGTTAAATTTTCTGTATCTGAACTGCATATTTGTTAAACCTTCTACCTACCTCGGTTTAGGATAAGAGTGCTTTATCAGGTAATTCATTAACAATTTGATAATACCTTTGAGACAATATACCATAACAAGGATCAATTTTTCTTGAAAAATATTTCTGTCAATCAAGTTATCTTTTGTTGCATATAGCTAGGTATATTGCAACTATTCAAATCAATTTCTGAACTTTGTTTTGGTAAGCCAGAGCACACACAGTAATCATAATTAATACATATTATGCAGCAACGAATTGGTCAAATGTTTTATTACCTTGTTAGCTAATTTCCTGCATTTGTTCTTTGGATGGTTATGCTATGGTCAGGTTGGTCCTTAATGTGTCTAAAAGGTTAATTTGTCTTATTAATCAAAGCTCTGTGATTATCATCATTTGCAGACTTCTCGAATTTTTGCACCATGGAAAAATGAAGCATGCCCTGAGGATGAAACTTCTTGGCATGAAATTGCTCGTCCACAAGTTCATGGGCATGATATTAATTGTGTTACCGTGATATATGGGAGCGGAAACCACAGGTTTGTTAGTGGAGCTGATGAAAAAGTTGCTAGAGTATTCGAAGCTCCTTCATCATTTTTGAAGACACTCAAGCATGCTGTTGTCCAGAAATTGGGCTACAGCGAGGATTTTCAAGAAGATGTCCTGATCCTGGGTGCAAATATGTCTGCACTCGGTCTTTCTCAGAAACCCATATATGTCCATGGTAGTTTTCTCTCTCCCTCCCCTTTGCAGTAAACAACTAAATTAAGACTGCTTGTGTTGAGTGCAATGAGGCTTTTTGTTGAACTACATAGATTGCTGTGAATTAATATGTTAAAACTCCTCTTAATAGTGACGATTAAAATAGCAATCTGTGTTATGATGGTTGTATATTCATTTAATCAAGTTACTTCTCTGGAGTAGTTGTAAGGTCTGCTGTTGTTGCTGTTGATAGATAGTGGGTTCTTCTACATATCTTGCCTTGTCTGTCCAAATGTAGTAATTCACAAATTCTCAAGGTCACACAACCAGTTTTGCTTAATCTAGTACTGGGGTTCTGGGTGCTTTAGTGTTTCTTAAGCCTGATCACCTGAAGCATCGCCTTTAGTCTGCTTACTCTGCTGGTCATAAGTCGTCTATTCACATGCTTATCTTGTGAATACTCTTCTTGTTCATCCATATAGGAAATGAAAGCTAGGCCAGTGGAGTAGCAACATGGAAATAACACGATAATAAATGGTAAGGTTACTAGGTTTGATTATTGGGCTTGACTAGGAGACAGCCAACATAACCAGGTTAAAATTACACTGAGTTTTTGAAGCTCGTGACAAACACAAGTTTTCGATGTCCTCAACCCTGCCGATTCTCTTGTTTGACAGGCCTATTCATACTCTATCCTCATTTGCAGGTATATCCCGCATATATTTTTAGGAGAAAGTAAATGAAAATATCGATGCTTTGCAATTTTCTAGCATCATTCCATTCATTTATTTCTTATGGAGTTTTTAAGTCTATAGTATTAAAAGTACTGATATATTCGAGGAATATATAAAACTAACATTTGTTTACTTCAAAATTTCACTGCGAATAGCATCCTGAAAAGGAGAAACTTCCATGTTATGTGTAAGGCTAAAATTGAAGGCATTTATTGTAGAAAAGCTCTGTATGAATTTTTTTTGTTTTTGTGTGCAATTTATCCGTAAGCGTTGGGTGTCAATTCCTCAGAAAATAAGCAGTATGGTCTGGAGATAACTCTTCAAAGCATTCCTTTTTTCTTTTTTGTTGATTTGTCTATAATATTCTCTCTGCTGAATACATATGTTGGGTAGTTCTACATCCTGCTATGCTTTTTTTTTTGGGTACTTTAGTCTATAAGAGTTTATTTAGGTGTTTCTAATATGTATTTCAGTGACGACTTGGTTTTCTTGTTCTTCACCTTGGAACATCCAGCGTTTCGACATTTCTGCCAGCCTGTATGTTTTTATGTGCAGTGTGGATAGATTTGTCAATGGACTGCTTAGTCTTGTGACCTTACGGGCCTGGGCAACTGTTTTTAAGGGACTTCACTTACGGATTCTAGAATTGAAGGAGTCCAGCCAAAGATTGACTCATACTTTCTTAAAAAACATAGTACTTTTAGCCTGCCACTGATTTATATAGTTCCAATGTAAGCGAAAACTACAAGTTTAGGATGTTAAATGTGAACGTTGTTTGTGGCTTTTGTCAGGATGACACCTATCTTTGGCATGAGCTGTTGTAGGCCTCAGCTCAAGCTGTCTATCACCCTTTCAGATCTAAATATTGATGTCATTGTGCTAGTTTGTTGTGAATATCTTAACTGATAAAAATTAGGGTTACACTCTGTACTATGGTCTTATAACTTCTCTTTGCATAACTTTGTAATGAATTCTTTTCGTACACGTGCAGCTGAAGCTGCAAGCAGGCCCGATGATAATGCCCTGGACTCTATGGAAACAATTCCAGATGCAGTGCCCACAGTTTTGACACAGCCTCCTGTTGAGGAACAGTTGGCGTGGCACACACTGTGGCCTGAATCACACAAGCTTTATGGTCACGGGAATGAGCTATTTTCTGTCTGTTGTGACCATGCGGGCAAGCTTGTAGCCTCTTCATGCAAGGTAGAATTTGTTTTCATTTGTTCACTTTTGTGCAATATTAGGTTCTTGTTCCCTTTGTACCATGCATGTGCATAATTGATTAGTAATCTCAATGAATTGTGCGTGTACCTATCAAGTTTTTAGCATTAAATGTAAAGGATTAAGAAGTGCTATGGATCTGCTGTTTGCTATCTGTGTGATTTCATGCTTGTGGATGTGTTAACCTGTGGCAATTCTACTGTTAATGAGTGATGCACATATATATAGAATTGTTTATTCTGTTAATGTGCTCTCTTCCTGTTTTAATTTGACATATAAATCTTGCGTTCATTAATAGATCAAATAAAAATGGTTAAAGGATAAGTTCTTTTGTAGTGCTTCCTAATCATTGGGTAATTATAATGTTGAAGGGTAAATTTTCTAGAATGTCCTTTTGGATAATAACACAGAAGGGTATAGGAAAAAAATAAAGAGCGATACATGAGGTAGTGAAAACAGATATGTTGGTGGCTAATTTAACAAAGGAGGCAGTGTGAATGGTTTTTAATGGAGAAGAAATTTTCATGTAGCCGAGTTAGACAGTATCGATAAAGGCTTGTCTGTTGTTTCGCTTTAGGTCCTTTAGTTTCTTAGATGACTCCATAAATTACATGCATGATATCTGGCATGCTCGTCAGGTTTATTCGTTGTGAGTTATCCATTCAATGATGAGAACAATATGATTGCAGTTGTGAATTGTCTAAAACTCTTTTATTTGACTTTCATGAATTCTATTTAACAGGCACAATCAGCATCAGTTGCAGAAATTTGGCTATGGCAAGTCGGGTCATGGAAAGCAGTTGGTTGTTTGCAATGCCATAGTTTGACAGTAACACAATTAGAATTTTCCCGTGATGATTCATTCCTGCTTGCTGTCTCAAGAGATCGTCAATTCTCAGTGTTTTCAATACAAAAATCTGGTAAGCTTCACAATATTACTTCCATACTTTAGTAGCTTCAATGGCAGCCACTGTTCTTGCAGCACCACATAATTTAATAATTTTGAACTGCTTGACTATCACCATGTCGAAACCTTTTGAAATGAATGTTTTCAAGCATGTTGACAGAAATTTCGGTTTATGAACAATTAAATGTCTGCACATATTCAATTTAGGCACATATGAGATTGTGTGTGTGTCGTGAAGCACATTACAACTTACCCTAATTGCCAACATGCATGGTAATTTAGTGAAAAAAAGTGATTTGTAGTTTTACGTGAAATATACCAAAATTCATGGTAGGTTTATGAAACTTACCTTTATTTATTAGCGGTTATCAAGAATTTAACTTTAAAGATATAACGAAGTGGCTATAGCAATTGAACATGTAATTTTATTTAATTAATGTATCATTTACATGATAATGTAATGTATGATCTCTGTAATATTTCCATACTGACCTTATTGTTCTCCATATAACATCAGGAGATGAAGTAAGCTATCAGTTGATTGCGAAGCATGAGGCACACAAGAGAATAATATGGGCATGCTCATGGAACCCCTTTGCTCATCAATTTGCTACTGGTTCCCGGGACAAAACTGTCAAATTGTGGACTATTGAAGGAACTTCTACTATCAAGCAGCTCGCTACCTTACCTACCTTTAAAGACAGTATCACTGCACTATCCTGGGCTGGGCTTGACCGATCTCTCAACACTGGAATTCTCGCTGTTGGAATGGACAACGGACTTATAGAGCTTTGGAGACTCTCAGGTGGAATTGCTAATGAAGGGTTTGATGCTATGATTGCTGTAAAGTTTGATCCTTTATTGTGCCATGTTTCGACTGTGAATCGATTGGCTTGGAGGAATCATGATGATTCTGATGAATCGAGGAGCTTAGAGCTTGCATCTTGTGGGGCTGATCATTGTGTTAGGGTGTTCGAAGTGCGGTATTGATTCTATTGAAACAATTTCATTTTATGTGATTGAACTCGAAATGAAATTAATGTAAAATTTTTGTGATGCATGTCTTGTAATTTAGTTTTATTTATTGGTTTTGTGAGTTTTTGTAAAATTGTATCGTTCTTTGTTGGTTAGTGGAAATTTTTTTTTTGTATCGTTGAAATGTGTACTTGATAGCCGTTGTCATTTCTTTAAAAAAAGTTTTTTTAATAAAATTTTATGTTTGGCAAAAACACCATTTCATATCGTAATATAGTTTGATATTAAAAGTAGGGTTTAAAAAAAAGTGGAGCTTAGTTCGTGGATGTATATAAGAAAGGGTTTTCCCCTTTAGAAATCACCTTCAAAATAAGATCATTCTATAAAAATCATCTTTAATTGTTAATATGAAACTGTATTTAAACGGCTTTTTGTTAAAATTATGAGTCCAAACTCATTTTTAAGTTAAAATTTTTTGACTTTATTGTAATAATTAATTGTTAAATACTAAGTATATTAGAGTCATGATAGGGAGGAATCTATAAGAAATTCTCTACTTTTTACTCCACATTCGAATTAATATCCAGGTTAATGCTAACGATACTAAGCTGTATCGCAACTTAAGAAGGATTCCACCATTTTGTATTGTACACAATTGTGTTACAGTATAGGAGTTGTACGGAAATTTAAACAAGGTTAGCATTATTCATCCAATAAACTTTTTTTTGGGGTAAAGAAAAGTGCATAATACATTAAAAACATTCAATAGTTAACTAGTAATAAAGAATATCTTTTAAAACATCCCAAAGGTTTAATTATTTTTCATATAAGAGGCTACAACTTTTTGGAATAAAAATGTAGTCTCTTGGATCTTAAAGGTGACATCCAAATAAAATACGCTTTCCAAAAGTTTTGAACTGGCCTCATAAACAGACGTCAAGCGTCTAATCTAGTAAACAAAGGTCTAAACAAGCAATTTCTGTTCCTTTAAAAAAAACGGAATCATTCATAAAAAAAATCGAATTTTCACCATAAAGTACAAAAATCCAACTGCGATGTCTTTTCCATTAAGATTACAAGCATTCACATAGTAGCTCAGTTCTCCAAATATCAATCACGGTGAACAACCTAAAATATTAAGTACAAATGAAATAAAAAAACAATCAAAAAACAAAGAATAGAGAACAGAACACCTCAATTTCAACATCAACCAACAATTTTCTCATCTACTGCCACTACTGGAACGGTAGCTGGCTCCCCATCATCATCAAGATGAAGCTGAGCATACTCATTCACCATCCCCGTCCTCTGCTTCGAAATTATCTCCTTCTTCTCCTCCTCGGCCTTCTCCACCTTCTCCTTCGTCATGGACCCCACATCCCCCGCCGCCTTTGCAACTCTAGTAAATGCCGAAGAAACCCAAGAAGCCCCCGACAAAACATAGGGATTGCTCATAATCGCAGAGCTCGCACTGCTCGCCTTTTGCTCAGCAGCAGCAAAAGCTGATCGAGTTATTTGTGATACTTGGAATTTTTCGTCAACCTCTTTGATTTTTTCGTTTACGACGGTTGTGCCTATGGTGATTTTCTCGCTTAGTCCTATGCGGCGGTCCAGGTTGGCCACGGTGGCGGAGGCATTAGAGGTGAGGTTGTGACGTTCGTCGAAGGATTTGGCACGCATAAGAGCATCCTTTCCGAGGACGAAGCCCTTGGCAAGCATGCTGCTCATCATGTCCTCGGCTTTCTTGACAGCAGAGTCAGAAGCGGAGGGCTGGTGCAAAAATAGTAAGCATCAGAGTACAATTATACACACCATGAAGTTTCTTAAAAGGAAAAAGTAAGAATACTCATAGAATTTGATAAGTTGACTAGATCATAAACCTCAGTTTGATGTAGAAAGAAAGCTAGTAAGCATCAGACTAGGTTACAGCAAAGTGCTGCTTAGGGGGTGTTGAACTGAGAAATAAATGGAAAATGATTAAGATAAGTACTTTCTTGCAGAATTGTTTTGTCGTTACTTTCTATTTGCAAATATTATTTGGACGATGAAAAGTGAAAGATGGAAAGTTGATGTGGTAGACAATGACATTTACTTCCTGTATCCTGTTTCGTTGACTTGAAAAGCGGACAGTGAAATGAGCAGTTAAAAGTGAAATGTAAGAATAGAAAATAAAAATTCATTTCTCCTTATTTTCCATCCACTTTTCTCAAAACTTTGTAGAAAGTGAATTCGGTTAAAACCCAATGTGACAGCCTCCAGTTGCAATTACTTTCCACAATTTTCCAATTACCAAACCGGAAAAACATAGAAACTGAAGTCACTTTCCAATTTAAGGTCCGTCCACCTTCCATTTACTTTTCAGTTACCAGACTCCCCCTTAAGGGTAAAAGGAAGAATCTTCATTATGCATCTGATTTATTGAAGAGATCCTAAAGCCCAGTGCAAGATTTGATAAACATATTCTAAGCACGATAGGGTTTCAGATTCCACTAAACAGAATAATTTTAATTTACTATACAAATGCAACTTTTCTAAGCATTCAAACATAACTTCAACTGACAAATTCTTGTGAGAAAAAGCAAGATTTTTCAGCATATGTTATGATGTTATCGCTATATACCAAGATGATTTAACAAAGATGATAGAGATTTTCTTTAGAATTTAATTTAAGCTAAATAATCTCATTTATGGATACAAAATTGTACGCTGTTTCCATATACCCAACACAATCTTGAAGTGAGAAATATTCGAACTTGTCATTTCAGATAATTTCAACCTGTTTGCCTCTTACTCTACTTTTCTATCAACTTTGTGAGCACAATGTGGTCTTTTAAAATTATTGCTTGAATCAATTTCTAACCTTTTTTTATTGTTCTAGGAACATTGATTAGTCTCCATCAAATCCATTAGGAGACATAGAGCGAGGAGGAAATTCAATAAGAAGAGACTTGTGCATGAACTAAAGGAATCCAATTGATGTAGATTTTATTGGATCAAGATGATCAAGATTCACAATTTGTTTCGATTAATTTATTACCTTCGCTATTCGCTGATTTTAATTGGATCTTTTAGGATTGAGATTAGTTTAATTTGTAACCACTTTTATTAGCTTTATTGTTAGGGACTTGAAATTAATTTGAATGTGAATTAGCTAGTTATATTTTATTAATTCATTGGATTGTTATGATTAGATTTAGATAACTTTTTTATTTGTTTGACATGTGAAACTTATAAATAAGGCTCTTAAGAATTGAAGTATTCATAGAATTTCAATGGCTTGAGTTGAGCCCTTAGTAATCATATTTCCCTGTTTCTTCTCCTTCTTTAACTTTCATCATCTTGGGCTGAAACAGTGGTTTGGTGTCTCGAGGTGAGTAGAGGTCGTGCGTGGGGTTAGGTAAGCTTCACTTAAGAAGAATAATCAATGAATCACCACACATAATGGGAGCTCGAATGTGAACAAATTTGTGTGTTCATTAGTCTACACATTGTTAATAAAAACCAGGTTTCATTTAAAAAGTAGCTAACATATTTGCTGCTGGGATCTGTCAGCAATTGGTAATAACCGATGATGTTGGCATAAATTCATTCAAATATATTTTATATCATGCTAATGGGCTTTACCTCAGTACTGCAAGCTTCTGGTGGAAGCTGGTAACCCTCTTCTATCATCACAACTACAGGCAGATCAACTATAGTTGCCCCCTGTGTATACATCCATCTAATATGAGGAACCAAAAAACTTCCAGGACGTGAAAACAAAAATGATTCTGAACCAAAAGATAAAAGCATAAAGCAAGGTTTCTTCTAAGTTTAGAAAAAACCTTGCTTTATGCTTTCATCTTTTGGTTCAGAATCATCTTGTTTACAAGTAAACTTTAGCTTACAGTGAGAAGAGCTGCTGTCTCAGCTCCCTGTAAATCCTTGAAGGTGACATACGCAACCTGAGATTTTTCAGATTCACTACAGGAAGTCAAATGTAAGATTTGTCAGAATCGTTTCCAATTGATCAGTAACACTGAAGAATATGATTAAAAAACTAACCTTTGCATTTCCACGTAAAGTATCTCGCCTGAAAATGAGAAGAATTCCCTAATATCCTGCCTAGATGCAGATAGGGAAACATTGCTAACTTTTACTGTTTTTGCCTGCAACAGGAAATATAGTTTATTGGG
Source organism: Asparagus racemosus (assembly GCA_037177215.1). NCBI lineage: Eukaryota > Viridiplantae > Streptophyta > Magnoliopsida > Asparagales > Asparagaceae > Asparagus > Asparagus racemosus. Next base: position 10,525,907 of record JBAKGM010000279.1, on the reverse strand, counting down.
ATAGCCTTCTATCAACAATTAGAGATTGCGAAGCGAGAACCAATAATTTCATCATTATTGGAGAAAGATAGAGAAGAGATACAGAACTATAAATTACCAACACAAGCCCGTGTAGTATAAATCTATCATTAGCAGAGGCTAACATGACTACACACACTGGTCCAAGTGTCTTTCAGCAACAAAAATTTACTCCCGATTCATATGCTACTGCTGACGAGGATGACTGCAGGGACAGAGAAAACACTGACATGGAGGAAGAGTGGTGCTTATTTATGGCTCATCAGCCTAGAATTTTTTGGTTTTATTCATTCAGACAGAAGTTGCTTTGGCTATCAAGTTTGGGATATTTTGTTTTTAGGTTGGGGTTCCTATTCGTAGCTAGGATCAACCATAACCATTGTTTTCATTCATGTACTTTTTGTTAGACTCTGAGACATTGTCTTCGTGGCTTCAAATGTTCTTTTGGATAATTGATGAAATGTGGGGGGTTTATACTCACCATTATTCTTAAAAAAACAGACATTTTGACAACTAAACCAAGAAATCGATGCTTATTTCAATGTTATCCAATCACATTCCAAACACATTCCAAATTTCGTCAATTTACAAAACGATTAATCACATCCAGCTCAGAATTAAACAGAGAATACAGTAAAAGGAAATCCCCAAAAAAAAGATCATAAATTCCAGTGGCGCATTGCCCTAAGATCACGGGATCTAAATATGGCATCAACAATCTCCCATCACCAAATCAAACGCAGATCTAATTCTAAAAACAAACATGAGATCAAGTAAACCTAGAAATTGTGATGTCAAACCCCAGATCTAGAGATCTAAAATGCAAAAGGTCTCTAGATTGTGCTCAAACTCACCGACATCTGGGTGAATCCGGTGCAGATCTGTGAGGAATCGAGAGGCCGATCGATTGAGCGCGGGGGAATTCTTGGGTTAGGGTTAGGGTTGAAGAGGACGATTTTTTTTTTATAGTAAATAACAATATAGGAGCTGAGAAAATTAAGGCTTGGGTTATTAGGGGAAGCGTCGTTATCTTTGTCAACGAATGCCACGTGGGATGAGATGTTTTCAGCGGGAAACGCGGTTTTGAAGTGAGAACTTTATTTATGAACAGGGGTGGGTTGTTTTTGGGGTGTTTGGTTCAAGGAAATGAAATTATAGGAAATATTTTCAACTCATTTTTATAGGAAATATTTTTCATTCAAAATTTTCTCTTAAAAGGATGGGAATTTATTTTCCTACTATTTTATATTTTTTAAGAAATGTTTTCCATAAATGTCGAGTGAACCAAACACATGAAAACTTAATTATAGAAAAAATTTTATTTACGAATTTGTCATTTCTCTTCAAATTTTCCTAAAACTTGTGAACCAAACACCCCCTTTGTGGAAACTTGAGGATTTCTCACACAAATTGGAATGTCATGATACACGTCACCACTTTTCAAATGATACCTTTTTTTTAATTCGGTTTAGGGCATGTTTGGATGTTTATGGGGAAGTTGGGTATTTATGACATCAAATGTAAAGTGGTCATCCACTTCATCACTTTCTACTTTAGATTTTACATTGTTTAGTTTGAATTTCATTATGAATCCTAATGTGATAATATGACATTGTTTGGATTGCATAATGTAATCTTGTAAAGTGGTAATTATGTGGATCGCATTTAAAAAGTTTATTTTACCATCTGTAAGATTATCACCATAAAACATGAAAAAAAACTATAAAATATATTGATATTTCAAGCCAAAAAAAAAAAAAAAAACTTCAATTGCTCATCACCTCACATTGCGAATTCATATAAGAAATCATTCAATAATATTCTGGTGAGAAATCATTTGATGTAGCACTTCAAAGATATATGGCCATCAAGCTAAGCAGATCATAATGTAATATTTTCAGATTTCAAGGATGTATAATTTTCTTTTGAATACTTCATGCTGCATATTAATTACTTTTTATAAAATGCAGAACCAAAAGCATCTACAATAAGCTTAATATTATAATATAATTCATTATATTCAAAATTTTCATTCAAAAAATCAGAAATACGTGGAAATCAAACTAAGTGTTAAAAATTATTGAAGGTATTCTCTTAATCAAGCTCGGAATTAATAATTAGTAGAAAACTGAGTGTTAAAAATTATTTTCTTTCAAATTATTCCTTCCACGTAGATTGGTTGTCCTTAGTCAAGTTCATATCCTTTTTTAGATGAGAATATGGTTACTTTTTGTCCTAATTGATAACAATTAAATTAAATGGATAATATATTGCCTTTCAAATTTAGCATTATTTCCTTTCTAATGCTCAATTCCAATGATTGTAGTTTAGGTTTTCCAGCTACACAACCTGAGAACCTCTCTCTGCTTCGCACACAACAAATCAGGTAAAAAATGGCACTACTCTAAATATTAGCCTCTTTCTGTTATTTTGTATGGGCACTAATCAATTGCATGTCAAAGCAATTCTGAAATTTTCTGAATGCAAAAAATTTGGACTCTCAAAGACAAGCTTAAAAAGCTATGTATTTTTGAGTCTCAAAGACAAACTCACAATATTATCAGACATATTTGAAATTATTTGGTACAATTTCATTGAGCCATACTTATATGTCCAATATTTCTACATTGTACAGTATACATATTGGCATCCACTTGCTGTTTTATTCAATTTTTATCGAGTTATTCATCAATATTTATCTAATCCAAAGTTGTAGGCATAGGTTTTGAAAGTTACAAGATTGCAGGATTGGATCACATCATCACTCTAGCGTTTTCTTTTTGAAAAAATTTGCTTGCTCTTGATTTTTCCTTCTCCTTTTGTAGTTATTTGGTTTAGATTAGAAATTTAAGTATAAAAGGATGAGAGTTGAACTTTAAGTAAAACAACCTTTAACATGATATTTTTAAGCTTTCCCTATATTACTATTTCTATAGAAGGTTAGGTTGGAAGAGCTGTAGACTACTCGCTACATATACAAGATAACATGATCATTTAACTTCTAATATATGCTAAATTAGCATCTCCAGTTTGACGATTCTTTGATTCAAAATTATCTATAATCTCCAATTAGCGTCCTGATATTGACCACTTCCTATGTGCGTTTCGTCGAACAAATTCGAGAGAAGTATTTATCACATGCAAAAGGCACAAAAGCTTACATAGCTATTATGACCCTAAAAAAACTAATAAGTGTTAATCCTCCTAAGAAGACTAACACGTCACGCTCCTCTTCTAAACAGACGAGTCCAGAGCCCAGACGGCAGGCTACTCTCATAGCTGACTCGCATGGCCGAGTCAAAATGTTTTTCACTACCAACTCGACAAACCATCAGTCATCCGCTCCCACGGCCGACTTGACCGGCCGACAACTCACGTAGCCAAGTGAAAAGGCGGTGATTGTCGGTCCTCACCCAGGCGAGTCAAAGAGGCAACAGTTACCTCAAACCCCCCAGCCAGTCGACTGGCCTAATATTAAATGCACGGTCAGAAATCATCATTATTCTAGCCCTCATAGCCTTTATGACTCATCGAACCTCATCAACACTACTCACCTTTCGTCACCCTCACATTTAACACTTGGGTGACTCACCCCCCCTGTAGCTGATACCTGTAAAGTAGATGACTACTCAGCCGCCTAGTTGAACTCGGCTGAAGTTACCGATTTGCCCCTTCAGATCTGTTATAAAAGAAAGATGTTGTCTATTGCTTAGGGTAAGTAATTTCTCTGCTCCAAAACTCTTAAACTGTTAAATTTACTTCTCCACTCAAACTAAAAATACTAACTTGATCGTCGAAGGAACCGCCGAAAAACTCAACTCCGCCCTCTTATGAGTTATTCATGTGCAGGGATGAACGGTCTCTCTCCAATGGAGTTTGAGGACCTTAACACTCTCCTAATCCACAGACTAACCCATTGTTTGATAACTATCATCAACAAAAGCCATCATCATCCGGGATGTGTTAGGTGACTACCATTCTTAAGCGAGTTGAATTATTTAAAATGTTGCACTGAGATCATTTTGCATATATGTTCTTTAAGGAACCTTATGTCAATTAAGTTGATATAATTAATTTCTGTACCTATAGAAACTATACCTTATGCAATTGTTTTCCTTAATTTTCATTTGTTCTTGAGTATTTGATGTTCAATAATATTTCATTAAAGTATTCATTGCTTTCTGACCTTTTCTCATTTTATATTTAGTTGATTTATTGCCTTTTTTTTAATCAATTGTAGGCTGAAGATTCCTTGATCATAGCAAAGCTCAATTTATCCCCTCCCCCTCTCTAATCTCTACTCAAGACTATTGTTCTTCTTTATTGTCAAATTATTTTCCCTTATTTGCATTTGTTATCAACTATTTTTTGTGAGAATAAGGTTACTGTTCACGCGTGAACAGTAACGCCCAAAAACAAAAAATCTCTTTTGTTTTAGTCCCACATCGGATAGTTGAGAGAGTACCATACATTAGGGGTTCTATAAATATAGACCTATTCCTTT
>JBAKGM010000279.1:10475264-10487318 GCA_037177215.1 Asparagus racemosus | reverse complement strand
GAAGTGACATATAATATAATTAATTAACAATGATAATTAATTTAGTTTAGTTAGTATTAGAATGTAATATCAAAAAAAGAATAGGGGTAATATAGTCATTGGAAAGTTTTTCCACACCTCACTCTTTTAAAGGGAGTATGATATATGTAAACAACTAGTAGTAACTAGTTATGGTTATGGCCTAGTTAGAGGTTTAAAATTTAAATGGATAACTTCCACTCCTGTATCCAATAATCCAAGCAGCTCAAACTCAATGCAATTAATCACATAAAATCCAGTTCCCATTTCCATTTCTTATCCAAATCCAAAATAAAAACAACCTGAAACGCTTCCTTCAAACTAGTCAACTATGTCTTCGACTTCATTTCAGACTAAAACTGATGGGTGAATAGGTTAAAATGATTCAAGTACGCTTGAAAAACCTCTTGGTTCCGCCACGTCATATATATCAAATGATTTCGAACCTGATTATCTATATTCCCGAGCTTGTTTGCTACAGATGCTTGAAGCTCGCCTTAATTAAACAGCCGGCGCTCGATTGTTGCCATCGAGGAAAGAAATTGGTGTTACTATTTATTTTGTGACATGAGACGTTCATCAAATGGGCAGCTATAGATATTTATAAAATGCAGTTACTTATTTACCATCCCAAAAATCACAAATCATTTGATTTCATGAGGTCGCTCTTTTCTTCTTCTAGGAATAGACCGCTATCTAGATGTTAGCCAACAACGGTGGTCGATTTAGAATTTTATTCCAGTGGTGTTCCCATGTAACTTATTAGGTCATTAGAATTAAAATATTGATAATTTTACATTTTATCTTAGTTATGTCCTACCCCAATTCTAGTCATGTCCTAAGTAGAAAATATAAGTAAAAGTAAATAAAAATATATAAAAAGCAGAAAATCCAGTGGTGTCTTATAAAACCACTGAGCACTATGTCGGCCAAAAATCATTGTTCCTCTACATCTCATCCAAAAAAATTAAAACTTTCCAGATTAAGAACATCAATTAAAACAGAAGCAAAATACAAGCATTATTTTGATATCACAGGCACTATACAGTAAATGTGATATGTAAAGAAGTAAACTTGCAAGTAAATGATTCTAGAACCCCAATCTAGAAGAATTCATCTCCTTGATCAGATATGTTTACTTCTTACAAAAATCCACAATAACAAAACTACCCAAGCTATTCATCATGTTATATGTTATGCGGTCAAAAACATATGTTGCCCAATTAAGTAGAATATATACAAAGAACATTACCCAGCTTGCATTTAACATATTTTTACCTGAATAAAAAAATATGTTATCTATCTATGCTATTATGAGCAAGCCAAAAAGAACAAAATTTTATTCAAACTGTCAACACACCTTATAAACAACATTGGAAGGGAATATGTACAATAAAAACTGTCCGCGCACGAAAAAAGTTTCAAAACTCAAGGAATTTCCTAACGACAGTCAGTAAGCTCTCAGTGATAGCTTCTGGCAAAAATAATTAAAGACGCCGACGGGGCTGTCAATTATACATGTAGAGGCTATCACTCTGTGTTGGCAAATCTTTTTGCAATAATGGGACGAACGTCATCAGCATCAAGAAGAGTTTCAAGGAACGGAAGCAACGAAATCAGAGAGTGATCTGATGGGTCGTCAAACCAACTCGTGATAGGTATTCCATTGTTTACTTGCAATCGGAAAACCTGTGATAATGAAGGAAGAGAGCAAAAAACATTAAGCATCTAGCGCGTTTTAATAGGTTTCTGTCAAAAAAAAAAATGTCAAGACTATTATTTTGAACCACATATATTGCTTGGTGGGCTGCTATGAATCTCAAGCACAAGAGGAAATTTGCATAAATTAGGGGGAAAATAATATAGAGAGTCCTTGATAAAAAATCATATAGGAGTAAGGAGAATGTGACATGTGTCCGCTACCAAATTAAAATCAGTGCAATTGATATATAAAACCAACGCAATCATTAAACCTCAGAACAATTAAACCATCAGTGCCAGTAAGTACTGAATCAGTCGATTAGTATCTGAAACAAGTCAGTCATATTTAAAATTGGTAGTAGGATGCATGTCACATTATTGATTCTTTCCTGTATGATCTTTTTACCTAATCACTGGAATGGCAATTATGAGATTAGGAAAAAATCTTAATAACAAAAATGCAAAGAAAAGAACCTGTGGCGAGTTGTCAATTATGACAACTTTTGCGAGGTCAAGCCCTAAAACAGTCAGGTCTTTGGTATAGTTGCCATCAGAAAATATGCACGATTCCCGATACATTCTCTTAGAGATTAGCCTCCTGTCAGGATCTAGAATATCGAGCAGCTTTTCAGCGTAGACCCTCTGACTGGCTGTGAAGATTACAACATTGAACATACGAGAAACTCTCTCGAGGAAGGTTTGCAGGTGGGGCCTACATTTAACATATACAGTGTGATGTGTCATGTTAAAGAAAACGGGGAAACTGAAGTCTGCGTCGTCACAATGGTCTAACGTAGAATGGACGAGAGTTTCTGCAAAAAGATGACAGAGAAAGCAGAAAATTTTAGGTTTTTTTTCAAAAGGGTTAAGTGTCGATAGACCCTCTGTACTATTGCCCAATTGCAGGTAGACCCCCTATAGTTAAATTGTTGTAGATAGACAGCTATGTGAACTTTTTTTTATTACTTTTTTTCACTCTAAGGAGGTCTATTTGTTAACCGAGAAAAAAAACTCTTTCTCTGAGGGTAAAAGAGTAATAAAAAAATTTCACTCAGGGGTCTATATGCAACAATAGAATTACAGGGGTCTATCCACAGTTGGGTGGCAGTATAGAGGGTCTACCCATGATAAAAATTCATTTCTTTGATGAATCTTGTAAAGAAATGTACTGGAACATAATAGTGAAAATATGCGTGCAAGCTTAAATCTCTAGAACACAAACTTTAAGAGTATTCCGAGAATGTCAAATGTTAAGTGATTAATTCCATAGAAATACCATATTAGCAATTAGGTTCTGAGTGATTTTGGCTTGCCTCGCTTTATTTGCAATGAGTATCTAAAAATGAGGGGTATGTTGAATGTGAAATCCGTTGCAATATTGATATGTATGGCATAGGAGTATGAGTCTGAATTATCTGACCTTGGACATAAAATGTGCATGTTCAGCTCTTTTATGCATAGCATGATGGTTTTTGAGCGGTGGTTTTTTTTTTCCCACAGCCTAGTTGGGTTTTTTGTTTAAGGCTTACTGTGTTATCTTCCTCCTTTAATATGTCTGCTTAACTTGGTCTCATCACAGCTTCCTACGTGGTGCAAATGTGCAGTTGCTTTTAAAGCCCTGTAAAGGATCCAAGGGTTTGAATGACTACATCTTCATGATTTTGAGTAACTATAAGTGTTTGCATAGAAACTTCAGTATAGCCATTTATATATGATGGCTGCTTTGACAAAGAAGATGCGTGGATATCTGAAGTGTCAGATACTTCTTTTTTCTGATACTCGATTAGCATGTGTCATATACTCTCTTCGATGTGTCCTAAAATATACTGTGTCCTGGAAGCAACAGAAACATATCATAAACATATTCAAGACTAAGAAGATAAAAATTGATTGTATGAATTATGATGTCACAGTTATACTTGATTTCTAAAAGCATTGAAAAATTATAATGTCCAGATTCTCTGTAAGGAATATAATTATTCCTGTAAATTTTTATTTCACTTGAAAATATTTCACAGCATCTAAGATATTGTGCTCATTTCCCCGTTCTGGCCTTACTAATTCATACTATAGACAATGAACATTAGCAAAATGCACATGTATATACATTAATTATAGCCTAGATTACCCTTACACTTCATCTAGGCTCCCATATCTGTGTTGTCACTTCCCGTATCCATATCCGTGTCTCACACTCCTTGGACACTTCTTGAATATATACGTACATTTACTCGAACATATACTCAATTATGTAATGCATATTTTAGTTTAAAAAACTAGTGATACACTTCTTAGACGTATATTGTACCCTTCACCTCAAATTTTTGCAACTCGTTGGACTCGGGATAGGGTCATTTTAGCACATACCTAGTTCATAAGTATGATTCTAAAGGGTCATATGGGTATCTTGTTCAAAAACGAGCAGTTTTTCAATTTATAGTCTACTCAATAAAAGAAACATAAAAATGTTATAGGGATTTAGTTCTCATAACATGTGAATAAAAAATAATAACAATCTCATATAGATTATTAATTTTAATATATACGTATATAATTGTGTCCTCGACAAACTTTTACAAGTTTGTCATGTCCCATATTCACACATGTATTCGTGTCCGTACCCACCCATATCCATGCAACATAGATTATAACCATACCATAATGCATCCATATTCATGGATTGTGTGTTTTAACAGCTATGAGTATGTCTGTAACTATTTCCATTTCATTGCACAGTAATCCTTTTTCAAGTTTTCTTTTGGAGAAAATTGCCTCGACCCCCTATCTTTTCAAAATCAACGTTTCATGGCACACCAATACTTTTTCAACTTTTCTTTTGGAGAAAATTGCCTCGACCCCCTATTTTTTCAGAATCAAGGTCAACACACCCCCTCCCCCTCCAAAAAAAAACCCAAAAGCCATGAACAGTGGTTTGAAACGTCAAATGAAGTTATCCCCCAACAAAAAAGGATAATGAGACTCGCTTGTTCTACGTACAATTATTTATATTTGCTAAAATCCCTAAATTACCCATGTCTCCTCTTCATTCTCGTTCTCTTCTTTTTCATCTCTCTCAGAAATCCACCGACCTATTTTCCGATATACAACACCACCTTCCTCCGATCCATCCCTCTCACCCATCCATCAGGATTTGGATCCTCTCCGCTACAAAAAAGTAGTAGAGAGACCACTACTATATCACAACGGTTAATTTGTTTAAAAAGGTAGTTGTGATTTGCCTTGGAGTGTAAATTAGGAAATGAGTGCAAATCATGGGGGTATGATGTGTGTTAGATTTAGAATGAATCATAATCACCTACTAGACATCATCTTCCTCCGATCCATCTCTCTCAACCATCCAACACCGCCTCACTTTTTCCCCGAGCCGCCCTAACCTCCTTATCCCTCTCTCCCTCAACCCAAAACATCTCTCTTCTCCCCACCACCCCTCCTCTCACCTCCCCTTTTCCTCAACTGTTTCGCTCACCCATCCACCTACCACAATCGATCTGCATCCCCCCTCTTCAACTCCTGCCACTCTGCAAATTCTACTCTATTCCTAATCTAAGTCTTTCTATAATCTTTCTCTACTGTTACATGAAAAAATGTACAAGTTTAGAACTATCTTTCTTTATTATTTTCTACTTTTAGCTCTTATTGTCTATGTTTCTCCTCACATTCTACCTTTCTTCTTTTACACTATATTTTGTTCTTACTGTCTAGTTTTCTTCTTTTACGTCTGCCCTTTTTTCAACTACATGTCACTCATAACGACTACTTTATTCTTTTCCAATTATCTTTTTTTCTTATGAGCTACCTTTCTTCTTCTTATTTGATACCTTTTAACGAGAATACTATTTTTCTCTCTTCTTAACTACTTTTTAATTTTTTTAGTTACCTTTTATTTATATTTCCATGAAAAAACAATAGGTTGTTCTTTAGAAAATACTCGCATACTAAATTGGAAAAAGTAAAATTTAAAAACAAAGGAAATTTATAAACATGAAGAAGTACCAAAACATAAGTAAATTAAACATGAAGTAGAGAGACATGCAAGTAAACTAATCTGTGCACATGAGTGCAAGGAAATTGTTCTTTAGTTTTTACCATCTAAATCAAGTACTAGGGTGATAGGGTTCCTTTTCCTTGTTTCCTTCGGTAATAAATTAGGACAATCAGCCTCCGGTAAATCAGGCAAACTCCTGAGAAATATCTCGGGGTCAAAGCACACAACTTCTTCCAGATCACTATATTTGTAGCTTAGCTCAGTATCCAGATTGGATGTAGCCTGATGAATAGCTGAGGAAAGGCATGGATCATCAGAGCTCATTGCAATTTCTTCAGATGATCTGTCACCATGAATAATGCAATTTGCTTCCATAGTTTCTTCAAGGGAAGGCAGTACCATGTATTCAGCCTCATGATAAAAAATATTTTCATGCTGTAAGTGTTCATAATCTTGAAAACCAGCAGTTATAACATCAAAAAAGCTAATATCATCAAAGGAAGCAGCCACCTCAGAATTGTAGAAATCCCAAAAGCTGCCATTTTGGGCATCACTAGAGTTAAATAATCCATTGGTGCTATCAACAGAAAGCAGCTGAGAAAGTTCAGGCAGTCCGTCTTTCACTACAAAAAAAGGCACAAGTATCTTGAATAACCCATAAAATATTTAAAGAGATCCTAACTAGATACAAAAATTACACAAAATGGCATCACACCTCTGAACATTGTATTTGCAAACACTATCAATATAGTGATTATTAGTTGAACAGAAGAGTTTTCCTTAGTATATTAGTTGCTGGTCTAGACACTGGAAAAACACAGATTTTTTTTTTCTTTTCTGATCCTTTTATACTTGCCAGGTGCCCCTTAGCCGACCAATACTAACAGGGAAAGGCTCGAAGGAGGATAGATTTTATATACAATTAAATCAAATAAACAAATTTTAGCATTCATGAATTACACAATGGGATTCACTTTTTGTTAGTAAAGGGCACTACATGCACCTGCATTGTTGTGATTTGTGGCCTTAAACTGAGAGTCGCTGCAATCAAATACAGGTGAGAAGATTCTTTCCATAACAGGTGGAAATGCAGTAGATAGGGAAGCCTGTAAATATCAATAAAAAGAAAATTAATTAACATGTGGCAATAATATCTACAAACAGGTACATTAACAAAAATGCAAATTTTTTCATAGGATCCTGATGCTGTTAACAAAAAATAATAATGCTCTGAGTTTGAATCTCTGTTCAAACACCTACAGAAAGGCACGAAAATAGCACGGAAGTAACACTATATATCTTGATTTAGCCACTTACAATAGTTACCTTGAAACAGGGTAGATTATAATTAATGGATCTAGGAGAACTGAAAATAATTTTTCCTTCAAATTAAGAAGGTAGTAGGAAATGTTTGACATAGTTTAGTATCTGAATCAACATTGTGGAGCAAGAAAATATACACAAGAAAATCATCAGAACAAATGTATACCATTTTTTCGGTGACTCTTAGTGTCTGAAGATAGGAGATGGAACTTCAAGAACAGTTCTGACTAAAACATTTGGAATATTGTGGTTGAGCTTTCAATTTTCAAAGAATCTGCAAATAGAGGAAACAATAATGTATGTATTAAGGGAAAAAACAGGAATTAGAGGTAAAGTTAAAAGATATATCACACATCCAAAATCAAGATACTTAAAGAAGTCATATACTGATAGGTGATTCTAAATTGGCCAAAAAAACCACATTTTAGTCAATAATCCAAAATAGAACGCAAAACTTCAGCAGAATCAACAATGCCAATGAACTAAATCAATCCAAAAAGCGAAATTCAGCAAAAATAACAACCTGAATTTCTAATAACCAATAACCCCACATCCCAAATTCCCCCAAAATCACACATCAAACAATAACAAAGCGCCAAGGTACCAATTCAACTCAAATTAATTGAAGAAACAAACTTTAATGAAACTAATAGAACAGTAAGAAACAGTAGCAATAAACTAAAATCCATCACTCACTTCCCAAATTAAAAAAAACCCAACATAATAAATCAAGCAGTAAACCCAAAATAGTAGGAATTGAGTCAAAATAATCTTCAAAACTGATAATTATCTGTACCCATCAACTAAAATCAGTCTCAAAACAAAAAATTCAGCAATAACAGCATCAGAAATTCAAAATTAACCAAACCCACATCCCAATTCCCACAAAATCACACATTACAACAACAATAATTCACTCAAAATATCAAATTTACACAAAATCCAACAAACACTTCGACCCAGAAGAGCAAAGGAGCATACCTCAAAGGCGTTCTGCTTGGATCTCCTTCCCTCTCTGGCTCGCGCTCTCTCTGGTTCTCTCTCTCTCTCTCTCTCTCTCTAGAAGGCGAGGAGAGAGAAAACGAACAGGGGAGAGAGAGAGTAGAAGAGAAGGGATCAAAGAGCCACTTATAATTGACTTGAGAGTCGAGAGAGACCAGCATTTTCATGTCACGCGGATCGACGAGGATCAAAATGGACGGCTCTGATCTTACCCCAATGATTTGCTGTCCGCACGTGCGAGTCCGAGCCCCGGGTTCAGCCTGTCCTCTCGCACGTGCGGTTCCTCTCTCCGATTTTAGATGGGACAAATTTTCGAAATATACATTTTAAGACTTTTATTTGTAAATTTCGACCCATTTGACTTTTATTTGCCAAATTCGACCCAGTTTCGGCCATGTGGCTGAAACCGGGTCGAATTTGGCAAATAAAGTTCGAAAACTTCACGAGTTTAAAATCCGGTGAAGTTTAATGGTTAATTAACAACCTTAATGAAAAAAGCTGAAAAAATGGCCCAAAACTTCAAGGGATTTGAAATCCCGTAAAGTTTGGGCTGCAAAATTCAGTTCAAGTGGACGTGATATCTATACAAATAGTTGTAGCCCAAACTTCACGGGATTTGAAACCCGTGAAGTTTGGGTGTATTTTGAATTCCGTATTTTATTTTCGATTAGGGATCTTAATCACGCACTAAACTTCACAGGATTTTAAATCTCATGAAGTTTTCAAACTTTATTTGCCATTTTCGACCCAGTTCAGCCACGTGGCTGAAACTGTGTCGAAAATGGCAAATAAATGTCAAATGGGTTGTTTTTTAAAAATAAATTACTTAGAAGCTCTATTTTGAAAATTTGTCCTTTTAGATGTTGATGTTTTTTTCCCCAAATATCCTTCAAGTCATAGACTCATAGGTGATTCTAAATTGGCCTCAGAAAGCTGTCATTTTATCCCATAAACTATAAGCAACTCTAATTTTAACATTCATACTAGATAAAATTAAACCTAATAATTGATAACAAAAAAGTTTTTTTCTTCACCAATCTAATTTGAAAATATAAAAAATATCGCCGAAGGAACATCTACGAACGACAGAGCAATGAAGGATCCGGAGGCAAGGATGCATCCTACATACTAATTCGAAGTTCTTTATCCATTATAGATTCGGATATTCAAACCTAAAATATACATGTAAGAAGAGAGAATAGTAATATCATGTAAATTGATATGTACCCATATTTAACAAGGGTGCGGATGGATTTCAATGACTTGACTGGAATCTGAACTTTTTTTCCCCTTTTTGTGGATAACCCAGTCTGGAATCGAACCTAGGACTGTGAGAGCTATATTGAAACCTCCCGACTATCTGGATCAACCACGGTGGGCTTGAACTAAAATTGTTTTATTTGGATTTCTAACATCATACAAATACTTGTTCATCAGAGTATGGACGTAGAGATGAATATCTGTCTTTTAGGATCTAAATTAACAAGTATATTCATCTGTATATAATCAGTACAATAGTACAAAATATTATCAACTCTAAAGATTGATGCTAGATCATGCTTTCCGACATAAAATGTGCCCTTTGTGCTAAGGTTGATGTACTCTGCAAAACAAAATCTGGGCAGTTTCTCAACTAACAGACTTTTTTACCAACTGCAAAAGTTTTTACACCTTCAATTTGAAACAATGTACAATACACAAGTAGAGTTTCACTGAAGAAACCGTGGAACACAGCACAGGATTATTACCCCCAAATATTGATACAAACAATTAAAAGATATGTTGCTAAATTAAAAATGAAAGCAAGAAAAGGGCTAGCTGCATTTATGGCAAATAACTAGGTGAATGATGAAAATAATAGATGCATTTTGACGACAAGAATGGGGGAAAAAAAAGACTAATAAACTTGAGATCTTCTGCGGTTAATTCTTTGATAATTTCTGAAGAGCATCAGATTTAAGCTTCAGAAAATGGGGGTAAGCTTTACTACATAGCCCATCAATCTCTTCCTCCCATTTTTCATAAACAACAAAGCCAAAGAAGAGCAAAGAAACACCTGGGACCATAAAATGAACAGAGAGAATCCATTATTTCAAAATGTCAATAACATTTAGAGATGGTTAATTGGATAGAGAAGCATCTGATCGAAACCTAGTTTGAATATGCTATGCAGAGACATGGTTCCGAGAAAGCTGAAGGCCAATAGAATGCTTGCTACCTGTTAAAACACATAGGCTAAAAACGAATAAAATGTGTTTCCTCGCTCTCATTGATAAATTTGCAACTGCACTCAACAAATCAAATAAGGGTAAATATCATAAAACTACGATCAAGTATCAAACTATTTTTATTTAAGAAATGTCCCAGAAACCTTTTTCCAAAAACTATCATAAAGCTACTGATTTAAAAGCTCGCGTTATTTTTCTCATAAAACTCTGATAATTATGGTAGCTTTTGAAATTTACCCAATAAGAGATTTAATTGAAGAGGACTTTTAATTATCTAGAGAACTAGGATAAGCTACAGATGAGAGTATTAAATACCTTAAGAAATAGTGGCCAGTCCTTCCCCCTGCAAAGAGATTTTAGTATGCGAACTGCAGAATTCCATGAACAAGTTGCTATGCAAGCAAGACGGTGTGCCTTTCTTTCTGATAAATGAAAATATGAAGGTGGTATCTTCCCAAATTTGATTCCCTGTCTGTAACCATAGTGGATAATGTTGGTGTTTAATAATGACATGTAAAAGACAGCAGAAGATGTACAATGGATAGGACCATAAAAAGGATTTAAAACAGAAACCTAACTATTGCAATCATAAACTGCCAAGAAAGACAAAAGTTAAATTATATAGGCATTTATGCTTCTGCAATGAAAGTAGATCTCAAGCTTCAAGGATCACGGTGTGGATAAAATAAACTTGCTCAGCATTAGAAGTTATTGTCCTCAAAACACATTTTCAAGACTCGATAATTTGCTAGTCATCATCAATGGTTACAAAGTCATGACTTGTAGCAATTCGGATCTAGTAGTAAAATATTATCCTGGGTAAATTTCACAACACCATCACTATCATAAACTACTAGAAGTTTTTGAGGAAAAAAATAACAAACTATTTTTATTATCGAAAAATCTTACTATCTAAAATCAGCAAAAAACACCCACATATATCAATAACGCTACTCCTAAATTCAATGTCAAAGGGCTTTCATTTATGTTTTACAAACCAACCATGAATTTGCAGATAAGTCACAAAACTACGTAATTAACCTCGTTGATATATAACTTTCAGGTATTATCATAAAGCTACCATATAGCTTTCTGATAGTATGTTGTATTTTTCTACCGACTGAAAGTATTTCCAGAAAAAAAATAGTTTCTGGGGTAGTTCATGGCGATTTTGTGACATCTACCCCATGAATTTATCACTATCCTGCATTAATTACATGAATAAATTATGAGTATTTGCTAACTGCGGGATATTCTGAACTGTTTCTTCGCTTCGCAAACTGTAGGCTCAAAGACAAATATATAACTGGGAATGTGAACAATTTAAAAAATATAAATCTATAAACAATATAATAAGTCTTGAGAATTTTAGATGATGCCATGACTTTGAAGAAAATGGGAGTTGAACGTCATAAACTATAAATGGAAGATAATGAAGATTCATACATTTCTGTAGGTAGAAAACCATGACCAAACAAGCACAAAGCAGCGAGCGAGAGAAGCTTTGATACTGCTGTGATGAAGGTATATCCAAATGCAAACAAGTAACAGTAAATAATAGCCAAGACCAGCAACACAATGAGTGTTTGTTTCTTATTTTTCCAGAGAAGCGTATTGGCCACTGGAACAGAAAAAAAATATCTATCAGTAACTAACAAGAACATTTTTTCAAAATAGATCCATTTAAGTTTTTTTTTTTAAAAACCGACCCACTCCCCTTTTATTTACAGAAATCGACTCACTTTTGGTTAATTGCGGTACTAATTAGTCGGGGTT
>JBAKGM010000279.1:10464545-10475164 GCA_037177215.1 Asparagus racemosus | reverse complement strand
ATTAAGCAAAAGTGGGTCGATTTCTGTAAATAAAAAGGGAGTGGGTCGGTTTTTTTTAAAAAAAACTCAGGTGGGTCCATATCGAAAAAAAGTTCTAACTAACAAGGACAACAAAACATAAATTTTAGGGTAAATGTCAACAAACCACCCAATAAGTTTGGACATCTTTTACTTAACCCCGAAAAAATTTGAAACTTCACTTAACGCCCAATAAGTTTTCTGGCTTTTCTGGGTTCCATTCCCAACTTATTGAGGGTAAAGTGAAATTTTCAAACTTTCTCGGGGTAAGTAAAAACGTCCAAACTTGGCGGGGTTTTCTAGAAATTTTCCCTAAATATTAACATCCCTGGATTCCTTACTTTTTCTATTCCCGAGGATCAACGAAGCTTTAGATGCACGAATTCGTGGGAGAGCTCTCAAATGTGAATACGAATCGATTGTCCTCTTCAGACCTTCCTAAAATTATGTCAAAAATCTCAGAATAATTTATACTACAAAAACTGAAACTTTCAATGTTACAGGCCAAAGCAAATGGAGTGTTCCACAAATTGAAACCTTGAGTGGAACTAGAGGTTCATAATCAAGCTGAACTCTGGCTTTAGTACAACTGAAAGTTCTGTTACACGAAAGAAGTCTAATTCTTGAAGGTGTCAGCTGAGGCACGCGCAAACCACACTGAGAGAAGGATTTATATGTATACTCTACAAAACGAGCTATAGGCATCACCGCGGCAACTGGAATATTTATGCTTGGCCTGTATAATAAAATAAAGCAAGAATTAACAATGGATATTGTGGTGTTATGTGCATATTTAGTAAGTTCCGTTCTGAGTGATAGAAAATTTCAGGCTAATGAATCTTTTCAAAATTTCCTATGCAGTAACTGCAATCTGATAGAATGAATTATGGCATGTAGCTCTTCATTTTTTTCATATATGGTAATATGCCTGCGGATTGCTTAAAGATGAAAGTTAGGGGAGAAAACAAATGAATGATGCAAGATTCAGAGAAGAAAACATGAGTTCTGTAATTTTGCCGAAATTATATATTCCATTTTTTTGTTTAACTACAGATGTATCTATCAACTAATAAACTTTTACCTTACTATATAAACATCAGGAGGATAGACTTTACTATTCTAGGATATCCTCTATGTCTCTATAGAAAAAGTCAAAGTGAACAATTCTTTATTTGTCAAATAATATCCTTCAAGGAGTTTGGAATTAAAGAGCTATTAATCCTTCTATTGCATGCCTAAACGAGAACGTCACCTTCCATAGCTAATGTGTGTGTGTACATGTTGATGGATGTGTCTGCATGTGGATCATATCTTATAGCATGTTAAAAACTTTCAAATTGCTAAATTATCAGCCGAAGAACACTTCAAAATGGTAAAGGAAATTTGTAAAGGCATGGATACTATATTCACCTTTCGTATCCAAGCCCTTCAAGAATAAGTGAGAAAAAATCCCATAATTTTATTGGTTCATTATTAGTTATGAAATAGGCCTGCACATAAACATCACGCTAAGCAAACATAGCAAAAAAATGTTAAGCATCCGTAATAAAACGATCAACACAATGACAACCGAATTACCTGTCCAGCTGCTTTCTCCGCACGAGAGCCACCAGAAGCTAGAGTTCGCTCTGCACATATATGGCCATATGCAACATTTTCCACATAGGTGAAGTCATATAAATTGTTGCCATCACCAATAATGAACTAATAGTAAAGGGACAAGAAAATTAAATGGTCATTAGTATTTAACGGCAATGACAACAACATGAAGATAGCACAAGTCCATATTTTAAACTAAGGTTTTCTGATGCAAGTTACATTAATGGTACTCATCTGTATATGTTATGTAAACATAAATGATCGCAATGATAAAACTCTCTATAGGAGGAGTTGATAAACAGTTGGGACTGGATAAAAAAGTTGCTTAAATATGGTTCAAGAGTTAACAAGAGACACCAAAGTAGGGAAGAGACATATTCATACACTATTTCTCCAATAGCGACAAAATACTTAATTCAAATCACTTTAAAATTTTCCAAACAAGTAAAAATCAGCATGTGGGGAAAGAATTAGAGAGCTTATTGGCACTTAATACCCAAATATTTCACGCTTTTTTAGCTTTGATATCCTGAAGTTGTAATTTGACAAGTTGATACCTGAATGCCTTAAATTTGTTCCTCACTTTCCCCAAACTCAAAAAACTGAAATTCGATAAGAAAAATTGTTTCTCCTTCACTTTTCTGTGTTGATATTCCTGAACAAATTTAATGTCAACTCTTTCACATGGGATCAAATAGTCAAAATAGAACTTCAGGGTAACAAAGCTAATATTTGTTAGAATCACAGTAAGTAGTTGTTTTGGGACCTTCAAGTTAATATTTGTTGTAAATATAAAGTTATAATCCTCAATTCAATCCACACCACAGCTTCGAAGTTTTGGTGCAGTGGAAGGGTTCTTCGACATAGCATTAGAGCAACACAGTTTTTTATGCAAATTTAAAAGAATTTTCAAAAAAGATTTGATAGTGCTGCGTAAGCCCAGATTTCACCCCAAAAAAAGAGCACTCAAATTGCAGAGGCATATTAGAATACAAAATTATAGTCCTCAACCCTCAGCACAACTTCGGAGTTATGGTGCAGTGGCAGGGTCCTTCGACAATATTCAAAGCACCACTCCATTGCCATCAAAAGAAATAATTCCTTCAATGATGATATTTTGTGAGGAAAACGATGATGATTTTGGGAGGAAAACGATGATATTTTGTGCCTTTTTCATGACATTCTTCACATTAAACAGGATACATTCAATTCAAAGGCAGACACAAAACTGTTCAATCAAAAGAATTTCTGAGAAGAAGAGACTAAATGAGAAACAGAACAGTGACAAGAACTAAAACAATCTCTAATTCACAAGTTTAGAAATTTAAGATATGTGAGATCATGGAAACATCCCCAAAGGTGATTATCAATTTATCATGACAAAAGTACCAAAACACTGTAAGTGGGCATGCATTACCTTAGATTTCCCAGCCTTCGCAGCAGAAATTAGTGATGGCACCAGAAGCTTATCACCAGGACCAAAAATACTGCTAGGACGTATACAACATGTAAGTAGTCCATTTTTCCCGTTAGCCTTTATTACCAACCTTTCTCCTTCTGCTTTAGTCTCTGAATAAGAATCATTGAACTGGAGGTAAAAGAAAACTCAGAGTAAAAGAAATGTCAGAGCAAAATAAACCTCATTATAGTACACAAAATCATCGGTTTTTCAATATTAGTCCCAGAAATTTTCAGATATTGAAATTAGTCCCCCAAATCTTTTTCGTGTTCTCAAATTAGTCCCTCTATTACGTTTACCATCCAAATTGTTAACCACGGCTGGGTTAGTGTTAGCCTGGTAATTGCCAAATTACCTAAATCAACCAAAATCAACACCAAAATGTGTGGATTTTAAGTCTAACATTGCAGAATCTTTCCCCAATTTATGCTCCAATAAAGTTTTTTTCGGGTCTGGGTTTGAATGCATGAGGATACAACCGGTATTGCACCCAAAAATGTTAAAGATGGTGTAATATTCCCTCAATTTCGACCAACCACTGACTAGAGAAACAAATTTTAAATAATTTAAAAGATTTGGGGCCAAACTTTAAAAAATATGAAAGATTTTGGGGCTAATATTAAAAAAAACCCTATAATCATTAGTAATGCTGCCGTCAAATTCATCTCAGAAATATCGATACCTTCTCAGGGTACGGCATTGATTCCATTCCATCAAAAATTCCATGAACACCGTCAAAAACAACACTAGGCGAACTTGTGTAGATAAGCCTTTTGACATTGCATTCTACACAAGCACGAACAACGTTCTTGGTTCCTGCAAATGTGTAAAAACTGAGCATTATGTCCAGCTATAACTTCTTTCTTCATGTTTATGATGATTAAAGGTGAGATATAGTGAACTCCAGGGATCCAACCTTCTATATTGACTGAATGATGAAGCTGATAGTTATTGATAGATGAATCAGGAGCCGCCATGTGGAACACTACCTCTACTCCTTCAAATGCTGAGACAAACAGGACAGAAAGATGATTAATACTTAATTGTGGAGAGCCAAAACAATGACTCCTAATTCTAGCTAGTTAACCTTATAAAACTTACATAAAATTCCAGTATATTTTTTCCGTACAAATGTTCCAGTATCTGTCATCTAAAACTGAAAGTTTTTGAAAATGCTCCTTCCACCACTCCTAATGTTCAAAGGTATTAGAATGCCACATGTTCTACATTATTATTGCACCTCAATCTTGAAAATCAACTATCCACTTTTGGAATTTAAATACATTGTGAATATTCGTCAATTTTTTAGATGATAAGATGGATTTACTTTCTCATGTTTACAGGTAAATCTTGTTATTATCCTCTGAGCATGACTGGTTACTTTTCCTGGATTCTCGGATATATACAAATTGAATTATATAATTATCCTGCATTAGAATTAAAAATCGTCAAATATTCTAATCAAGAAATTTTTTTTCTGCATTCATTGCATTGTTAGAGACTGATAAGATAGAAAAGTGACTTAATCCAGCAGGAATAGGCAAACCTTCTATGTAGTAGAGCAAATAAACTACAAATATGTATTCTTTCAATGTGGAACTAAACACTTCTACATATGATGTGATAAGAAAGCTCCAAGAATATCATCACTACTTCCAATTTGATAGGAAATTACTTCCACATAAAACCAATTTGTCAGATGGAGGAAACCCATATCTCTATAAACCCACAATTGATCCTGAATTTATCAATGTGAGTTTGCATTGACCCTAGCCTACCAGCATACTTTCTGCAATCTCTGTGCCCATGCAAGCTAGCTTTGCACTAGTCGAATCTCAGTCAAACATTGCAACCCTGATGTCTTCCCTTTGGCACTAGACTAATCCCAGGTGAATAATGCACTTTCACATTCTCTACAATGCAGACAAGGTTTCAAATATTAGATATCTGGAAAATATCAGACAACCAAAATTCATAACGTATTGCGGATACCGGGAAAACATCGGGGATAAGTGGTAAACATCCGAGTGCTATATCAGATGATGTGCATATGTAATTTAATGTCGTAAATATAATTTAAACATACTTAATGAAATCTAAGTAAACAACTGCAAATAATATATATTTATGATCACTAATCAACCTTTTAAAACAAATAAAAGTCCACATCAACAATGCAATATTTAACTGAGCCAAACTGCCACCTGATGTATTCGGAAAATCACGATATGTCACCCGAAAATTGCCAAAGGTCGCATATTGTTTTATGATGAGCCATATAAAAGAACAATCAGCTGAATATCACCATGTCGAGAATATATCACCCAAAATTGTCAAAAAGTGGCTAAGGATATTTAGACCAGATCGTTTTGCGGCAAGCCTTGTAAAGGAATATATCGACCAATATATCAGGCGATGTCGGGGGTATTTAAAACAATGAGTGCAGGTGTCACCATCTGCATCACTCACTAGCAACAAAGATGGTGAGGTTGGCTCTTGTATCATTTGTTAAAGACCTAGGAGAAATCGTCTCTAAAGGCTAGTTGTTAGATAAAGAAGCTAAACTATTTTGAAACTTGCACTTGACTTCCGATTTTAGTCGGCGAAGGACTAAAACGCCGACTAGATGGACAATAACTTTCATTAACCTTGTCTTAGAAATCAAGAACTGTCCTGTGGTATCTTCCAATTAAATCCTGACAATTTGACAGTTTAAAAAAAACACTAAATTAGACTATTTTCCATTCTACCTTAATAAAGGAAACCCTTTATTCCTGGTAGTTGCCAATGCAAAGAAACTTACTTAATAAAGGGTATTAAAATCAAAATTATCAAACACGTTTAACTAAACTGCAAGACCTTTGATTCTCGAGAATAGACATAATTTACCTATATACCGTCCTCAGTCATATTTGCAATTTTTTAAGGTAAATATATGCTCTTTTTTTTTTTTTTGGAATGGTGGAAGGGAAAATTTCAGCC
Source organism: Asparagus racemosus (assembly GCA_037177215.1). NCBI lineage: Eukaryota > Viridiplantae > Streptophyta > Magnoliopsida > Asparagales > Asparagaceae > Asparagus > Asparagus racemosus. The sequence goes on along the minus strand of JBAKGM010000279.1, from coordinate 10,469,106 downwards.
AAACAACTACAAACATAACTTTTGTTGCACCTTATTCAAGGCGGTACAGTTGAGGGGGTAAATCAGGAAACATTTAGCTTGGAGGGTAATTTTGCAAATATAGTTGAACTGGGGTTATATAAAAACCCGACCTTTGATAACGTGCGCTTTCTTCCTAAGATCCGCCGGCACGTAGACGGCACGGCCCGAGCGGAGAGCCTCGCCGACGGGGCCCACCTCCTCGGCGGGGTCCAGCCTGATGGTGGGCCCCAGATCGGCGATCCGGACCCACCACTTCTCCGACCGGATCAGCATTTCGACCAGGTGGCGGGCGGCGAAGCCTCTACCGCCGGTGACCACACACGACTCCTCCATTGCCGCGGGTTTCGGACGGCGGAGGACGGGACTCCAGCAGGGAGTTGCAAACAATTGGTGTGCGCGTACGGAAGTAATTCATGACCTCGTGTTGTTCTCGAACTGGATTATCGTTAGACACGTGTCGCTAGTATTTTTTATATGATTCTGTGTATGGGTTTCGTATACGTGTCCTTTTGTCGTCAGAATTTAAAATTTAGACTAATTAGCACTTAAATACCTAACATAGTCTCCCCTGCTTTGCACTTAGATACCCTCATTTGTTTATGACAGCAGTACTTGTATTCCCTTAAGTTTTTAAACCCTGCACTTTAGTACCTTTTATTATATTGTTCCCATGTGCCACTCATATGGTAAACATTAGAACTTTTAGTACTCAATGTCTGTTGAATTTACTATTAAACGTATATATGAATTCTAATTTTAAACTTGCCTTGAATGTCTTAAAATCTGCATTTTCGCATCTAATTCAACAAACATTTAGGTTTAAAAGGCTCAAACTTAGAATGAGAATGTGGCATGAGAGTGAGAGAAGATTCACACATTAGCATAATAGAAGATACTAAAGTGATTATTTTTAAAAAAAAATTAGGATATGTAAGTCCGTATATAAACAAGTAAAGGTATATCCGTATATGAGCTCAAAGTAGTGAGAACTATGGGGCATTTAAGTGCTAATTAGCCAAAAATTTATAGAAAAAATATAGCCAGATTCCAGAGTTAATTTGTTTGTACCAATTGTTTTAGATTCTTAAAATTAATGGAAATTGAAAAGTAAACTCCTCATATAACAATGATATACATTATTCTCAAAAAAAAAAAAAAAAAGATAACATTTAACTACAAATACCTTTGGAATTTCAAAACTTGTAGCATTGTAATGATTTTTTTAACCAAATATCGAATTTGTAATCAAGATAATTGGAGATACCCAAACAATAGGCTTAAAGAAATTTTTTTTGCAGTCAATTTGTCGTTGTGGCGTTTACCGCACTTCCTTTTTGCAGCAAACAAAGCGGCTCTGGAGTTATACCAAGATCAACGAACCTCTGGGAGGCGTACATGTGAATTTGATGGTTGGTTGCTCATTTTTGCAATGAGCAGGGGTGGGACTCAATGCATGTCAATTTCTCCCATAGCTTAAGAAATGATCCGCAAAAATAAATTCCAGCAAATGATGCACCTAGCATTTATTATAGAAAATGAACTTTAAATTCAATGTTTGGATATCTGTAATTATATTATAGGAGATGTATTTCCAAATGCAAGTTTAGTCTCTGGTTAAAAACAACTAGTCAAAAGTAACAAAATTTTGTCATAGGAAAACTTGAGTAGAGATGATTTTGTTAGTTGGAATTTAAAAGGATTTTTAATAAGGTGGAGTTATTTTATGTTTTTATTTCCTTTTATGAAGCATACAGCTTTTCCTGCCTCCAAATTGGCCGTAACATTTGTTGTAAGTTTTTTTTACAAAATGCAAGTTCGTTTTTCTTCCCTAATTACAAAGTTGTAAATCAAGCGGTGTATTTACAAATTCAATTGCTCAATTATATTTGCAACTCCATTTTCATCCATCAAACAAACCCCATATTTCAGATAAAACAAGAGTATAAAGTAAAAAAAAACCTAGGAGTTGGTCTGATTTGATGCAAAAATAATTTTGCAGCAGATGTTGCATATGTTTGGATATATGCAAGTTTATTGTGGGAAATGTCTTTCTAATGCAAATTCAGTGTTTGGTTTAGAAACAATTGTGTGAAAGGTATGCAATTTTGTCATATAAGGAAACATGAGTATATATAATTGTTCTATTTGAATTTGGAAAGATTTTTTTTCAACGAGATGAAATCATTATTTTATAAATTTACTTTTATGGAGTCTGCAACATTTTCTTCTACTAAATTGGTCACAACATTCGGTGCGATTTTTTTTCTACAAATCACAGGTTCATTTACCTTCCGATTGACATGTTTCAAATCAACAAACAAAACGCGTACGGTTGCACTACTTACCTTTACATCTCTATTTCAACATAACCAAATCTAAATAGCAAAAAGTTTTTATATATCAGATTACAAATAAAATCTGCAGAAGATAGAGATTGGTAAAATGTATAAAAAAAAGCAACTATATTTTAATGTACTAAATTGGACAAATGACATAACCAAAATAAAATCAAAATTCAAAAGGTTTTAGTTAAGGGGGTGCAAATGGTCCGGCTTGGACATGATGGTTATCTTATTCGTATACACTTACTAATCATGGATGCAACTCGATAAGAAAAACTCATATCAATATCCGATAAAATTAAATACAGATACAGATAAACATAAGGATATGAGAAAACTAGATAATATAGGGAAAATATAATTCATTTGACAAAAGAAAGTTCATTAATGTGTTCGTTATATCTGAAATGCTAAGATTAGATATTTTGATGATCAAAATTAACATCAAATCCATTAATTAAAGATTAAAACAATTGAAAAAAGCAGAATATTTCGAATATGGTTGCAAATATTCTGCTACATATTCATATCTATGACTATATACTATCAGATATAGATATTTAATACCATATTCTATCGACACGGACGGGGACATATTTTATTTTTAGGTTTTTTTATTATTAGTCCTTTAAATCTTACATATTTACGCCTTAGTCCCTCAAATCTTACATTAGTCCCTCAAATCTTAAAAAATTACATATTAGTCCCTTAAGTATATAAAGACTTGCAAGATAGTCCTTCAAGTTAAATCATTTTAGATTTAAAAGTGAATATTCCATCAACTTTAACGGTGGGTGGCAAAGTGTCTATTTTACCCCTCTAGATGTTCTCCAACCTATTTATTAATGGGTTTAGACCCTATACCCACTTAAAGAAAACCCAAATCCACTTGAGTTCTATTTCTGCAATGGTTAGAAAAGAACTCTAATACAAAGTTGAGCTTCACAATGGTTTAAAACATCAAAAAGGGGGATAGTTTGATAATTACAGATGTTAGATTACAAGTAACCCAATGATGGTTAGGTTTTTCAGCTGAAATACTAATGGAGGGACCATGTAAAAAGACCCTACGGGATTTGAAGAACTGACATGCAATTACTAAAGATGTTAGGGACCAATATCTAAAAACCCATTACTTTGGGCTAGAGTCCACCGAGACTAGCACCCAGAGGGGTAGCGGGTCAAAGACTCAAAAGAGAGTAGGAGAAGCACGCGCACGCGCTCTCTCTCTCTCTCTCGTATTTATTTCAGAATCGCGAACGGGGATCCGCCAAAAACCCCCAAATTTTTTAGATCTCGAAACGATCGAAGGAGAAGCAGAGGGGGGCAAAAATGGCGATCGGATGGGTGAAGAGGATGAGCTCTGCCTTCGGGGCCTCCTTCGTATGGCTCGTGATCTTGATCTACTTCACTCAGGTTCCTCCTTTGCCTCGATTTCTTCATACGCTGCAGCTTTTCTCTTATCAATTCGTGTTCACGCCTTGTAATTTGAATTCTCTAACATGCTTCATTGTGATTGATTCAACAATAAAATTGCTACCGATTTTGTGATTTTACTTGAAGCATAATTAGGAAGGCTAATTGGCATGAAACTACGGCGCAAACAAATTTGGATAACCCATTCGTTATACCAACATGTTCGTTTTTAATGTGGATGTTCGCACGTACATATACTTAAAATGAGGACCATGTAAAGATATGGTAACGGTGGAAAAATATATAACACATAGGAATATACTATCGAAGTTGTCCAAATGAACATATATTTTGAGCACGCCAAGTTCGTGCGTAAAGGGCAACGTGTAGATGTGCAGCCCAATTTCACATGGAATTTGCTCAATGTGACCAAAGAAAAATAAAAAATGTAGTTGGGCCATTTTAGTTGGGCCCATGTTGGTTATGTGTCTGCAAAGGCGATTACACAAGTGCATAATCAGTTTGGATGCAAAGCACATGGACGTTGGTTAACAAATGTGGGTGTGTATGTGTCACGCCCCGGGCTCGCGGCCCGTTGGCGCGTTCAAGTCGTGGGACCCACCGAGTGTAACGTGCTATTTGGCTATAGCCACTGCCAAAATCAACTAGCCGATGTTACACTTGAGTCTTAGGCTTCACTATATGAACACTTCAATTGCCCATTCTCTCACCGATGTGGGACTAAATGTTTGGGAAATGTCACTATCAACCCACTAAGTGGG
>JBAKGM010000279.1:10450995-10464445 GCA_037177215.1 Asparagus racemosus | reverse complement strand
TTTGGTGGCCGAGAGACACTGCGGTGTCTCGGCCAGGCCGAGACACCAAGTGGTGTCTCGACCAAGTGGCCGAGACGCTGTTTTGCCTCTTTTCTCTTGTTCTGGCGTTCGTTCGTTCGTCTGCCATTCTGTCCAAGCTCGTTTTCGTACTGTTGTGTCAAATCAAAACTCGGTTGATCGTTCTGTTGATTCTAGAATCTGATCGGCGTGGTTCTATCGTCGTTTGAGTCCGGTTAATTCTGTCTCATCGACGTTCAAGTTTGGTCGACTCGCCTTGTCAAATCTTGCTGACCTGAAGCTTCGTCGCTGGATTTATCTCACGATACATCACTTTGTTAACTCATACGCCTTGCTGACTCACTTTATGCATTCATCGACTCACTTTATGCGTTTCATGGTGCAGTTACGTTGTCGACAGCTCTTGGTCGCATCGTTAGATGGGTCGTCGGTGTCAACCCACCGTCATGAGTCTCGTTCGGATACTGAAAAGTGATTTTCAATGCCTACAGTACAAATAAAGAAGATTGGATGATCCTGAACCCTCATAATAAGCACCCAATATTCCTTCCTAAAACAATGCGTACCAGTCGCTTAAGGTTGTAGGCGTTGAAAAATGCTTGTAAGTACCTGAACGTGACTCGTGACGGTGGGATTGACAATCGACGACCCATCCAACGATGCAACAGTGAACCATGGATGCCCCACGACCATTGATGCCCTACGCAGAGTTTTTGACGGTCCCGCTAGCTGGTTAGCAGGTGAGAGGTCAAAGGGGCAGCGGCCCCTTGCGGGTCCGGGGTAGCGCTAGGGGAAAATTTTTTTCACTGGACTTGCGGTGGACCATTGACAACGTGGTTGGTGGGGTGTACAAGTCAGCAAAGCGAACTAATCGCACTCTGACAACTCTAAGCCAAATCAGACTTGGATCGACGGAATCAGATTCAAACGTCGATGGGATCGAACCGATCGAGTTCTGAGTCAATGAGAAAATCAATCGGACGCGAGCTCGACACGACGACGACACAATGGGAAGAAACGCTGGAAAACGTTTAAAGAAAGCACTGAATGAGTACCTCGGCATGGTCGAGGCACCATTTGGTGCCTCGGTCAAAGTGCCGAGGCACCAATAGGTGCCCGGCCAAAAAAGCTTCTCCCCTCTCATTTGCCTATAAATAGGCCAGGGGGATTCAGTTGTAGGGGTTGGAATTTGGGAGCTCTGAGGCTAGATCCGCGAGGGCTTGTGCACAGATTTGAGCATTTCCAAAGAAGAAAACTCAGATCCAGATCCCGTGCAAGAAACGAACTCGTCACAACTCAGATCTACATGGCGAGGAGGTGATTCACAGCAGATCCAGACCATCAAATCTAGATCCAGGTCAGATCCATCTCTAGATTAAGCTTCGTCTTAATCGCAGGGCCAGTGCTTGACTTCGCTTTGTCGATTTCACCCACTCTGATAATCATCTCCTTTGTGAGTTGATCCCCGTCGGTGTTTATTTCATTCGCAAAATAATCATCGCAGATATGTAGATCTAGCACCTAGATCCGATCATGCGGCGGTCCATGGACAGATAAAAGAGTCCCCGGCACAGGCCAAGATCCCATGAAAGCGAGGATCCGATAAACGGATCTCGTGTTTGTTCACAAAAGGGCGATAAAGTTGTAATCTTTATTCGATTCTCGTTGTAAGCCTTATAAAAAGGTAATTTTTTATTTGAATTTCATTGTAAAAAATAAATTTGTAACGGGTTCATTTGCAATGACAACCGGAACAACTTTCCCCGCGAACAAAGGTCTAGACCTCTCATCTTCTACTCTTGCACTCTTTTCAAAGTTCTTATAAAATCTACGCCAGTGCAAATGTCTCTCAATGTGTTTGAGCCCCCATTGAAACTAAAGAGGGTGTGAACCAACATCACCCTTTAAGACACCGCATAAGAACGCTTGATATTGAAAAATCTTATTGGACCGTCAATTGGAAGCCAAGTTGATCTGTTAGTAACATGAAAAACAATTGCTACCATTTTTGTTGTGCGTCCACATTTCGGCCTTGACAACATAGCAATTGAGATCATTGAGCACTGCTTTGAGTACTACGAATAGAAGCCTAGCTCTGTTAGTGGTCAATGCCCATGAGCTAAAGTATAGTCTTTGTACAGCAAAGCACCGACATCAGTTTTTTTGAATGGAGGGAAAGAAATATGTATCTCCTCAATGGACTGATATCAAAGTAAAATTATAAATAATAATACGACATGATTGTATATATAAGCATATAAAAACTAAGGCTATAGAAGATTATAAGAGTTTCTCCCTCCTCCTTTATTCTCAAGAGGATCTTGCTTTAGAGTACCAAGGAAAAAAGTATGAGATGGACATGATTTAAATCTATCTGTCTGTACGTAATTCAACTGAGAAATAAGGTTGCTTACATGATAATATTCGTTAAAATATGTATATATATGATATGAGCTAGCTAGTTTGCATATATAATATTTAAATTTTAAGAGGAGAGTAGCTTACTGTTTGTATACATGATATATGATTTCTTTATCCAAATTTTGTTCCCATCCCTATCCATGACATTAAACAGTAAAAAGTAACATTTAGCTACAGTTCTTAACATGAACTTGCATACATGCATGTGCTTTAGTTCTAGGCTATAGGCTTACCGCTTACTATTATGAACCAACCGTCATCTGAAGATATATAGCATTTGATTATGATCAGGTTCAAGCCAATGATAATTAGGATAATGACCTTCGAAGAGAATGTCACGATTGCTCAATTGTTCACCTAAGAGAAAAAAAGATTGTAAATATCAACATTTAGGCAACTAAATAGTAAGTTGAGTACAAATCAAAAGCAAGAAGGATAAAAATTTTCCCAAATTACTATCACATTATCACAATAATAATTGGCAGTCACAATCCCTCATCATAAAAGGAAATGGATAGTAGTATGAGATACATAAAATAAATACATAACAAAACTTATCTTAAAAACTCAAAACTGTGGCAGGTGAGAGAGAGATAGGAGGAGAGGTTTAATTACAACATATTAGATGTATGGAAGTGTAAGAGAAGTGTCACTGCTTTTTACCACATGAATATTAGTCCACATGATATTAGCATAAAAAAATAAAACAATTATATATGTATGTGTGTGTGTCTATAATTTTTTGTACCTTAGAAATAGAGGACGATGTCATGACTCCCCTCTTCTTCCTTGACTACATTTCACATGTAAAAGATTATTTAAGATTGTTTGATCCGCCTTAAATATTGACGATGTAGTTTGATGAGATGTTTGTAGAAAAGAAAAGGAAGGTTACGATAAAAGAATTTAAAGAGGTGGAGAATTATATTTGTGATTAGTCATGAGGATATTAAAGATGATTAGTGGAGATAATGGATGAGTGAAGAGGTGTACATTAATGAGAAATTATTAAGAATTCAAATGGAATGGTAATATGTATGTATGTACGTTATTGTATACACGTAGATATATAAAGTTGGAATTATCAAAATTAAGAGGGATAAAAAGAACATTTAAAAGTTTTAACACCTCAATTCTCTTTTATATGTAGTATAGATTAAGTATTTATTGCTTTTTCATAGTATGCTTTCTTATTCTCTCTCCTCTTGTTGATTTAATTATTCCTAATTAATAAGTTTGTAATTATTACTTTAATAATATTTATATATGCTTTACAGCATAACTCTTCAACTGAAATCAAAACATAACTATCATCATATTAGTCCAATATAATTATTGCGACAGTGTCGTAATATAAGTCCATCTAACTATACGCATATAACATATCCCACGTGTAACTAAGATAATGTTTTTGGTTGCTCTTAATTTCTTGTGTTGATTTGGCACTATAGAGATTAATTTTGATGTGATAAACTTTGGTGTGTTTTGCACTTGTAAACATGAGAAACATAAACATTAGATTTCTAGTCTATTATAATTTGAGAGTTGCTTTGGTACTCCAAAAATAGGGGTTTATTTAATTTTTAATTAAAAGGATAGTATTGTAATTTTCCCTCCCACTTCTCTTTCTCTTTGTTCTCTAAATCTCTCTCTTCCTTGTAGCAAAGTTTGCAAACATCAAACGATTATGCCTACAGTCATCATAAGTTAAAATGTAATTGAGAGATGAGGATTTAATTGAACCCATTTTTTCACCGAAGTATTATAAATTTCTATTTATTCAGCATTTCAATTGTTAATTGAGCCATTGTGAATAAAATGCTCTATCTCCGTATCATAGATTTTCATATCCATTCGCTAGAACCTACCAGAGTTTCTTCGTCCACCATTACCATTAAAAAAGCGCTAGAAAATAAATGGAAAACAATAAATAAATTAGCGAAAATATAAGAATGGAGATGATGGTTTAAATGGAGAAACAAGTGGAGAAGACACGCTAATGATGAGGGAGGAACAATAAAACGAAAAGCTAAAATTTTTCTAATTGCGAAATAGGATTAATGGGTCGAAGTCGGTGGGCAATTTTTTCAGTGAGGGGCCAATATAAATGGAGAAGAAGACGATGGGGAAACATTGATTGTAACTACCCTGGAAAGATACGAAAATTACATTATTGACAACGGAACTTGGAAAAAGACTGCAAATCTTATCAAAACATCCCACCACGTGGAGTGTTCTGATCGGTCAAGGGGACAATAAAATACCATCACTGCCCCTCCTCCCCAATCCTCCTGTTCAGAACCCCCTGCACGGTCGGGGCGCTCTAATAGAACCCACACCACACAGTAAACTACGAAACTATAAAGAGCTAAATAAACGAAAACTATTTACCATGACTGCCACCGGTACTCCTAAAAGTAATTTTGGAAGTACGGAAGATGTCGATTTATAATATTATGAGTCACAAAATATTATTCAACATTTGATTTATTTTGAGTGGATGAAGCAAATTATCTATGGACATCATATTCTATCACCTTAGATAGAAAAAATTGTCACTGTGACAGAATAAGAAAAAACTCAGCCCAACCATAAAAAAGCAAAATCCTACATGGAAATAATTTTTATAGCAAATGTTGATAAAAACAACATTATTGGGAAATTAATCCCACTGTCCCAATTGGAAGTTGATCAAATAATTATTAAAAAAAAGGTAAATGCTGATTTAAAATCAATTCAAATATGTTTTGTTAAAAACAATTGTTAGTACTCAAATATTAAACAAATCAAATATAAACATTTACATGTTCAACTCATTTGTTTTTCAAATATTCATCTCAAATCTTATGTATTACAACTTTTATCATTACATGCATGATATTGTGTGTTGACATTTTCATACATTTTTTTAGTATATCAATTTAGCTGCCGGGGGGGGTTATTTTTGATAAAAATTTTGAGAGAGGGTTAAGAGTCCAAAATTGTCTTTGACCATATATTCACATGTTTATACATTACTAGTAAAGAGCATGTGCGTTGCATGTGGACATAAATAATTTATTTTTTATTATTTTTTATAGAACTTATTTTTGAATTTGTATTATGGTAGAAAATGGAGAAGCAACTTGAAGGGGGAAAAGTAGTCATTATTGATCTTATTAGTTTTGTGACAATATTGTGGTTATCTTCTTTTCCTTCCCGTTGAAATTTTCTTGCTGAATCACCTAAATAATAAGTCGAATGATTTTTGTGACAATAATATAGATCTTATGTAGTTTTTAAGATTACAAATTAGGTATAGTATTGACATTGTCATTGTTCTCTCTGTTTGGTTTTAGAAATAATCTGCACTAAAAGATGCAACAAAGTTGGCATCATCTTCTCCGGTGGAAATGTTAATCTTAGTGTGATAGCTTTAAGAAATTAACATCGGTGCTCCTCAATAAAATTAGTTATTTTCAAAAAAAATCAAAATAGAAAATATGCTTGGTCACGTGCAACGCACGTGCTCTATATATTTTTATACTTTTTATATTCAAAAAAATCCCAAAATGAATTATTATTTCCAATATTTTCAGGGAATTGTCCATAATTTTTAGAATTTTAAGGGGGTGGTTTGTAATTTTTAGATTTTTAGGGGGTTCATTGTAATTTTTAAAATTAAAGGGTTTGCTTGTAAATTTTTACATTTATTAGGGGGTTGTTTTTAGTTTCATATTTTTGAGAAGGTTATTTGTAATTTTTGTATTTTTTAGAATTTATTTTTAATTTTATGGGTTAATTTGCAAATAGGAATGGTTTGAGGAGTACATATTGGCCTTGAAGAATAATGTTTGTCAGTGTAAAATTATGGGATAATGCCTTTATAAGATTAAGTGCAAAAACTCAATATATTTTGGTAGTTTTTTTAAATTCCAAAACTTATCGGGGGTTAGAGGTTCAGTGAAAATTATTTTTTAAAAGTTGAGGAGAGCCATGTGGCAATTTTTTTAAAGATAAAGTTAATTGTAAACCATTAATCTCTCATTTTTATATAAAAAAAGTGAATTAAAAATATAATTATTATATATTTTAAATATGGATAAGTATGAATTGATTAGGAATACTAAATATTTGATTATAATTAAAACTTTCTAATTTTACAAAGATTTAATTGGATAAGGATTCGAATTATGGATACAAAGTATACCAATCATATAAGAATTTTAATTTAATATTTAAAAAATAACACATGGCATTGTTTTATGCGCTTAGGTGTTGTTGTTTTGTCACTTTAGAAGTACCACCCATTTCTCATTGTATGTAAAGGAGGGATATTACGCTAAATTTTGCTAACTCAAAGGGCCATATGTCAGTTTGAAATCAAATTTCTTTAACCAAATAAAACTATCTTCTTACTCATATGATTTAACATTCGTAAACTATAAATTATTTATCAAATAAAAATATTATAATATTCAGTAAACATTCATGAATATTCAAAAGACATTTGTATTCAAATTCAAAGAAACTCAAAGAACATACAAATTCTAAAATTTTAGCCAAATTCAAATATGAAGACCACAATATTTGATTCGATTTGATTCATTTCCAACCATAAATTTTTGCATAAACATAAGAAAAAAACGATTTTATCAAAATAAAGTACATTTTCATTTGAGAAAAATATCGAACCCTAAGAATACACTAGCAAGCCTCAACAATCACTTAAAACCAATGCACATTGGTATTTGAGATATATGGCGTCATCTTGTTGTAAACTACCTCCAAAGAAAAGAGAAATAATTATATCAAAATAAAATATATTGCTATTTATATCAACAACAAAACTATAAGAGCTCATTATGAGAAGAATTCAATATTAGATTCTTTTCCACATCAAAAAACATTTATGTCTAAAATAAAATTAAAGAAGTTTAACATTAGAATAATCCTACATTTGATGGTGTTTGGATACCTTCTTTATAGACAAGAAACATTCATCTTCGAATGGTGTTTAGTTTCACTTGGATATAGCCAATGCAAATGCTATGATTGAAAAAAGATCAAATAGGAACCGTATTAAATGAAATCAAGAGAAGTCACCAACATAGATATGAATTAACATTATTTGAAATTACCAATCATATATCCAAAACAAAGGCCATGGAGACAAATTACGGTTCCATCATCTACCATCAATTAGCTTGAGTTGGATTCTCTCATCCGCACTTTGTCAGACTTGGTTCAGGTTCATCCAATATGAAGCTTCAATTGAGAAAAATGGAGTAAAATACCTTGGTATTATTATTTATAATATATATATATTTTAATTTACAACACTATATAACTTTCTTTTAGAAAAAACAGTATATAACTTAATATTAGTACATAATTTTTTAACAGATTTCACAAAACCCTCTTAAGCTTTTACATCATTTTTGCGACAACCCCGTAACTATTTGAATAGGTTCAAACCCCCTTGAACTTGTTCTGTTTCCACTGAACTGAATGAATGTTGTTCACTTTAATGTCTTAACAACCTCAAATCTAACTTGTCATGTTCAAAGAACATAACGAAAAAGGCAAAATTATGGCTCAAACTTGAAAAAATAATGGAAATAATAAAAAAGAGCAAAATGGTGATTTTTGTGTGTTTAGTGATAGTTTCTTCTTTTTGGTCAGCGCTTGGCTCATGACACATTAGACTTCTTGGCATTATTTTGGGGAATTAAAGTAAAAAAATCTTCAAGAAGTTTACGAAATAGAAGAAATTCTGGGTGGTTATATGAGAAAACCCTCAAAGTTGAGGGGGTTTTGTACCTATTAAATGGTTAAGGAAGGTTACCTCAAAAACTTGCAAGCCTAAGATGGGTAATCTAATGTGCAAACGTAAGCGGAGTTTTATATAATTAACCTTTTAATATTAATAAGTTTATTTTGTTAATACTATACTTTCAATAAGTATAAATAGTTATCTAGAAGTCTAATTATAACAACGTTTGATGTCTCTAAAAAATTCCATTTCCTTAATTGAGAGCCTCCTCTTGAAATAATAAAAACGAGTAAAATGGTGATTTTTTAAAATAAAAATAAATAGGTATTTGCTTCTTTTTTGTCATGTGCTTGGCACATGACACGTTGGTCTTCATTGCGTTATTTTGGGGAATTAAAGTAAAAATCTTCAAGAAGTTTACATAATAGAAGAATTTCTAGGTGGTTATATGGAAAAGCCCCTCAAAGATGAGGGGATTTTGTACCTATTAGAGAGTTTACGAAGGTTATCTCAAAAACTTAGCAAACTTAAGATGGGTTATCTAAATAAATGTGCAATCATAAGTGTAGTTTTGTATAATTTACGGTTTATTTAATATTAATAAGTTTTTATTTTGTTAATAATATACTTTGGATAAATATAAACAGACATCTAAAATTCTAATTATAACAATGTTTGATGTTTCTAAAAAATTCTATTTCCTTAATTGAGAGCCTCCTCTCTATGATCTCATTCACTCCAACCAATTAAAAGTATTCCTATTAGTTAAAGAATCCACCTCTCCCTCAATAATCCACCACCCTCTCCCTAATCAACTCTTGTCTCAAAAATTCCACTACAGCCACTATCTTTCTTTCTTTAATTGCACTCATTCCTTTTAATTAAATCTATTTATATGAATTTCTCTCTCTCTCTCTCTCTCTCTCTCTCTCTCTCTCTCTCTCTCTCTCTCTCTCTCTATCTCTCTCCCTCCCCCCCCCCCCTCCCCCCGTGTCTGTGTGTGTGGTTGTATGTTATTCATCAGTGGAAATTTGGTTTGTAGCATTGTAGGTTGATGGATTTTTATAGTTTATAATATGGAGAAGAGTTGTATTGTTGATAATTTGAATGAGATTGAGTAGAGATTAATTAGTTAATAATGGGAGGTTAGAAATATATAATCAACTTAATAGTAAAATTATTTGGGTTATGCATGATGTGTTTTCTTGGGAATTAGGATGGTTGAGAATTTGAATAGCTCTTAGTGGTTTGTTTTGTAACTATAACAATAATTAAAAATGATATTAACATAGAAATAGCAAAAAATTTATTGAGAATTTATAGTGATTTAAAAAATAATAATGGTTAAGAATATTTGTACTGTGTATTAGTATTCGCAACATCGTATATAAACAAATAGCATTGATAATATTAAGTAAATATAATATCATAATATTACTAATATCATTATTACATTATAATAGAAAATATGTATGCATAATGAATTTTGAATAGAATTATTTGCATAAAATTTTGATAAGTATGGTTTGCATAAAATTTTGAATAATAATAGTGAGGATAATAAAATTTTATAGTAATAGTGAGTGCAATTGGTGGTGAATTTATTACAATTAATTTAGATCGGATTAAATTCAAAACCCCCACTATTTTTAATCCAAAAATGCACTCCAAATTGCAAATTATTTCCATTTAATAGCTTGAATAAACATACTGTAAAGCTTCAATAAGGCTAAAAATTCGAACAGGAAAGAGGAAGCTAATATCAAATATTCAGCTAGTTTGATTCATAGTTTAATCTTAAATTCCAGGTAAGCTTTCCTTGCTTTTCCATGATCATGATTAAGATTGCCATAAAAACTTAGCTTGACCCATGACAAATAAATTTTACATGTAATATCTATGATATAGCTTATTCACATCAATTGTCTCACTCTTCATTAACATCTCGTGCTCTGAGAGGCTAAGAACTGGAAAACATAAAGTTTGAAAATCACACATAATAATTTGTAATCAAATTTATGTGTACACTATATCTTCAAGAATATCAAATCACAATAATTTAACAATTACATGATAAATAATCCCAAGGAAAACCCATATTGACTAAAGACTAAGCAATACTTGTGCATCGACTATGAACTTTTTACCCAACCATGAGTTGGTAAATGTTACAGATCAATCCAGAACTTTTGGGACACCTTATATTAAACAATTATATAGCTTGATCATCCTCATTACCTTCACTAACTAATTTTTTCATTTAGAGTTATTAATTAGAGAAGTACATTACATAACCTTAATTCTATCCTCTTAGCATATTGAACTAATTTTTGCATCACACATTTCTTTTACAACATTTCTTCATTTTTAGTTATTAAGAATAACCTTGTTCATGTCCCTAAAATCAATGTTTTCAACTCAGAGTCAGAACAAATGCATAAGAACTTGAACATGCTGCTAATTGGAAGTGAAACACTTCCATAATCAAAATACACTAATAAAAAAACAACTTATATAACATAAATCGCTATGCAATGTCAGAGTGTTGACTATGTTAGCAAACATGGTGAAGGAATCATCCTCACGGGCATCTCGGACGGTTCAAAAGAGGTTGGTCATGTTAGAAGCAAGCAGTATGAGGATGTTGAGGGTATAGTCACGGTCTAAGGCATCGAATAGGATGAATCGGTCAAGGGATTGAGCCAATGTTGAACCGGTTGCAAGAGGGTGACAGGCAGTGCCAAAGATAGTACTTGAGGTTTGGTTGTATTTGTTCTAGGAAATTAGCTAGTAGGTGATGTAGTGCGTTGAAGAGAATGTATGACTTAATTTATAGGATAAAGTTGGAAGAGGGGTTGTGTAGAGGGAAAATGAAAAGTTTGATTTAATTATGTGATTGATTATTTAATTTAATGAAGATGATTATGAGAGAATAGAAGATAGATGGTGGTTAGCAGTAGTGGGCAATTTAAAAAATTTGCATATGAATTTTATCAATTGAATATTATGTAATGTGCTAAGTTCACATAGCCTCTTCAAGTGAGTTTATGCATTAAAGCAATGCTACGATGTATTAGGATTGATAGGATTTCTTAACCTTCCATTGAATTATGAGGAGATGGACAGTCTCTTAGGAAGTTTTATTTTCTTTAGTCTTCCCTAATTTTTAAAGATTTCATTTGATTTTTTATCATAATAAATATTAAGTCCTAATTTATTCTAAAGTATAATGTTGGAAGACAACAGAATGGTATTAGTGATTTTTGCATTAAAAAAGATAAGTAAGGATTTAAATAGCCATGGTGATTTTGGATAAAATAATTATGAATTTGAATGAGGACATTTTGATAATTAAGCATGAAATTTTGAAGGCATTTGTGGGAAAAAAGTTTTAACGCCCTTCGTTTTTTAGAATAATACTAGTTTTTATGCACGTGCAATACACGTGGTTAAATATCAAAATTACTCTTTTTATTTTATTTTCTCACTAATTCATTTTGAGTTAAATACCAATACATATTTTTTGGCTTTTGGTCCAGAGCAAATGATAGCTTAATAACTAAAAGTTAAGAAAATTGAGAAAAATAATAAGATCAATACATAAAAGCAAGTTGTTATGAAACATGTTCTATATCCTATTAAATAGATAAAGCGAGAGACTATGGAGGAGAAACCCCTTTATTTTTATAATTATCTTTAAAATGCTATATTTAAAAGGGGAAAAAAATCTTTACTTCATTCACTAGAGCATAAGCTTCGCAGATGAGAGAGAGAGAGAGAGAGAGAGAGAGAGAGAGAGAGAGAGAGAGAGAGAGAGAGAGAGAGAGAGAGAGAGAGAGAGTTTAAAATTTACTAAGCTGCCATCGATAAAAAGATTGGTAGATCTGAATTAAATTTGAATTTATCTTATAAAAATAAATCTAAAAAAATAATAACTAAACTTTTTAACTAATATAGATTCTGAAAAGCTTGTAATACTATTATATGTGCATATCTCCTTTATAGAATTTTAATAGGAATAGCATTCCGTTACAAGCGACTCAATATAAATCTTAATTATCATAAAAATGCGGTATTTAAAATTATCTTAAAAATACATACTCTATATATCTTTGCCCCAAAAAAGAAAACAAAAAGAAAAGATCCATCTATGATTACTATAATGTAAAACATGTAAGGTACATTCAAATTAAATCCAAGCAAGGTCATAGTTAGATGTATTAAATCTTCCTAGAATCATAAAGAGGTTGAAGAAAATTATAACCATGCTTGTTTATAAACCTTATTACTTTCAACATTTAAACAATCTAAAAATATATCAAACACACAATTTAATTCACTGCTTTAAATAGTCTAATCTAATCTAATACTCTAATCTAATAAGAAGAAAATAAGAAAGACACATACTGTTGGAGGAGATGAAAGTGTCATTAAAATTGTTGCAATTTCTTGATTAAAAAAATCAAACACACAATGCAATTCACTACTTTTAGACAATTTAATCTAATGTAATGATTTAATCTAATAACAAAAAAATAACAAATGCATATACCTATTAAAAGAGATAAAAATGCTATGAAAATTATTATAATTTTTAAACTTATAGATTGGATAAAAATGCTATGAAAATTAATGTAATTTTTAAACTTATAGATATATAGGCATGTGATGTGATGTTGCCTGCGAAGGCCAAAACCAACAAAAAATTTACGTTTCAGTATTTACCGACACCTTGGATTTTACCCACTCACCCTGGAACAGTAACATATATAACACGCCCACAGGTACAAAGACGAAAAAGCCTCTCCCTTTCCATCTCTCATCAGTTCATTCACTTTAGGGTTTCAAAAACCCCAATCCCATGGAGACCTCCAAGCGAAAAAGAGGCCGAAAACCCAACAAAAAACCCTCCGCCGAGGCCTCCACCGCCACCGCCGCCGCCACCACCAGCCCCATCCCTCCTTCTCCGTCCTCTCTCGACGATCCCGAGCCCTCCGAGCCCTCTCCCCGCCGATCCCGCGGCCGACCGCGCAAAATCCCCCGCCAAAACACTACGAAATCAAAATCATCGAAGGACGACACAAAGATTGCCGGAAACGGCAGCCAACTGAAGAGGTCATCGTCGTCCGGTCATCAAATCGTGGCCAATGGAGATTGCGCGGTGGCGGCCGGAGAGCCACCGCCGGCGAAGTGGGAGCAGGTGGCCAAGGTCGTGCCTTCGATGGACGCTGTTGTGAAGGTGTTTTGCGTTCACAC
>JBAKGM010000279.1:10419069-10431211 GCA_037177215.1 Asparagus racemosus | reverse complement strand
GGGGGAATTGCATGAGTACATGCAAATTATAAATGTCTAGGGGTGCAATTGCACCCCTAGCTGGGCAGTAGATCCGCCCCTGTATGTATTTACCAAGAGTTGGAATCTCAGTATCGATCTTGGTTTTGTTCTCAACATTGGGATTTTTTGACGGTTTTGCCTGTTTCTAATGGTTGCTGATTCTTTTCTTATTTTCCTCCAATATAACATCATCAAAAAATTGGTTAAGAATGAATGAAGGGGTCATATTTCTGTCCGAGCTGTTTAATAAACTGGTTAGTTGGGTTTACCACATAATGATGAATACCAATTTAACTTGACCAAAACCTGCTGGCTCCCTGTTTGGTAAGTGAGCTAGATCAAGATTGCTACACCTAGTTGAAAATGAGAATCTAAAGCATTACCTAAAAGACCAAGTTGATGAATTTAAAGCTATCATTTATTCCATTACGATGAAAGAAAAAAAGCAAAGTGAGTTTATGACGAAGGTCATACTTAAAAGCTACAATTTATTCCGTCATAATGAAGGAAGAAACAAAAGTAGTGCAGATTTAATGTTACTTGAATTCTATTTGTGATAATCAATTGCAATCCTGAACTAGAATTATAAGAAATGTAACATGTCATGAAATGACAATATAAAGAATCACACTAAATGATGTATTTATAGATATTTAAAGGCAATAAAACATAATTGCAGATGATGACTCATTAAAAAAAATTCTAGAAGATCTACCCATCACATAATTGAGACTTTACCTGCAAGGACAAAAGTTTTTACATATTCTGGAAATGACTGCACTGGCAGCCAATCGAATTTCGTTCCATGCTTCATCTGGGTCAGATCTCTCATCAAGCAGAAGTTGTAAATTGTAATCTGGAAGCCAAAAAAAAGAGTGGCCTAAGATGCCAACATACACTATTAAAGTGTGCAATTACCTAGAGTATAGGGCCAATGACTTGGAAGTTTCAAACATTGCAACTGCTAATGATACCAAACAATCAACGTAAGATGAAATATACCAAAATGTGTAGATGGCTTATAAGCTTCTAGAATAATCTAAATTTTGTGTCCTATAAAGATTGCAATTCATCTCAAGGAAAAAACAGGAGAAATTCAGGTAAATGTCAAGTTATATTTATATTGTAGAAAAAAATGGAGAGAAATAATCTAAATTCTATATGTGTTGCACATATCTGCTCATATTTTCCAGCGAGGTAAGAAAATATAAACAGAGTTATCATATTACCTTCACTAGAGGTAGTAGCTGATAGGAAGAAATTCCCTTTACCATTAACCAAATGCATTAGAGCTCCATTTAGATCAGACTGTACAAAAAGGAGAAAGAGGAGACAACATTAGTACAATGAAAACAGCAGTTAATAATCAAAGATTCAAAACTAAAGGCTCTGATTACTTGTGGCAGGGGGCCTTTAGGAAGAAATCTGAAACTAGGAACTAGAAGTTTATAGGGCTAATGACCATCAAATTACTAAATTTTACAGATCATATCGGATACAGAACCAAGGGAAATCATTGTATGACCAAATTAAAATAGGTGCATAGTGCATGAAATGAATCTATGACCCCCTTACGGAAAAAACATCAAAACTAAATCAAACTAGAAAATAGGTGAAAAAAATAATAAACTTCCCTCACTTCATGTACTATCTTGCATTAATATAAGACCTATGTTTTGCTATATGGTTGAAGCAAAAATTGCTCGAAGGATATGGCTGGAGATTTCTCACAGCCACCTCTCATGATATAGAGAAAAGTTTGATCTTCTGATAACTTGTTCAATACTGTGTGTGCCTTTGTTCTTAGAAATTGGAAACACTAGTATCTTCACATTCATCCAGTATTGTCTAAATGTCATAACTCATATTGGTTGCATAAAACCCAGAAGACCACCCTTACCTAATCGGAACTAGTCTAAAGGAAAGTCTCCTTTCTTATGAAACATAGCCAAATAACTTACAATTAGTTCTATTTTTTCTCAAACTATCCGAGTTCTGCACATAATTCGCTAATAAACCTTAGCACACATGTAATGCACCTCTAATAACAAATATATATCTGTCTCCTGCTCATTTGTTGACTTTTTCTGCAGAAATCTAGCCTAATCATACTACTATCCACCTACCTATGTGTTAAAAGTTTATTATTGGTCTCTGACATTTCCTAGAAAGATTTATATCTTCTTACAAAATACCAAGTACTATTCGATATTCTGAACTAACAACCAAATTACACGGATCAGAAAGAAACATAATAATACATATAATACAGCCTATCAATTATGCTCTATAAAGAGCATAATGCTTTAAAATATATGTAATATTTATTATACTATTTATATACATATCGAGGTTCTTTCATGGATGTTTTCATAATCAACTTTTCAAAAATGATAATAACTATATCAGGAGAAAGATAATGCTACTACACTTAGGGTCTGCTAGGTTTGAACAAAAATCAAGGAAAAGAAAAGACATAGGAAAAAGAAAATAAGTTTTCACTGTTTGGTTAGTAGGAAAAATGAAATGAAAGTGAAAACAAGTAAATCGAAAGAAAGATTACATCAAAAATTTTCTTTGCTCTTTTCCATGCTTGAACCTAGGGAAAGTCGGGGGGAAAAATGTCGGGTACCCATACGATCACCTCCTTCAGCAAAGAGATCACCGTTTGACCCAATCCCAAACGCTTCCCATGCCCCTTTTGTTACATCTGGGCCCCACCAACAATAAATAAAAAGTGGATCCAAAGCAGTGGCAGAGATGTATGGATTTAATTGGTTTGGGCTTTGTTCTTTGGGTTTTTTCGATAATAGTCCCTTAAGCCTTTCATATTTTTATTTCTTATTTTTTTAATACTTTTCTTTTAGAGAAAAAGGATGGAGCAGCCAAGATGCTCTTGCCAGCGACTTTCATATTTTGAAATTAGTACTTTAAATCATGAACAACAGATTTTAGGTCCCTCCATTCTTAGTTTATTTTAAACTTAGTCTCTCAAATGACGAAAATTTCTATTAGGTCCCCCAATTCTTAACTTATTTTGAAATTAGTCTGTCCAATTAATAGCAATTGGAGGGATTACCAAGTAAAATCTATTGTTATGGACTATAAGTTTCTCTATTTCTCATAATTTGTTTCAGGTTAATCCTTCCAATTACTATTTCTATTCTTGATCAGTGGGACCAATTTAAAAATAAGTGAAAACTATGGGACGTAATAGCAATTTCAGTGATTGAGTAACTACTTTCAAATATTGAAAAAAACCCTTATTCTTTTTAGTCGTCGGCTTTGTCCACATTAGTTCCACAAATCTTTAATATTCTGAAATTAGTCCCTCAATCACTAAAATTGCTATTAGGTCCTCCAAAATTTAAAATTATTTTAAAATTTGCCCCTCAAATAATCAAATTTGCTATTAAGTCTCCCAATTTTCATGAGTTATTTCGAATTAATCGTGAAAATGAGGGGACCTAGGAGAAATTTCAATGATGTGAGGGACTAATTTGAAATAACTTAAGAACTAATTATACTCTCTTAACTCATTTCTAGTGAACTTATATTATTTTCCTTCAAACCCATCTTCCAACTTTATTTCTAACCATACATGTAAAGGAAACTTATTTTCTTTTCTTTTTCTTTTTTCCTTTCTTTTTCTTTTCTTTCACATTCCACCAAACCAAACACAGCCTTAATGAAAAATCTATTTTTTAAAACATGGGACATTATAAAACTAAGTACTATCAAAAAAGAACGTACTACCAAAGTATCAATTAAGAAAGATGCACAAAAGTAATACAAAAATTAAATGAGCTGAAAAATAATTCGTCGTCATAAGAACATAATCTCCAATAAGATCAACAATGTTAAGCATTATTGAAAATGTCAACACAAACCTCCTTTATTCCACGCAACGGTGAACCTTTCAGGCCAAATATAACAAGTGGTTCCTTTCTAAAAGAAGGTTCCTACAAAATATTCATTCATAAAGTTCTAATCAGTGACACATCAAAATAAATGAAAAAGACGACAATGGTTGAACTTGCGGAGTTTCCATTGGTGGTATGGGAATAATTATAAAATGTAAAAGACTGGTTCAAGTAAGATATGGCAATGTACTTCAAATGTGCAAAGATATAAAATAATGTACTCCAAACTGCAGTTCCTTCCCTGCACAAAGGTGCCAATTCAATTAAAGCCCTCCATCACTATTTTTAAGGATATGGTGATCATCAAAACCTTGCATTATAATTACCATATATCACGCATAGCAGTTTTTTCTGATCATGACTGAAAAAGCACGAATACCTTAAATCTTCCATCTGCTGCTACTTTCATACTAAAACTTCTGGCATGTTCCTTCAAAATATTATTATCTGATGATATACTCATGGGAGGATCAACAGGTTCAGAAAGCTGCACAATGATAGCTTCGAGTTCAGGTTTATCAGTGCCAATAAACACAAGACAAGTTTTTGGTGCATTTTCCCAAGGGCGTCCACTAATTGCTTCTACCCTTTTAACCCCACTCCATTGAAATATAAAGCGACTTTCTCTGAAATCAAATCAAGAGGTTCATCAGTTTCTTGATCCTTATTCAGCGCCTATTATGCACTGATGACTCTCAAAAGTTCAATACAGAAAATACTATATAATTTTGAATAAAAGTTGAGATAACAATCATAGAGAATGTAATTGTAAAGCAAATAAAAGATAGAGAACTCAGTAGTGATAGTAAAGAAGGTAATCAGTGCAAGATCTTTGGAATGAAATAAAGATACAACATAAGTCATAAAGAAAGATGGAAAATCATAAGAAACAAAATAATAGACTAAAGAGCTAAGTTACCTATCCTCAGCAAACCATATAATTCCTTTGGCTCTAAGAAGCCCTCTTGCTCTCCTCATCCGTGTCATAACTCTTGTTTGAAACACAATTACTGACAAGGGGTGTTCACTTTCAAAGGTAACAGATGCGAATGCATTCTCTTGAGATAAACCTAAAAGAAAGAGAATCAAAGTTAGAAAAACAAACCTATGCCAAGATATGTAGGTATCATAAAGTTTTATGGTATTGACATCAATGAAACAGAAGGTAGGAAACTTTACAGATCAAGTGACAAAGGTATTTTTATTACACATCTATAAGTATTTTTAAAGATAAAAAAGGACTAAGTTCCCTCTGATTTCCCCATTCAAGGGTGGTTAGGTACTGAAAGGAATCTGATATATGTAATTATGTTATCATGATTTCTAGATAAATTGTAAAACAAAATGTCAATATTGCTATGAAACAATATAACCTAACACTGAAATTCTGGTAAATTCAGTCTATATCTTCCGTCCCGCCATCCCTCCATACTATCCTCAAGTACAGAAATTCAAGCAGTTCTCTTTTTCTCGCGATGCTGTTTTTCCTGTGATTTTCTTTTGAGCACTAAAATGAACGGGGGAGTAGGTGTTTTCCTCCACTTAACGGCACCTTCCAAAGCACCTCAGCCCTCGACCAGCTTCACTTGCTTATATTATTTTCAGAGCTTATACATTCATGATGGGTCTGTTCCATGAGATGGAAAGACCTATTGCCTCAAGGTAAAACTTGACATCTTGGAACTACCACGCATCACTAACTACGATATGAAGTAGTGGAAACTATCGTATTTTCCTCCTCATGTACCTTGGCAGGGGCGGATTTAAATAGATATGTAGGGGTGCAATTGCGCCGCTGAAAATTTATAAATTGCATATAAGCCCTTGTAATGTAACAATCTGCTCCCCGTAAATTTTAAAAATTGCACCCCCAACCTATCTAAAAACACTAAATAAGTTAGTAGAAAACTAAATTAGCCCGTTGGAGAGTAAAAGCCCATTTAACTTTTCAACAATCAAAGTCAAACAGGCCCAATGGAGCTTATAAAGTGTACTGAGCGCATTTCCATCATGTATTATAGTTTTATAATATATATTTTTATTTTTAGGTAAATTGGTGAATTAAGTGTGTGCGCTTGTGTTAATCTTCACTGGGGTTCCAATACGTTAAGGATGCTACAACAAGCATCTAAGACATATGCTAAGCTGCATAACTACTCAGAGTTATTGTTAAAGTCTGTTTTATAAAAGTTTACCGGCTTTTACTCAAGATCTAGCAATCGTTAGATCACTATGTTTTGACTTCTAGAGTAAGGTGAAAAAGTGACATAATTAAACAACTTAGAACTTCGCTAGCAATGTCACGTTTTTCAATTATAATGTTTGAAACATGAACCAGACAACAAACTCTAATCCTGCAAACTATGAGGCATTTAATTATCACCTGCAACAGGCTGCTTGCTGTCACGGACAATGGAGGAAACAGCTACAGAAGTTTTGCTGAACATATTTCCTCGGAATGTCACCTTAAGCAAAGATTCATGAGAAAGCACCCCCGGAGCAGTGTATTCTTCATTTACTGCAGTTAAAGCTTGAATATTACTACAGTCAATCACAAGATCCAGTGGAACCTTACAGAACTGTGAGCGAACAACTTTTGCACCCCCTGTTAGTCCTTCTAAAATATCTTCAGCATCAGATACCTGACCGAGGGTGGCCAAATCACATCTGCAAGAGGAAATCACAGTGATTCCAATGGAAACTGCATCTACATGTTTCAACTAAGTCAAGCATCTCATAAGAGACAATCTACTGCGTAACTCATTGGAGCATACACAAACGTACATACTGAAGTGTAGAATTCATTTCATATTTTAACATGCACCAAATGAAAGACATTTTCTTGTATTAATTTATACTAGACCAACCCAATACCAACTCTTTTCACATTATACAAAATTGTTTTCCTTGTCAATTATCTTATATCTTTAGATATTATCACAAGTTCTTTTGAATACTAAAGAATTTGCAAATTTCTATAAAAGAGTTCCAGATCTTCACACAAGAAACCATCTTCATGTACCTTCGATACATAACAGAAGAACAAATTTGTCTTTCTATCTTAAAAATATACTCAAGCCTAGCTTGTCAAACAAATTTGTATCTATATCTGAACTGAGATTAAAAACTATATCAATATTTCATATTTGTATTCGTATGTGACCAGTTAGAACTTAAGTATTCATATCCGCGAATATGGATGCGGATTGGATCGTGATAAATCTGAGTTGTTTTGCACCCTATTCACAACTATATGCATTCAAACAAACAATAACAAAGAAGATTCGGTATTGAACAAATTGATATTTTGGATGTCTGATAGTTAAATATGGGCCTCGTCATTATTTCTTGTTGCGTGAGAAAAGCAGGCATTAAAAGGGGCATACTTGTTCAATAATACAAGATCCACGTGCTGCAACTGCTTCTTTACTATATCAATGTGTAAAATTTTATCTAGTGATTCAGCATCAACCACAGCAACTGTGATGTCTAAGTGAATGCCAACATCTTCCAGCTCTGTCACAAACTTATCTGGTCTTGCCAATCCAGAAGTCTACATAACAACGCAGTTTGTCAGGATGTGAGGTCACAGTTGAATTCTATCTCAAGGAAACTTGAGTTCTTCATATGAATGACTGAGAAAATAATACTGTAAGCAATGGAAGGTGGGAACAAGAAAATAAAAAGATATTCACTGCTTTATCTTCTAAAACAAAAATGGGCAAAGAATCTCATTAAATTTTGTTCAACAAAGTAGCTAATTAGAATTGAAAATTTCCCATGCATAAATCTAGAAAATTTCCCACGCATACAACCCGCCCTGAAACCACACACACGCAGGCACGCACACACACACACACACATACACGCACGATAACAACCTCCTATCACTTTCATCATACATTGGAAACCACAAATGCACAAGGATTGATCCACATGTGCTTGTGTCTTGCTAATCAACCATTATTTCACAAAGAAATCTGGAAAAAAGAAAAATCTTTAAGAAACTTTATACCTCCACCACCTCTTCCGATAGTCCACACCCTATATATCTCATCACTTTAAAGAAAATGTATATTAGGCATGATAAATCCAAGATTTATTTTGACGCAATCAAAGAAAAAGATAATCAACTCAGTTTCAAAACTACAGTATTAATGCTAAAAAAGTATGTTACCAAAACCAGTCAGGTGCACAGAACCCCCAGTATGCCTACTTTTTCTTCATTCTTCAAATCAAATCAGTGAATCAAGGTATAAAATGATTTGTTTCTGAAATATCTTTATTCAGCTCAATTATGAAACTGATAAAAGTGACATTGAGTCCATGCCTTGAGCTTGAAATAGTAAGCTGGATGTAGTACAAAAGTCTTCATTAGCTGCCGAACACATAATGCATATTAACCAGGTATATGACGTGTTATATAAGGGCAATATGTGATTATATGAAGAGAAGGCGCCTTTCATGGAATTTAGTGTTTTATTCAGCTCAATTATGAAACTGATAATAGTGACATTGAGTCCATGCCTTGAGCTTGAAATAGTAAGGTGGGTGTAGTACCAAAGTCTTTATTAGCTGCCGAACACATAAAGCATATTAACCAGGTATATGATGTGTTATATAAGGACAATATGTGAGTACATGAAGAGAAGGCGCCTTTCATGGAATTTAGTGTTGACTATTAGCGTCACTATTAATATTGCCAAATTTGTAACATGTTAGCTTATTAAGTTGACACATGACCTCTCAATCTTAAGGTTACTTAAGTTGTCGTGTTAATACCTGTTATGATATCAAATGTTCCTGTGTAACCCTAGTCCAACAGCAACCAGCCAGCACTACTACAAGACATAAAGAGAAGAAGCTTAAAGCACTCAGAAGTCTGGAATCAAAGATAAAGAAGGATGAGGAAATCATTTTAATCTGAGAAGCAGAACCGACGCCTGCACTTTGGAACTTCAAGGCAAATTGATGTATTTAATCGAGAATAAGGATTGCCAGGTTATTGTTCGACAATAGGAACCTAACAAAGTCACAAAGTATCTTCAAAAGCAGTTATAGTCATGGAGAACTATTTATTCACCAAGTTTGCAAACATATTGAGAGCCAGATAAGCCCATACTTTAACTGGTAGGGACAAAGGAGGACACCACTTAAACCTTTGTGGGAGTCATTGCTGACATAGAAATTTATCTTTTCGTCGGAATCCTCAACCAAAAAATAAATCTTTGCAATCTTCACAAAAGCTCAGGCAACTTCAATCTTCTAGTCACAACTTGGTCATCAAAGCAAGATATTTCAAGAAAATTACTGAGAGATCTGCACTTCAGCCTTCATTTTCTTTTTTCCTTTTTAACACAAGGTTTTCATAATGATTCTTAACTAGTTTTACCCTATTCATGCATGGGATTGAGTATTACAACATTGTTGTAACAATCATATTCCATATTATGATTTTGATAGTTGTATGTTGCTCTCACTCTAAAGTTATCATACAACTTGGAATATTATTAAAATAAAATTAAAAAGCTCATAAGTTGGAACTCCTTGCAATGAATGAGAGGGAGGGAGAAGAAGAAAGTAGGTTGTAGAAAAATCAATAAATAATTATACATGGAAATTCAGACGTCAATTGTTGAATCTCTCAAGACCGTATGATTTAGTACATAATATAGTGATAGATACTCATAAACTGAAAAAAAATTGGTCTTGAACTTACGTGAATTTATAGAACTTTAGCTTTAATGGTTCTTAATGCTAAACTAATACTTCTAAAAGCTAACCTAGCCAAATTGAATCAAATTCCAGACAATTTAATGGGAACTGAACCCACAAGTAATGCGAGCAAACCAGGTTCACCTATCTTACCAAATTACAAAAATACATGTTAACTATCAAATGTGCATTTTCAATCAATTAAATGTATTAAAGTCAATTTCTCTCTGATGTGATTCTACAAAAGAAAATCCTGGCCAAGAAATGAAATTGAAATAATAAAAGGAAAACAAAATTAGAATAAATACCTCAATAAGCAAGCAGTCAAAATTATGCTTGCTATCAACAATCCGATGCAGGGCCTCCCTAAAAGGTCCCCTCACATCACAGCAACCACACCCTAATAAACCAAATTTACCTCAAATTCCAAAATAATAATAATAATAATAAAACAACAACAACAACAACAACAACAACAACAAACAAAAACAAAAACTAAAAACAAAAGAAATGGCATTAATTAGCACTTAAATATCCTATAGTTTCCCCTAGTTTGCACTTATATACCTGAGCTGATGTTTTAAAAAGTTGCACTTTAATGCCTTCTGTTATGCAAGTATGATATTTTTCCCCGAAATATCTCATTTGACACTCATAAGATAATTTTTAGAACAATTTAACCCTTAATTTTTGTTGAATTTACAGTTAAACATTCCATATTTCTATCTTAAACCTGCCCAATTTTTTTTTAAATATAACTATGGTGGATTTAACAGTCTAAAAACTTACAGAATTAGCTTGTAGCCGTTACATGGAAAAACTCGGGAGAAAATTCTCACCTCTGCATAACACAAGGAATTAAAGTGCAAATTTTAGAAACTTTAGGGTACATAAGTGCGGACAAGAGCAAGTGAGGGTATATAAGTGCAAATTAGGGGTAACTATAGGGTGCTTTAAGTTCTGATTGGCAAAAAAGAGTTTCCTTTACCGTGGGTGAGCTCGACGGTGGGGAGATTGAAGGCGGAGTTGAGCCGGCGAGAGTCGAGGAGGAGAGAATCGACGTCGGTGGAGGAGAACTCGTCGACGAGGACGGCGAGGCGGAGGTCGCGGCGGCTGTCGACGAGGTGGCGGATGAGGGTCGTCTTGCCGCTGCCGAGGAATCCGGTGACGAGGGTGCAGCCCATGCGGCCGCCGGCGAGGCCGAGGCGGCGGTTGAAGACGTGATCCTCGAAGGAGATCGACATCTCGTTGCCCTCCATTGTTAATGGTTTCGAGATTCTCTGCAACCACAATGGATCTTTTGGGTTGGGTTTTAGAGGAAAATTATGCTAGCCCCCTGGAGTGGTTTTCTATTTAGAGTTGGTCCTAATCAAATACTTGAGAAAAGCTCCCTGGTTTTGTATGAGGATTATGGCATCATTAAGCAGAATGGAGTTGATCGGTAAAGGAGTGGACTAATCCGACCCGAGATCAGTCGGGTATGACCCGTTTGCTGGCACACTTACCGTACCTCCTTTTTAAATTAGCCGGCCAAATGTTATTCGGAAAAAAGGGCCAAATTCTAGCGTTGGGGGGTTTCCTTGAACTGACTTTTGAAGAATAATAAAGAGTAATTATAACTGAATTATAAGATGTTTTTTTTAATATATTGAAGTAACTATTTTAAAATTGTCCGACTCTACTCTTTTATTCTATGTTTGTTTTTTATATGGTTCAGACTAATTTAAAGAGGCACTACGCAATATTGAGATTAAGTTAAACCTAACTTCTCTTCTAATTATATGATCAGATTAAAATTTTCAGACAAATTTACCCTCGCTCTTTTTTTCCTTCTTGCGACAGAGACTTTTTTGTGATCATTTTTTGTGAACTTTCTTTTTTTTTTCGCATTGCCGATTCCTCCGACCATCCAAAAATCTCAAAACCCCATTGTCCCCTGTTTTGCTGTCATTGGGGGTGTTTGAAAAAAAAATCGGAAAGTTGAAGGGTTGCAAAATAATTTTATACCATGGCATCGAACCTGAGGAGGGTAATAGCTCCAGCTATGTCGGTACCTTTAAATTCATTTGTGGCGTTGAAGATGAAAACCAGGAGTGGGTACAGAACAGAAGCTTGATAAAAAAAACATACGACTTAGTTTGGATTTGCACCTAATGATTGAAAGTTATGGCAATATATGATAAGTTAAGTTAAGAAAAGGTAATAAAACATGTGAAACTTATTCGAAAAATAAGAAAGGGGAATCAAGGAGAACTTATTTCACCCCGTTTGAAAAGTTTAATAAAGTGAAGGAAAGGAAATGGAATATATGTAAACTTATATAAATAACCTTACATGTTATTAAGTCATTTTATTATTAGAAGTTAGATAGAGGATAAAATAGTCTCTCCATAATTATTTTTTTTATGGGAAAATTGTGTCGGGGCCCCAAAAGTAGAAACTTCATGTGACGGGGCCCCTCGTATTTTCAATTGTGTGGATCA
>JBAKGM010000279.1:10394927-10414576 GCA_037177215.1 Asparagus racemosus | reverse complement strand
TCCTCCTCCTCCTCCTCTTGCAGGATGCCCATCATTTAACTTTACAAGTTTTGTTATGTGAGTTGCCACATCTTTTGTTATGATTTGATACGTTGAATAAAAGCATCTCATGAACTTACCTATTTTTGCCTCTTTAACTGAAAACTGACATAAGCATCCCATGCCTTTTGTTAGTTTTTCATCATTATTCTTAACTGAAATTCGACATGGTTTATGTGTTCTGATTATGCTAGCTAGTTTCTTTTCTATTTATTATCAGATTTCTTGTTACTATAGTTTCTTTCCTTTATGTAACCTTTTTGCAACTTTTCTTCAGGCTGTTTTTGATGAACTTTGTAAGATGTTGGATCCTGGGGAGGCTTCCTATACACCCAAAAAGGGAGAGACGAGTGTGATAATGTTAGTAGGCTTGCAAGGTAACCTCTAGAAGCTAGAGTTTATTGTTACTATGGACTTGTTACTAACTAATGCCATTATTGTTTCTTATTTTGCATTGCAAGATAGTGTTATCTGATGCTGATTAGCAGGAAGCTTGATGCTATTTGAACTATATTCTTATTTCAACTCTACGAAATCAGTGAACGCATACAAGGATAGAAAGTTCAAGTCACTTGTTAAACACAAAAGAGTAGATATAATCGTTGAGAAGCAGAAGGTAAACAGAAAGTAGAAACACAAAGATATCAGACTTATCAGTATGACCATAAGGATGACCAGAGTATCTTCTAACTAACATCATATGTTGCACTAGTTCTGGATTTTGGATATGGCATGACACAGGTGTGCTCATACACTGAATCCTAAAGGTTCTGACGGATATTCTGTCCACACAGATATAAGTATATGTTATAAATAATAATAATGATTAGAGAAACCAGAGTTAAGTGAAAACCATATACCGAGTTGTATCATTAGGTACCTAGGAGATCATCACTAATTTAATGTGATACTAGTAGAAGGTGTGTGCCGTCTTTTGATAAAGGACGGCTCCTGCCTGATACCCTTAATATTAGGTACCTAGGATATCTTCTTTGAATTATAGCACCTGAGTCTATAGTTAGTCAGCCACTATCATTGTAAGTCAGTGCTTTCCTTTTTTCCAATTGAGTTCATTAACTGTATATCTTGACTAGTTCACTAATGATTTTCTGATAACTTATCTCTTTATTATGTAGGTTCTGGGAAGACGACTACATGTACCAAGTATGCATATTATCATCAAAAGAAGGGATGGAAACCTGCTATCGTTTGCGCCGATACATTTAGAGCTGGTGCTTTTGATCAGCTAAAGCAAAATGCAATTAAAGCTAAAATTCCTTTCTTTGGAAGGTAATGTGTTAAATATGCTTAATCAATATTTGTAAAGCTGCATGTATTGAATATGAAGGGATGGTTTGTCTTTATTCCCCAAATTTATATCCTTTTGGTTTTGCACAGTAGAGTAATAGGTTATTTGTCACCCTATGAGCTCCCTCACCACACACACACACACACAAAAACACACGGAAATCATCCTTTACGTTCTGGTCTTTCTCCTGAAGAAACCATAAATGTTCACGATCATGCAAGGAGCTACTAACTATATGAAATGCCAAGATTGTCCTTTCCGGGAGCATAGTATTGGTAAAGATATTAGGATATGCTGCTGAGCTGGAATTGCCGTGTTTTCCAGAATTAATCTTAGACCACTTTGCAATTAGGAAAAAAAAAAAACAAAAATGCTCATGTTTTCATTGAACTGTATTGGGTTTCTAAACCCAATGGTAACTTGATGATGTAAAACTGGTGACATGCAAACAATATTTTTGCATTGGCATTATTTGATACTTCTAAATGGCAGGAAACAGTTCCTTGTTTTGGATTGTGCATTTGTTATCCTGGCCCATTTTTTGACTCATAACTTGCTGCTACAGCTACACAGAATCTGATCCTGTAAAAATTGCTCTTGAGGGTGTGGAAACGTTTAAGAAAGAGAACCGTGATCTCATCATTGTGGACACAAGTGGACGGCACAAGCAGGAAGCTGCCCTCTTTGAAGAAATGCGTCAACTGTCGGAAGCAACAGTGAGTATACAATTACCTCTAAAATGTCTTCTATCCTAATGCACTGAGTGCCCTTATTTGTTCCTGCAGAAACCAGATCTTGTGATATTTGTCATGGATAGTAGCATTGGCCAAGCTGCATTTGATCAAGCGCACGCTTTCAGACAAAGTGTGCCAATTGGAGCTGTGATGGTGACCAAAATGGATGGGCATGCAAAGGGAGGTGGTGCACTTAGCGCGTAAGTTCTACTTTGTGATATGGTGAATGTCCATGTGAACATTTGTTTGTAGCAAATAGGTGCATATAAGCACACTAATAGCTGCGACTATGTCATTCTTTTCTTTTTTTGTCTATGGATGCCAGTGAATATGAGTATGCGTGTCTGCTTTACCGGTGCTTCTAATAGAAAAAAAGAAAAAGATTCTAATTCACCCAAAAAGAAAAAGGAAAAAGTTGCCTAGTGAAGTATGGATAAGAGCATACAAGAGGCGGTCCATATTGTAGAACACTGCTTTTGTTGAGCTTCTTCAGTTTCTCAATTGTAGTCACAACTGCGTTACAGTATGATTAAGTTGCAAATGTGTATTGGTTTTGGCAAGACATAACGCTACCCTACTTTGAATGTGCATTAACATCTAATAGTTTCTCTCAAGATTCACTTCTGGCATGTCTCTTTCA
Source organism: Asparagus racemosus (assembly GCA_037177215.1). NCBI lineage: Eukaryota > Viridiplantae > Streptophyta > Magnoliopsida > Asparagales > Asparagaceae > Asparagus > Asparagus racemosus. The sequence goes on along the minus strand of JBAKGM010000279.1, from coordinate 10,411,854 downwards.
CTATTATATAGTGGGTTTTTTTGTCATATTCGACCCCATATATTTTTTTTCTTAATTGTATATTAGACCCTCAAAAATCTTCATATTTTTCATTTACACCCCCAAATCTATCAAATTTTAAAAGACACTCTTGGATAATGGAAGAATCCAGTTTCTGAAGCACCTAAAGATTTGGGTTACAGTTCTGGTTTCGGTACTAACTAGACATGTGGTGTAGCTGTTAGAAAGAAGTAAGAGGGTTAATTAATTTTTATGTAACATGGGTTTGGAGAGTAAACAAATAAAGCTGGGATTTTATTTTATACAAGGCAATTTAGTACAATACCTGATTAACCACCAACTATTCCATCTGGTTCACTGGAGGATGCTAACTAGGCCATTCCAGAATAACTAAAATGTCTTGGAAGGTTGATCCTACATATAGTTTTATAATATCTCTATAGAAGCATGAAAGGTCTTTGGGCTTACTTCGTTAGTTATTATGAAACTTGAGGCATAAAGATGCTTGTACTAGAACATATATTTCTGATGTTAAAACTGCAATACCAGTGACTGGATAGTTTTCAGTTTTTGGGTAATGAAATTGATAACTTGCTCGTTTGTTGCAGAGTTGCTGCCAGTAAAAGTCCAGTCATATTTATTGGAACTGGTGAACACATTAGTGAGTTTGAAGTTTTTGATGTTAAGCCATTTGTAAGCCGGCTTCTAGGTAATATTTTTAACCAAGTTGTCTTATTTAGCCCTACTTGCCAGCAAAATTCTTGTGCTTACGCTCACACTTCAAATATAGGTATGGGCGATTATTCTGGCCTTATGGACAAAATTTCTGAAACGATACCTGCTGATCAACGAACTGAGCTTCACCAAAAGCTCTCTGAAGGAAGCTTTACTCTGAGGATGATGTATGATCAACTTCTGAGTGTACTCAAAATGGGACCCATGGGCCAGGTCTGTCAGCTGCAGTTTTTGTGAATCACTTAACTTGATATTTCTCTTAGAGCTACAATTTTTTCCTCCATATTTATGCATTTTTTTTTCTCAAGATTTGATGGAATAAGGTGGAAATTTGGGCCACTGTAATGATATTGTTTTACCTGGCATTGTGGCAACATGCGTCATGAATTAGGGTCTGCATTTGTTTCTTAGTAAGCTAAAAGTCAGACATGCATGGTCTCTCATATTCCTGCCATATACCATGTTTCTTGGCATTATTCCTTAATTTTTACTCTTCTTCATAATCTCAGACAGTCTACATGTTACACATATGCCATTTGTGCAAACTTCCTAGTATTATATTTTTGTTGCTAGTAGGTGATGTCGATGCTACCGGGATTTAGTGCAGAGATGATTCCGAAAGATCAAGGAAAGGAGAGCCAAGCTAAGATCAAAAGATACATGACAATGATGGATTCAATGACAAATGAAGGTATATGCTTCATACCTGAGTGTTTTCTATTACAATGCAAATGTTCTGTTGCCTACTCCTACTTGAATGTTTTCTATCACAATCCAAATGTTATTATTACTCCTACGTATGGGATTCTAAGTGTCGTTTGTGGAACTTCCCTTGGACATAATTCACTGGTTAAAATTTGGTAGATCCATAAGATCTACACCAAGCATTATGGCTTGCCATAAAATGAACATTTGACTAGAATTTCTGGTTATAATTATTTTTCTAAATGTTGTGCGGTAAGCCTTCTTTGAATCAGTCAATTATAAAATTAACTATATAGTTATAATTATTCTCTCAAATCTCAAAATCTTATTTTATTATCATAAAATTTTATTTTTTTAAACGTTGCATTAAAAAATATTTATAATTGAAAAAGAGTTGAGCTAGGCTACGACTGATCGTATCCAAGAAATGGATAATATCAATTCAAATCTCGAAATTGGACCACCAATTGAAAATCCATACTATTGGACATGATCTATTATATATAAACTACCAGGAAATAAATTTGACATATTTTACAAAGTAGCGCATGCTTTTAAAAACACAACATTTCATAATTTCAAAAAGTTGCATAACCCTTATGTCCTTGGTACATGATTAAAAACACAACAAAAAATTTCAAACTTTTATTTATATGTAGTCCATGCGTATCAGATCATATCCAACAACATGGATTTTCAATTTGGTGATCCAAATTTAAGATTTGAATCGATAGTATCCAATTGTTGCATATTATTAATCGTTCCTATCTGAACTCAATGAAAATGTAGAAAATAATATAAATCCTAAATTTACGTATGTGAAAATAATATAGAATGTATATTATCTTTAATAATTATGTACCATAAGTGAATGAAAGTTCTAGTTAGAATTATTTGCCCTAGTGTAAAAGATTTGGGATACGATATAATGATATTTATCAATAGAAGGATTATGGCTTCCAACTTAGACTACCTTTTTTTTCTCTCGAAATAACGTAGAGCTCGACATGAAGAATCCAAAATTGATAAATGAGTCGCGAATGATGAGGATAGCTAGAGGCGCAGGTCAACCACTGAAAAATATGGAGTTGATGGAAGAGTTCAAGCGTGTCGCCAAAGTATGGGACAAGTTTAAGGGGATGAAGATCCCTAAGAATGGGGACATGAGTGCTTTTTCACGTAACATGAGCGCTCAGATGAGCAAGGCTCTTCCACCTCAGATTCTGAAGCAGATCGGAGGGACTGGAGGTCTTCATAAAATGATGAAGACAATGGGCAACAAAGACAGGTAGGTCTTAGTTTTGTGACTATACTCTAACCTGGTAAGCGTCTCTCAGCACCAGATCCTATATGATGCCTGTTGTTCATCTGGATGGATCATTAATTTAAGCTCAAGATGTCTGATGTTACGAAGCTTGCATTTTAGTTTGGTGACACCCAAAATTTTCTATTATTACACTGGCGTATGCCCAAAATGATCTATTGTTGTTACACTGTAGATAGGTACATTCATGACTTCACTCTTTCATCTCTCGACATCTTATGCAATGACTAACCTTGAGATATCAGATGTATCAAAGCGCGCACTTATGTTCCCTGATGCCTAAAATGTTCTGTTGCTATTACACTAGCAAAACGATGAAATGTAGATTGGTTTTACTTTTGTAATTCATTTTCTGCTATTTGTTCTGAGTTGGATGGAAATTTGTATAATTTTTTTATACCTTCTAATATAAATGGTGGTGTACTAGCTTACATTGCTGTGTGTTGAATTTATGGGCAGAGTAAATTTCGCTTCTGTTAATTCATGTGAGTTCCCTCTCATCTTCCACCTTATATCGAAAAAACTGCATGTTTTGTTTGGCTTGTGATCATGGATTTTCTTCGTGTGTGTGTGTGTATTCTTACTGAATCTAATTATCCATTATTTTCGAGTGTAACGTAGCAGTACAAATTAAAGTTGGGGGCTCGCATGAAAAGCTGATTTTCTGAAGATTTATCAGTTTTCATCAGTAAGAGAAATAGCGTGATCTTTAGCATTGTTTTCTTATTGTGTAACGTAGCTAGTGATTACCAACTTGAATTCTAGCACGTCTACTTTCATTCCAAATAGATATGTTTTCTTATTGATGCAAACTTGACAGAAGTTAGATCAGGCTAGGAGGCAGTTTAGAGACACAAGACATTCCTTCAAACAAACAATCAACATATAATAGACATCAATATCCAAAAGTTAATACATCACTATTTAACTGAAACAACCCCCCAAAGCAAATATAAACATGCAATATCTCACACTATATTGAATAAACAAAGTTCAGATAGTCTCAAGAGTAGTACTTATGAAGTATTCACATATACCCAGAGTCTCCTGTTGCCGGTAAATCACCATACATCAGCTCCCTTTGTCGCACCAAATATGATAGCAATTGATGCAACAATAGCCTGCATAAAAAGTATAAATAACATCTTCGATTAAAATTTGAATTAACTTGATTGGTCACCATTTAATCTGAAAGAGAAAAAAAAATCAAATATACTAGACTAGTATTGGATTTTAGGAACTTGGATTATGATATTATGCTCTATAATCGAAAAGCTTGAGCTGGCAAAATACTGAGCCAATAAGTATACATCAAGTCAACTTGAAACGAAACTGCATTGATAAGACTATACTAAAATTTGCCCAGAAGCTTGATGTCTAAAATATGTTACTCAAATTACCATCAATGCGCTTGAAAAGTCTTAATCCTGGACAAAGTTGATCATCTCAAATTTTTTAGGGTCAACTATATGAATCGGTTACTCCCATAAAACTCCTTTAGGGGTCATTTCCTTGTTTAACTAGTACTATCTTATCCTTCTTAATTTGTGACCACCCAAGTTTCGCTAAACATTGGCTCTCTCCTCACAGAGAAATGAATATACATTTTTTTGAAAACAATTTGAAAAATTATTTACCATTTTATAGAAGAAAGCTTGACATACATCATATACAAGAAAATTTTATTTAATTGAATCCAGAAATGAGGAGTTCAGTAAAAATAACATGTGTGTGTGCAAGCAAACACAGAAATAGATACATCCATATCTCTTCCCTATCTCTCTCCTTTTGATCCCCCCATCTTAGTAATTATGATTTTTGCAACTAACTATGGTCAGAACAAAATAAAGTATACACAATTAAACACAATACAAAACTAAATTGGGCGATAAATTTGCAGGAAGGTAACAGTAGAAAGAGGCCATCCTAGGCGAGCTTCAAACATTTTGTTACTTACCGCAACTGTGCAAGCAACATATCCCGGTTTTTCCCTGTACTCAACTCTGACACACAGCAGAATGAAAGCTCCGACATACCATGGAATAGCAGCAAGGAAGAAACCAATGATAAACCTTTAAGCATAGTTCTGCTCACATTACTGGTATAATAATAAAGAAGAACTACCAGAGTCCATGCTAAGCCAAAATTAGTCATAGACTCGTACAAAAGTAAGGAAATTGGGAGGGAACTCTACTTACAGAAACCATCCCATGCCCATTCCACAGCAGGGAAGGCGTGGATGTCTTAGGGGTGTTCCTTCAGCTACTGCTGCATAACCTGAGGAAAATAAATTTATGAACGTGGCCGTAACTTACTTATTTCAATAATATCACCACAACATTAATCACAAAACATGGTATATGCTTCGGTTCAAAGATGGTCATTGTGAGATAAAACGAAATAGGAGAATAACCACCAAACCTGATTCTTGACACGTGACTTGCTCACGTTATAAAATTATATCCTCAACCTTCACCATGATTTTGGAGTTTCGGTTTAGTAGAAAAGCGTTGCTGTCATATGTGAGTGTAAATCCTACAGGACACGCGTTTTAAGTGGAACCAGAAAGTGTACGACCACATAAATAGCACAAATGGAACTGGTGCTCAGCCAGTGGAGCATGTTAGAGTATAAATTTGCAACTCCCGATCCTCGCAGCAACTTTGGAGTTTTGGCGAAGCGGAGGGGACTTTAAGAACTCAATTAGGAACTTGTTTGTGCATGTTTCTTTACACATGTAAGGTTTACTTAGGGAACAGTTTATTAGCATGAAAAACATAAATCAATCTACTTAACATGCAGTTCAACAATATACTCAACAGAGCATTAGAAAAACGTAGACATTAACAATAAAGAAGTGCACCTAAGGTGATAATGTGCATCCTTCCTCAATTTTTCTGATACTACAGTTTCGGGCTCACGGTTATAATTTTATAGGGGGCTCAGGGTTCTAATTCTATGCTTCGATTCCGGGTTCGGGGTTATAATTTTGCAGAGCGTTCAGGGTTATAGTTTTGTCGCTTTGAATTCATGGGGCCAGTAAGATTTGAACAGGGGTTGCTCTGATACGCTAAAACTCCGAAAAATCCCAAACTGTAAAAAGTGATATAGCTCCCTTTTTTCCTAATGCCTAACGGGTCAAACTCTTATAACTGACAACGCTCGCTTCGACCAATCACTTCGTTCGCCGAGATGACGTCACCAATCAAGATCACGAAGACCCATCAAAATTCGAACAATAATTTCACAGAGCTGACACCGACAAGGGAGATATCCTGAGGGTTTGGTAGCACAGTATAGTACCTTGCACAGCTTGGTAGCCGTGGGCGTAGTAGCCAGAGGGCTGGAGACCGGCGTCGCCGGTGGCCCCAGGCAGAGGAACCGGCTGAGGGAAGCCCATCGCCGGTGGCTGAGGGGGGTACGCGGGGGGCCCGCCGCCAAAGGTTCCGTACTGTTGGCCGGGCTTTGCATAGTCTTCGCTGCTCATCACTCTCTCTCTCTCTCTCGATCGATCGATCGATTTCAGATAGTTTGGATCTTTGGGACTTGAGTATTGACTTGGGAAAATTGAATGGGTCTTTTTACATATTTGCCCTCGCTATGTAGTGTTTGGAAAATTACCCTTCTTGTTATTTGACAATTTATCCTTTATCCCTTACCACTTGTATGTTTGGTCGGAGCAAATGTCACAGTCAAATTTTTATTTTGACAAAAATATGGTTGAGAATGATGATTAGATTACATTTTTGTAGAAAAAGCTGTGAATATTTGTTGCGGCCAGTTTAGCTACAACAAATGTTGTCAATCCCTTACATTAATGAAAAATTAAACGAATCATTTCATCAAATTAGTTGATTTCATAAGAAAAATGTGGATTATTTTACTACGGCGGATGAAAAAAAATACTCGATTTGCATCTAAAATAAATGTTTTACACCAAAAAATGCAAATATAAAATGTTTTCTACTAATAAAACAACGGGTTTGGTTGGGAATTATTTTTCTATAATCAAAATATAGATATCCAAACTACATATCTCATGCTAATTTTTTGCAACATATGTTGCATGTAATTTTTTCCGCATGCAACATGACATATTGCAACTTACAATTACAACATACTAAACAACATGAATATATCATTTTTATTCTGTTGTTACCTTCTTTCCCCATCATTTTTCTTCCTTTTCTTTCTCAATTAGAAAAAAATTTATAGAAGCTCTTCCTCTTCTTCGGTCTTAAAAAAATAGAAATGCACTCTCCCTCTGGTATTATTTTGATTTCCACTAATTAAGAAAGCTAGAATAGATGGATTAATTAAGAAATGAAGGATAGTATAATGAGCCAGTGACTACAGTCACATTTTAAAAATTTAAGTTTATTAAAGAAAAAGTAGAGAACAATTCTACTCTGATATTTATAGCAACAACAAACAGAAAGATATTAAAGGACTTCTAGATACTAATCAAACTGGTGCACGTCCACTCCGGCTTGACTTTTTTTATTTATTATTTATCAACTTTGTTCTTTCATCTTTAGGCTTTTTTTCATAATAGTCCCTTAAGGTTTAAAATCATTAGCATTTTAAATTAGTCCTCTAATCATTAAAGTTGGTAGTAGGTCCCTCCAAACTCTTTAAGTTATTTAAGAATTAGTCCCACAAATCAGTGAAATTGCTATTAAGTCCCCCAAATTCTCATGAGTTTTCAATCAATTACGAGAATTGAATGAGTTGAGGTACTAATTAATTTTGGAATAACTTAAGAATCAGAAGACCTAATATCAATTTCGAGATTTGAGGGATCAATTTCAAAATATTAAACCTTCAAGGGACAAAAGTTGGAAAAAAACTTTTATATAATAATCAAAGAAATAAGGCAGTTAGTTCCAATCTAACATTTATGAGCCTTTCTCTAGTTACCTTGACAATGAACTCAAGAGCAAAGCGTTCATCAGTCAGGCAAATTAATTATGCATGCGCTCCTTCAAGGTTTTCTGTTTTGAACAAAAGAGTGAAGAATTAAATTAAGAATAGAACTTATCTCATGAGTAGAATTCAGGGGCTATTTTTTCATAGGATTTCAGAGAAATCCACAAATAAGGAGCCACACACCCTACTTTTTCAACCCCAAATTCTCCTATTTGTTTTGGTGGAAAAAGTATTTTGGAAAAACAATGAAATTTAAAGCCAATAAATTCTTCTGTCAGAGATCCTTCCCCCAACTGATTGACTCGGTTAATAAAACAAGTGATTTTTTGACTCTATATAATCAGATTAACGTGACATAATGTGCTAGAAAATTAAATAGAATGGTAAATAATGAAAATGGGGGCATAAAATGAGCGTACATGCTGGGAGTGCTCTGAACAAAATCCTTGCCAAACTTCACAATGCATGCTCAAAACATGAAAGGTCTACCAAATTGTCTTTTATCTGATCTGATGTTTATCAGAACCAAACGTCAAATCCCAGCCGTTAAATTCCCATTCTAAGATGATGGGACTCTCTCTACTGTACATAGTACCAAACTCTTGCTTTGTCTTATATATGAAGACATGGCTTTTGTTACGAGTCTTTTCTCAACACCCAATCTTTGAAAATCTGGCATTGGTCAATCAAGATTAATAAGCAACCCCACTGACATGATTCATATCCCTATCAAATTTTGAAGAAAAAGAAAATTCTTAAATTAGGGAGGTGTAATTGTCAGGAACTGAAAAAGAAAAAAAAATGCCAAAGTTAGATGAGTACCTAATTCATGTATACGTTTTTTTTTTTGGATGGAATATGTATACGTTAGTATGCGTATTTTGAAGTGAGAAAATGATGAGGAAAATTTAAAATAGATAAACGAGAAAACTAATCAATAAACTCAATACATTTCATAATAAAATGTTGAATAGAAAAGGAAAAGGGTTTTTGTTATATTACAGTTAGACCTCCAAACCACCAATCTTCATATTTGTTCTTATTTAAAAGAACTTAGGGGTCTAATTCAGAAAAATGAAGAGTTCAGGGTCTAATATATAACTAAGATCTGAGGGAGCCATACAAGAAAAACCCAAAAAGTTAAATTAAAAAAAAAAAAAAAGGTGATTTAGCAAATACAAGTGTTTAGATTCAAGTCCTAACCGTGATCATATCATAACTTACTAAAAAGCTAGTGAAAAAAAAAAAAAAAAACATAGAATGAAATTGCAGTAATGCAGGACCAAGAGTGAGTGAGAGAGACGAGCTTATCTTGCGCAGGACCGCACATCTTGACCATAACCAGCGCATCGACATAGAGACCTATCAGTCTTCTTCTTCCTCCTCTTTCTAATGTCTCCGTGATCACACAAAGATAGGCCAATACAACGATGCGGTGTCATATGGAAGTGTTGCGCGGTCTTGAGCAAAACTCACTCACACCTTGATTCTCTCTCTCTCAAAGAGTAAGAGGGAGAGAAGAGAAGGAACTAAGCATTGGAGAGTGCAAGAGACTTGCAAGTCTAATTTGTGACAGCGAACAAGTAATATAGGCAAGATGGAGGAGAGGCCACGCATGGGCGAGGTTGCACATAGTGGAGAAAGAGAGAGAGAGACGTACCCTAGCTAGCATTCATGAATCAAGTTGACATGAGGGCCCTAGAGTTGTGGGTGGATTTACAATGCTGCCATTTGCATGTTCAATTCAAGTTGGGTGACCGTGTACCGTCTTGCATCAGTGTGAGTTTGCTTGCTCAAGATCACGAGGGCATCGGGTCCCATGTCAACGTGCTCATGCTTAAGATCCTTGAGCCATGATATCTTGTATCAGTATCAATATGCGTGTGCAATATCTATATGTTGGCCACCAATTGGTGTTAGTCCTGGGTGTCATCTAAATGGCACCCTTTTCCAAATTGGAGATATTGAAATTTCTTGTGTAAATGTATGTATGAACGTTGACTATTCATTAGTACTTAAAAACTAAATGTTACCGTTCAAATCCACTCAAGCATTTACAAGGATTTTTAAATCAAAAGAGATATTACTGCATGAATATAGGTTTTAGGCCAATAAAAAAATGCTCAACCCGTGGGAGCATACTCTCAACACTCACTAGAACTTCATCACAGAGGAGACTAGTTAAAAAAATGCTTAGCGTGTGGGAGCATGTTAGAGTTCAAAATTGTTGATTCTCAACGCTTACTAGAACTTCCATCACAGAAGAGACTAGTTATGCACGCATGTTCTCCGCTAGAATTCATACTGACTATAGTTCACTCAATCTTTGAACCTGAAACTTCCATCAATATGCTTAAAATCTCACCGGCTATACATTGTGTTATGTACAATATTTGGCCAGAAAAAAAGGCCATAAAAATTAAATTCTAGAAATCTTACACCCTTTTAATTTCACCGTACACAATGATTAAGCATGTTAACCTCCCTAGTAATCAAACTAGAAAACAATTCAAAGTTTGAAACCACTAGTGAGAGAAGCAAATGGTAGGAGCACATACAAAACCTTCAATGCCAAGTCATTTACTTCCCTCGTGAAAGGAAAGCATCTGGGTCGTTATCAGCATTCATGACATCTTATTTCCTATTCAAAAAAAAATCTCCTACTTTAATTCTCTATGAATCATGTCACATGTCCCATCCCATTTTTGCTCCCATAAATGGCCCTAGCTTCAATAACATGGAGAAGCTTTTATCTTGTTATAGTTCTGGCTTTACTCTGTTTGGTCTGCTCTTTTGAGTGTACTGTGAGGGCATGGGCTAAGCCATCATGCTATAACTGTCAACTGAGAGAGGACAGAAAAATTGGAAATGGTGGCAAAAGGTTTGGGGGTATAAATACATTGCATTTTAAGGGCAGGACAATGTGAAAGGGGAAAGCAAGTATGCAGGGCTCCTTTATAGGAACATGCCCCTTCTATGAAGGGATGGGCCTTAAATTGTCATAGGGGAGGGAGGGCTAGTCTTGTGATAGATAGGAGTTAGGCTTATTATGTTATTTCATTCATATCTTTTTAGGTGTGGATCATGTTGAGGAAAGGATGGATAGTAGATTTATTTATTTCTCATAACAAAGTAGAAATATAAACTCATATACGTACATACGTGTATGTATGAATACATGCATGCATGTGCGTGTTGAGGTGTGTTTGTTTGTCAGTTTCTGTTTGTGTGTGTCTGTGTGAGTAAATGAGGGTTGGTGTGTCCTTCTGTATTGATGGATATACGTAACGTTAGCAATACGCCAGCCAACAACATGTAAGGACGCACCGACCCATTTTTACTCTATATATTTGGTGTACGTGCGTGTGTGTTTAAGGTGCGCTGATCACATGTGATAGTAGCTAAGAGTTGTGACCTTATTTAGCAAAATGTACTTAGTGGCAGAATTAGCGTGCTTTGCCTCCTATAATTTGATTAATATGATGGCTCTAGTCAATAATCTATCCCTTGGTATGACTACTAAGATCGCAAAATAATATACTCATACCACTTTCATATATACGTCTACGGGTACTATAATATATTCCATTGTTTGTTCTAGGCAACAAAAAGAAGGAGAGGGTTAGAAATAAAACAGATAGTTTACAAATTGTGTTAAAACTGTGTTTTTGAGCAAGCCATAAATAAAAGCCAGCGTGTCATATATCACATGAAAGGATACTGTGGTATTGTTTTGCAAATTTTTATAGTACCATTATGATCGTCTACAGCGTAGGCTTAAAATATGCTTAAACGACTTGGTCTTTTAGCATTAAGCTTGAGCCTAGTTTTACATACAGTTGAGTATTGATGTTTGAAAGTGGCGAATTGCAACTACAATCCAAAATAAGCTTCTTGCCAAACATCTCAATATGAATTATAAGCCACTCTGACTATTTACCAAACATTAAAGTTGTGGAGAGGGTTGAAATTTTATAATTCTACATAATAACAACAGAAAGCAGGCAATGGATCAATATAGCTGATAAAACACCCAGATGTAGTTAATATTTGCAGTAATGAACTCATGAACAACAATCTGAGAAAAAAACCAGAAACTCACCGTAGTATTTTACCTCAATGCATTCGTGACGAGCCAGAGGCTTAAGCGGCATGAGCAAAACTGGGGTTAGAAGAGCAAGAAAGATGTCACGCATACAATAATGCGCTGTAGACTATCAACTCGATAGCTATACAAATGGAATGTTTACCAAACTAACAACATAATCAGTTGGATTATGCAGCTAACCCCGGCATGCTGAATTGCAGAAGAAGGATATCAAAAGCAAGTATTTACAAATAATAAATAGACAATTAACATGCTTGCTGCATTTTCCACTATTTTCATCTCTACATTAAACAGATGATTAGTCATACCCTACTACATGTGATGGTTCTATGATGGAAAAGCACATCTAGAGGGGCCCCAACTAGCGAAACAAAACTCTAAAAATATCCTCAATATTTATTTTCCCACAACTACCGCATCAAAGCACAAACTATCAACTAGCGAACTTATCAAATTAAGACAGTTCATTACAAAACCTCAGAAGTTGCAACAGCTGCCTGCATTTTGCACCCACAAGGAAAGGGAAACACAGATTCCTCTTCAATAGGACTCCACTGCACAGAGCTACATGAGGATATGACGCGAGAACCCTTTTGATATGCTTTTGAAATGCAGCCTACATTCTCTTTGATGACTTCCTCTAGATAAAATCAGGATTAGCATTAATCCTTTCACACAGAAGAGGTTCATTAAATCCAGTTGAAATATCTGAAGGCATGAGGAACTAACGATAACCTCTACCTCTTCCACGGTTCCCCCAACTCCTGCCTCTTCCTCTACCTCTTCCTCCACCATGAGACAAACCGTCGAATGCTCTATTCACAATCTGGTTTTGATGAGGCCCAAAACCTCGCCCCCTTTTAGCATTATTATTAACTGAACCATTTGTAGTTGATGCAGCTCTTTTAGTCCTGTAGCCCAAGTATCCAACCATGTGCAAATTTGAGAATATTAGCGAACTTTTTGACAACAGAAGTCTAAATTTCTAATGTTGAAAGATGAATTCCTTACCCTACTGTGGAGGCTGGTGACGCTTTAGCAGGCTCATTCCAGGATAGCTTAATTTTGTTATCACCGATAAATGTAGGAGTTTTTGAATGGAGCGGCTGGAAAAATATCGTATATGGTTTTTGATTAATTAAACAGGACTTAAAACTGTATATGATGGCACAATAATACCTGTGTCATTGCCAGTATATTGTTGCAGACCCTCAGGCCAGTGGTATCTTTCTGCTGGTCCAATTTCTGCAGGAATCAGAATTGTGAATGGTTAATATATGAGATAAACATGAATCAGTCAACAGTTCATTTACAAACAGAACTTACAACTTTAGCCTTTGTCTCTTCATCTTTGGCTGCAGACATTGCCTTGTTGTGCTCTGCCATCCCCTGTGTTAGTTTCTTCATAGCTACCTTCACAACATCTTCAATAGAACTTAACCTGCATAAAGAAAAACTTTAAGGATGCGACTCCAATTCTTTTAAAAAATCGCAAACAGATTGGTGAAAGACGTAATATTAAGACCATGCTCCCTCCTCAATCAACTTGCATGCACAAAGAAATAAACAGAGTAAACATGGAACTACCAAAGAAAGCTAGGCGCTACAGGACATCACAAACTAACAATATAAGGGATATCTGCAGCATGTGATAAGAACATCACAAGGTACAGGAGGCCTCAGGAACACAATTTGATTTTTAAGGTTAGATCACGCATAAATATTGCATAATTAGCCAATTTCAAAGTGGTGCTATGTAAAAGTCATCTAGTGAATTGTGACATTTTTCAATTGTATTCTGAAAATTATCTCCATGGCCTGATAGAATATGAGCTTTGGCAAAAATCCACCTTGACAATAATCTGTAACAATCTAATTTCGATGGTTCATTAATGAACATAAAAAGCAGTGCTACCAGCCTACCACTAGTGAGTCTTTCGCTGAGTTTGGGCTTGGCATATAGTTCAACTTCAGAGGAGTTCTACAAAAATATTATACTATAGCTGGCTCAGAATTGATAACGCAGATTAGATCCATGAATTAAGTGTTAGCATCGAGTAAAGATACCATATTATTATCATAACGTTGCAGTGACATAGTACTGTAAACAAATATATTTTTAGGCCATGAGGACTGAATGGACACGTGCAACAAAACATTACCAAGTGCACCAATAGTAGTGAGAGGATCTTACATGTGTTGAAATAATCACCGAGGATATGATAGTTTGACAGATATATGACTATAATATTGCTGAATTAAAAAAAAAGAGATTCATGTACTACTCCCTCACCCGAGCAATTTCCCTAAAGGCGAGAGAAGTACGAAAGAGGGAGAAATCTTCCAAGATGAGAAGGAGGGAGGGAGCGAGAGGAGGGAGGGAGACTATCAAGAAGGTAAAAGAATATGAAAAAAGGAAGAATCTTTTCAGAGAGAGACAAGAGATCTCTAAATATCCTTGTTAAGTCCTTTATTTTCTTTTTCCTTTTTTTTTCTTTTTTACTTCAAATTTTATAATATGCAAGATGCGATCGATATTATTACATAATGAAAGTCATAGATTTTTTATTAAATTTTTTCTTTAAATCTTCGATAGCTAAGAATTAAACATTAAAGCAATCTAAACATCTAGAAGCCTTTGTACACTATTTACTAGAAGCTTATATTCTAGTTGGTTAACCACTAAATACTGGGTATCCAGAGCCATTTTTAGACTCTTCATTAGAATATCTGGGCTCTGACAAATGTATATAGGATAGTTTAAACTTGTTTTAGAAAAGAATAGAAAGAAGATATATTTTGAGGAAACGCACTCCCTCGACCTAAAACAGGATGTCATATTCTCTCATGGAATCAGGGCTTAAAAATGGAAGTTCACAAAGCAAGGGCATCCTTGTTTGTCAACCGTAAACTCATATGTCTTTGTTTTCCACATGGATGACCAAATATAAAAAAAATAAATAGAACACCAATACATTAATTATTTGTCAAGAAGACATATATCTATTCCTTATTCATGTTCTCAGCAATTAACCGAACTACGTGTCATCCACAGATGGAAGTAGACGCAGATAGACCTGCCATCCTGATGTAAGAGATGTTTCCACAATGATAGACTATAACCTTACAACTTTAAAAGTGAAGAACCATCAGTCTCAACTAGCACTAGATCTCCGTGGAAATAATTATACCTCAAAAACATCCCTAATTTATATCAGCATTTATGCACTAAACCGTTGTAGAGTACAAAAATTAAGGTGTAACTATGAGCTTGTATTTGCAGGAGTTTATGGTAGAATCTGATACCCATTGTTTGCTGTAGCAACTAGTAATATAAGACATCAACATTCACACAAAGCCCGCGTAATTGCATTGTATGCATAAAAAATGTTATTGTGACGGGTTCTAAAAACAGATGGGAGTGTAAAAATTGGAAAAGGAAATTCAAAGATACAATTGTTTTGAGGAAGACACTCAACAATGAATTGACAAGTAATAGACAAAATACAGGAGAGATGACGTACCTTTCAGTGAAATCTTTATAGTTTTCTGAGAAATCTTCTCCAAGCCTGTCTGATGGTTGGCCAGTCACAATCTTGTATCCACAAAGACTATTTGTAGAGTTTGGAGTCTGCAGCACATACAGCTCAGCATATATAGAAAAGGGGGGAAAAAGAGATAACAAAAAGGGAAAAAATGTTTGAAAATAACAAAAGAATAAGGCTCTGGAGTCCAATGACCTTGTAGGATAAGTGGTGAAAGGTGTATAGTAAGCATTCAACATAATGCAAATTTGCTTCTTCTGTTTTCCTCATAGGCATGTATTTCTGCAGGTAACAGGGAGAACAAATGTAACAAACAGGACACTGTTTCAGATAAATAAAGGAAAAAAAGCATACAAGATAATGAAGGATTTCAATAAAAAATAAAGGAGACCATCTTATGCAAACACACAACCCCGAAATAGAAGTACCCATTCAGTCAGATGCAAAAACATGTGTCAAAATGACAAGGTCAATAAGAGATATGGATTGCAGTGGAAAAATAAAAATTATGATCAAGTATATAATAGTAAAGAATTTGGAATCACCACATACATTTCGGGAATGGTATAAATCCACAGGCTACTACAAAATAGATAAGACATTGCAGAAAGCCAATACCTTAAGTAGTTGAACAATTGAGGGAAGAAGTTGCCGTGAATCCTGTGCGGTTGCATAAGGTGAACATCCAGCAAGAGTCTTGAGCAAGTCAAGCTTCCTCTCTTCCGGAAACTGATAGAGATAACTAAGCATTAGAAGAAGAGAAACAAGTAGCACTTGACAACATTCAAATAGTTCATAAACTAATAAAGTTAATCTTTCATTTCCCAATGAGAATTCATAACTACATTATTAGCTAAATGAATATCACAATCCCATGAAACCATGAGCCGAGATGAAAGTGTGAAACTGCAGTCACTATTCAACCAACATCAAGGAGTCATAAACTAGGCAGTTGTTTGACATTGTCAAGTCGGAATTATAAGACTGATGTTAACTAGGTTCCACATAGGAAAATAGAAATCACTACTCAAGCGGAGTCTTATAGAGGATTAGTGGGAGATGGATGTGTAGATGTATTTAATGCATAGAGTCCAAATGGAAGAACCTCGATCCCGTGTCTTGAAACATGAAAGTTACTAGCAGTTCTACCCTGCCTCCGAATTGCCAAATCACCCATAACACAAGACGACATTTATGTACAGGCTGACAAATAATTTCACGTAATGGTAGCATGTGTGCCGGCACACGTGTACTTCACCTAACAAAATTAAGGTTAACTGTGGATAGACGTCGCCCGGTGCAGATAGACCCCTTGTAGTTCATAGACCCCTCTGTGACATGCTTTGACCCTTTCCGCCTCAGAGAAAAGTCCCCCCCCCCCCCCCACACACACACACAAAACACAGAAACCACCTTTAAAATAGGATAATAAGTCATTCTATACAAACCACCTTTAATTTTCAATTTATTCAAAAACCACTTTTAAGCAGATTTTGTTGCAATGAACCGCCTTGACTCACTTTTAAACCAAGCTTTTCGGTTTTGGTGTAATAATTAGTTGTCAAATACCAAGTATATTAG
>JBAKGM010000279.1:10368609-10394827 GCA_037177215.1 Asparagus racemosus | reverse complement strand
CTGACTTGATCGTCAGAGTGACCACCGGAGATCCCAACTCCGCCTCTTTCCACAGGTGTATCACTGGACCCAGAGCGCCTGCCAGGCATTAGGAGAGGAAGCGGGCTCCGCTCCCTTAAACTCTAATCCGACAGCGGTTTAGTGGTTGTGTGATCCGAGCATCAATAATACACACACATATATATATGTAAATTATATATAGAAATTTGACTTTATTTATATTATAGAAATCTATTATGTAGTTAGTTCTAAGATTGTAAAAAGTATATATAGGTGTGTGTTTGATTGTTTGTTTGTTTGTTTGTGTACACGCACACAAAACTAGACATAGGATTTCATATTAATATTTATTTACTTCTGATTTATACAAACACTGAGATGAATTTTATTCGGATATTGAGCATAATAATTATGTCTACATGATCCGTGCATTTATTGAATATTATTAATAAAATATGGTTATGAGGTGGAGTTCATTAAGCTATCAAGAGATAGACAAATAATAAGCCCACTCTCATAGCCACATCCAACGAATGTGCATATCAATTACATCAACTTCTATATCTTGATAGCTCATTTTATAAGATGAACCTCTGGGCGACCTAGTAGGTCAGATGATAAAACCATCTCGCTCCCTCATGAAACGCCTGGGTTCGATTACTGTCTGGGCCAAAGGCTCCTTCAAAAAAAAAAAAAAAAAAAAAACAAGATGAACCTCTAGCTCACAAACATCAAACCCTTAACAAAAAGAGATATTTATTGAACATGGCTACATCATTACTAGAAGATACGAGTTCAATCTTTCAGATAAGTTCATCCTTAGTTCTTAATTCTCGATAAGGTTGGTATAATAGGTATCCTTATCTTCCAAATATCCCAACATATTATTTGCTTTATTTATTGATTTATTTATTTATTTGTGGTGCGTCTATGAGGAACCTTGGCTTAGTACTAACTAAGTAAACCTCCAAGTCCGAGGCCCCCTTTCGCAATCCAGGTAAATAGCACAAGTATTGCAATGCCTAATAATTAGAAATTAGGGATAGGCATGTAATAGACATGAATTGTTTGCATCTATTTAAATGAGTGAGATTTTAACATATAAACTAGGCATTAAAATATGACGTCTAAACTATTCCTCGAACAATCGTCGAATTTTGAGATGATATTCACAACATATTCAAAGTTAAAAAACATTCACTTTTTATATTAAGATGACATGGCTTGCTATGTATGCAACTGTCATTTGGTTCTACTCAGGTTTGCCGTGTGTCATATGTAGAAGGAAAACAAACCTCTAGCCAACATTGATGAATTCACTCTCCATCCGACTTGTGGAGCTTTTACAGAAGGACTCACAAAATTAGACCAGCTTGAAGCTTTAAGGCAGGAAAACTTTTTACAAGTGCATACAAGGTTTCATTTCAAATTTTTTTTAAAAAAAATGATGTTCGTAAAATGTAACTCTTGTCATAAAAAACTTACAAGAAGTAAAACAAACCATGCAAAATGCATGTAATTTTCAACTATGCAAACTGTTCCCTCTGCTACAAACATGATTTAGATTGACGTACTCAACGGGAGGATAATTAAACCGTATGAAGATGGATACAGTAAAATACAGTGCTCTAGGGCGCATCCACCGGATATTGGTGTTTTGCTATGTATACTGGCTTTGGTAATTTACTCCCAGAAATTATCTCATCGAAGTCTTAAGCAGCAGCAACCTTCCGTCCGTCTTCTATGAAAAAGATTGCAGATTCTGGCACCTAAGACATTACAAGCAGCAATTTTTAGCAGATTGGTACAAATGCTAATAGCCCAGAACAGAAAAGAACAATTTTTAACAAGAAAATTAAAAGATATAAACAAAATCATAAATGATCATTATCATAGCCAATTGGGAAAAACGAAAGTACTAAACGGAAAAAGAAGAACGATGTTGACTTGCACATCATAGTCAATTGGGAAAGAACATAGCCCATATCCGCACTAGAGCAATATAGAAGATGGGAATCAAGTAGATTAGGTGTATAATGAAAATTGCGATGCCTTGGTCACTGAGTCTACAAATGTTACTATTGAATAAATAAGACTTCAGATAGAGTTTGATTCCAGGCCCCTTTTAACTCTAGCACATAGTTATTGTGGAATCAAACTGAGTCTAAGTTGATTCAGATAGCAACAACAAACAAAGCATTTATTACAAATTTGGTTCATTTAGATAATTATTAAATTCGTTTTGAATACATTGATATTCCAATTCGATTTTCTTAGATAATTCAAAATTCGATAATTATTAGTAAATATTTGTTCAACACTTCTATTTTTCCCCAGAATTAATAGACAAATATTCGATTCATTTGTATGTGACATTGCCATTATAGAGACATTAACACAAAACTGCTCAAATTTGTTTTAGTACAAAACAAAATCATCTTAATCATATTTATATGTGAGGATGTGTAATTATAATTTGAGAGGAATACAATTTGTAATTACTTTAATAACTTACACAGACTAAAATATAAAATATAGACGAAAATAATGAAACGAAAGAATATGTCATTTGTTAAATCCAGTGCGTGTTTAATGGTTGTATGCTAAAAACTCCCAATTGCCCATTGGCGGCTAAACACCCTATAATACAGAAGAAAATGGAACGATATCTAAGCTCAAAAATAGTACATTCCAAACTGATTAAGTCCTTTATACTTTCTCTTGCATGAAAATTCCCTGACATTAGCAAGGAGATCCCAAGACACTGCCCATTAATGTACGCGTGCGTCTGTGGTTCATTGTCTACAGGCAGAAAATGGACCAGATTCATAGCTTTGTCCAATTCTCCTGTTTTTAAATCATTTGTATTAATAAATTATAATGCTCCTTGACTCCTATCTAGCTGGGTTGGGATCAAACCGAATGAAATCATATAATAAGATATTTGGATTCGAGTTTGGATCATCTAGTACTATTCAAATTTGATTCAAATAAAAACAACAGACAAAGTCTCTATCCCTAACTTCATTCCTCTAGATACTTCAAATTTTGAGAACTAAGTATATAACAGGAACCAGAAAGCAGATAACTCACATCTGGCCAGGTATTTGTTATGAACTCTACAATGTCATATGATATGTCCCCTTGCACATCAATTTGCTCCTTCTCAGTTGGACCCTGAAAATAATTTTCCAAATTCTTCTGTTAATAGAAACATGTAGAAACTTTTAGTTAATCATTTGAAGTTAAACAACTGACAATGCACCTTGACAACAGATGCTCCGGTTGCAAACTTTCTCCCTAGTTTCTTGGAAGCTTCACTCAATTTGACACCTGTATTGTCCACATAATTTTTATTTTTTCGAATTAAAATACATATTGCAATATTTAGTGTACACTTTGACTCATTCAGGAGTTACAGGGACAATGCATTCTCTAGAAGTTACTCACCAAATAATTCTAGGCCTTTCACAACAGTAACGCATTTGCGCTTATTGCGAACAATCTTTTCAATAACAACTTCTTTCTTCTCCTGAAAAAAAAATCAGTAAGTTTTAATTGTATCTATAATAGTAGAAACACAACTTAGAAACTAGGAAGTAAATGCTGCATTTCTGGTAATCACCTACAGTAAAAGCAGAGGGGATAGCTTGAGAAAAACAGATCTAATAATACACTGAAACAGTATAGGTTAATCCTCCCACAGTATTGTAGCAAGATTGTAAAATTATTTGAGGAGAAAGAGTTTTTCTAATGTTTTTCATCAAAATACCAGGAGGAACAGAGAGAAAAGAAATTGCAAATGAGAAAAGGTAATTTCCTTTCGTCCAACCCAACTGACACATAATAATCACTGATTCAGTTCTTTTATTGCCCCTAAATTTACTTATAGGGCTCAAGTATTCCATGCTACATATGGGATACCTAAACTAATCAGGAGCAACAAAAAGAAAAAGCATTGCAAATGAGAAAAGATAATTTCCATCCAATCTAACTGAAACAGAATAATCACTGGTTCAGTTCTTTTATTACCCCCAGAATTTACTTAATAATCTCAGCAAGATACCATGCTTTTCCCTATTATTGCCTTTTGAAATAGCCGGCCGGCATTGCTCCTACGCTGCTCGGTATTCCATGCTATATATGGGATGCCTAAACAAATATTTGGACCAACTTGCAAAAATAAACCATGTAAAATAAGATGGAATGAATTGATGGTTCCTTAAAGAATAAAGGAATTCCAAGCTATACATCCTGGGGTGCTAGATGAGTCGAGCAAGAACTCTTGCAAATGCTTTGACATAAACTAGGATCTAATAATAAGAATTTTGCAAATGAAAAATGTGTTTATTCTGTAATGCTAACACTTTGATGGTCACTGGAAGCAATATGCCAATACTAAACCTAGCAGTGACATACTATTTACAAAGTTTGACTCCAGACTTGGACCATGGAAAGAGCAGGCTCTTCCAAAATAAATAAATCAACTTGATGGTTCATACTATCTATGAAAATTTGACTCCAGACTTGAACCGTGGAAAGAGCAGGTTTTTCCAATAAATTAATAAATAAACCAACTTAATGGTTCATAGCCTGACATGCTCAGTGAAGGAGAGCCTTGCAAAACTATGGGAACATAAAGAGATTGGACTAGAACTCCATTAAACTTTCTCTCTCCTCAAGGAATTGGTCTTTGACCCGAACGAGAGCTTATTTTTCACATATGTAAATAATTTAGGAGAAACACAAATAGCTAAACCCATTGTTTTGCCTGCCTATCTTCCACTAGAGATCACTTACAAGGAAACAACAAATGAAATATATTTTAGCATCGCATCCTAATAAGATAAACAGAGGGAGCTTGTCAGGAACCATGCTAAACATGTTTTACAGATCCAGTTAACCAATAAAGCATATCTTAAACAGAAGAAGGAAATGTCACAAACTGGATGTAGCTGAACCACCACGAAATTAAAGAGATCCTAATTGGATGACGGCCTACGCTCAACCTTGTTAACTGATATTTTGGTTATGAACATCATACTTTGCATGGATTCTCATATGAGAGAGCCTTGATTTTCATGGAGTACAGTATCCTACTTTGTTTACTAGACTAGGAGATATCAACTCTTATTGAAAACTTAAAAAATGGGAGGTGCCGAAATGAAAACCATCAGTACCTGAACCAAAAACCTTACCTTCTTCTTTATCTTACCACCAGGAAGGCGTTTAACTTCTTCTGGCTTTGATGCTGAAGTGCCTCCTGCTAAGAAGAAATGAAATAGAGGAGTTGGTATACACTAGTCAGTAAACAAGAAACCCACATGGTAGCCAACCAACTCATTTTAGGTTTCAAAACATAAGAGAAAGAAGTGCTTTTGATGAGTTAATTGCTTGTGCAAGGAATCTGTTGCCTATATCCCAAAAAAAAAGGATAGATTCACTGTTTCTGCAATAGCTATGTGAGGGATTTTGTATATCCTATTATATGACAAGTATAGATTGCGTTATGTTTTAGGATTTGTGATATAACCTAGCCTATAGGGTAATGAAACATGCATGCCTATCTCAAAGGTCAGTGCCATCTATTTGATTGTTTTAGTTTGTACGATAAAAATCTAGATGAACTTTTGAAAAATGAGAAGATTATTTTGTTTTCAAATTCTTTTAGCAATTTGGGGCTATTAAACAATATACCATGTCTGCGGAATAACAAGAATTTCTCTACTTGAGCACTTCAGTACCCTTCAAAGAGAAGATAGTTCACAACAATCAACGTTTCAAGAATGCTTATGTTTATGAAGTCAATTGAGGTGTTAAATTTCATATAATTTTAACTCCCACAAACAACCAAAAAAAATTTATTCTAGCTCGACGACAGAATATTCTGCCACATGCATCCTAGAACTATATCAGGTAGAACACATTTTCTAAAATATCGAACCCTATGCTCAAAATCCCCAACATAAGATACACCTTTAAACAAACTCAACCTGAGAAGATTATCTGATCTCACAATTTTTTAGTAATTTGGAGCTACTAAAGAACATTACCACTTTCAGGGAATACAAAGCAAATTTCAAGGTAATAAGAACAATTTATCGACTTAAGTGGTGACCACTATCCTTCAAAGAGAAGATAGTTTACAATGATCAATCTGACTCGCATTAAGTCATTTAAGAAGTTAAAATTTATACTAAAGTTTTGCATCTTATACTAGATTGATAGATTTTTCTTCCATTCATATCCTTCAACTATATCAAATATACTTTAGTTTCGGCTATATAAAACCCTGCGTGAAAAAATCTCCTACTGAAGATGCAATTCTGAACAACCTCCCCTCTTCCCATTTGGAAAAAAAAAATTATTATAAAACCAAAGTTTTGCCCTGATTTATTTTTAAACCCGCCAACTTCCAGAACTATTTGGGGGTAAGATTACTGTATTGGGTCTTCGTCCCTACATTTGCGTTTGGATTTAAGATGCTATAATTGGGTTTAAAACTAACTCATTATGGTCATTTTGGGTTTAAAAACGACTTCACAAGTGGTTGGGTTTAAAATAAATCAAGGCGAAACATTGGGTTTATTAAAAAAACAAAAAACAAAAAACCCACAGTTTTCCCTTAAAAAAGTGGACCCACCGCCGCTGGAAATCGCCGTCGCCTGCAGCTGATCCGCAGCCTGGTTAGCCTCCCCCTCGCTCGCCCCTAAATCCACAGCCAAGAACGAACCGATCAGTAATCTAGGGCACAATGAAATCGAGAACAGTGGCAGTATCGTAAATATCGTTTATTTATTTATATATATATACACCTCTGAGGAGATCGGGGTAGAGATCGGGAGCGTTCTCGGTGAGCCATGGCTTGCACCTGTTGAAGTCAGGGCCGAACTCGCAGCACTCGGCGGGGAGGCTGCAGACGCTGCAGTAGAGCACGTGCACGGGCTCGGGCTTTTCCGCCATTGGAGAGAGCTTGGAGAGGGAGCGAGGAGCGACTAGGGGAACCTTCGTGGGTTATCGGACCCGATGAGTGGTAATTGAAACGGATTCGGATCTAGATCCGAACAGATTCGGTGGGTTTTGCGCTTCTATGAACGGTTCGGATGTTTGGACATGAGCCCAGCCCATCTCGGTGCAGTAGGAAATGGGAATCATATTAGAACCCTCTCTGTAGGAGGGATGTGGTTTACATCATTTATTTATTTATTTTAATAATGAGTCCACCAGAAATCTAATTCAAAATAATGGGAGCAACATTGGAAACTTCCAACCATTTTAGTCATCAACGGTACTCGTTTACATCATTGATAAAACAGCCATAATTAGATAACCTCATTATGATAGAAGGATGCTAGCTGAATATGGAATATAAATAAAATATCTACAATTGATTTGATAGGATATGAATGCGAATATAAATACGGATTATAAATGAAATATTTGACACAGTATCTAAGCATAAAATCGTTGTTCATAGGGTTAGATATCATTTAGTTAAGGAGATGTAATGTTCAAAGTCCTGAAAACTGATGATGAAGCCGAATTGAAATAATAATCAGTGAGAATAAGCTCCAAATAGTAAGAGCATCACAGGATAAATGAAAGATGTAACCATTGGACTCTAGACATGAACCAAACAATTATATTTGCATTAGGCATGAACCAAACAATAATATTTGCATGAATAGGATGCTCAGTAAAATCGCGTTAAACTCAACAGTTTGCTATCATGATCAGTTCATCACTTGCGCTTGCAATCTCACAGAAATGAAATATCCTACGGCCAATTACAGAAAGATTATAGTCAATAAAAGAACATTTGTAGACTGCAACCATTTTCTTTTATTCTCTAATACATTCCTTACAGTGCCAACAACTAAAACTCTTACCAAAGTGACCACCCCCATTTACTATTTCATCATATTTTACAGCCACATTTACAGATGAACAGTTAAAAGATTTGTTACCACCACTCTAAAATATATACATGTTTACACACAACTGGATGTAAAATAAACAAGTGGAATATTTACAAATATCATCATTTTCTACTCTGGAGACCCTCCATATCTATCAACCTTTTCTTCGAGAGGTTTGTTATTGAATCCGCAATTACTCTTGCGCTTGTTTTCATATAACCACCTGTACCGTGTTGTTGAAGAAAAATACAGACGTACTGATATGGAAAATGGGAAAATATAAGAAATGAAAATATTTAATTCACCTGATGTTAGCATCAGAAGAGGTATATCTTTTTCTCTGGCGAATCTAAAAACTTTCTCATCCCTGATAGCTATTCCTTCAGGACTGATCTGCACTCATATGTAGCTTTAAGATTACAAAATTAAAGGATGGGAAGAAAAATAATAGGGTTAATTGCGAATAGACCCCTAGTACTATCACAGTAATAATATTGCAAATGAAATGTTATGGTACACAAGCAAGTACCTTCTTTTCTTTCAATGTATCATTATTTATTTCTCCAGTAATTAGGAACCAAGATTACTATAGAGCATGGAATGTAAAACTATTCTCTCCAAGTTTGACAAGCTACCAACACATATAGAATCCTTCTATAACTAAATAGATGCAAAAAGAAAAAATATAAACTAAAGTGCAATAACTATATATCCATGGACTGAACAAGTAATGGAAATAAAGTAATCCAAAAGGTCCAACTACTAATATGCCATGCCAGTAAAACAAACTAAAATGTTTATTTTTTTTAATTAAACTAAAATGTTATTAGAAATTTCTTTCCACCCTGAGCGTAAGGTGCTACACATGCACGCAGCAGACAACCACACAGAAAGCAGAGAGGAGCCCAGCTAACACCTTTTTAGACATTGCAGTGACTTATCGTCAAAGAAGTATAGGGAGGTCACAATGACAGGGGCATATTCACACCTCATCAAATCATATTACCTCCATTTTTATAGAATGTGTAAGAAAAAGTTGATTCCTGCTTATGGACATCTTTATGCTTTGAGGGAATACTCTTTATCGATTTCATACTCAGGAAAGCAAAGAACTTGGCCAACATCCATGATCATACTATAGGCAGTTATTAGTTAAGCAATCTGAAGAGATAGTTAATTCTAACAGCTTCCAGTTTACCGTACTAGATTCTCTTCGGGTAGAAAGTTTTTGAGTAGACGAAAGTGAGATATTAGAGGAAACCAAACCCAAAGTTATAATTCTTCATGGTTTGCAATCCTCTAATTCTCACGTTCAAAATCCCAAAGGTGAAAAGCTGACAGACTAATTGGATTGAATAGCAGAAGATGAGATATTAGAGGAAACTAAACCCCAAGGGTACAGCTTAAGGTTAATAATCATACAATTCCCACATTCAGCCAGCATAAGGGTTAGGATCCTCCAATTCTCACATTCAGCCTCCAACTACATGCTCCTTCAATTGTAAAGCAAAAGCAGATGAGATGTTGGAGACCCGCTGGTACAGCTTAAGGTTTTGGATCGATCTTCCAATTCTCACATTCAGCCTTTAACTATATATTCCTTTTAACTGTTGAACAGTTGAAGATGAGATATTGGAGGAAACAAAATCCAATACCACATTGCATGTGGATTTTGCTTCCGCCAATTCTCACTTTCAAAACCCAACTTCTGGCCTCTAAATCTTCAGAATTGAGAGGATTAAATAGAGAGTAGAGATTTAATTTTCTATCAAGTTCATGTAAATGTTGTGGTATTCCTTTTTCTGACAAAGTGTGAAATGCATGTCTTTCATCATGTAGAGTGAATTAAGCTTGGACTGTTCTGCTCTCTGACCAACCATGTGATTCTAGGAGTATTCATGACTGGTTCCCAACTTAAAAATTTTAGACCAATATTCTGTTACATTCTACAGAGGGAATATTATATTCACCTTTAAAGAGGACTATATTCAACACCGCCAGATCTGGGAAAATTACCACACTGACATTGCCCCCATGACAAATTCCTAAAATCAACTCCTTTTGTGCATTTTTCATGTGCTTTTGATTCTTGACAATACTAACATTAGTAGTCGGACCTTTTGTATTATTTTCAATTCCACCCTACTTCATATTCAAACTCCCCAGGGTTCAAATTGGCATTGATTTTTCATATAGATATGCCCTTTAGACCATAGGAACTGCTTCTCGGAAGTATACGCTTGAGAAAAGTTATCTATATTAAAGAGGATAAGTGCTCATCAGAATTGATGTGATTTGAGTTAGTTTTGTAGATTTGATAAATTTTCTAGGGAAACTTGAATGAAAATGATATGGTGATTTCAGATATGAATAAAGGAAGGGGAGAGAGAGCAATATCAAGTTTGATCAGATAACCAGAACTAATGAAGGATAACCTGAGGAAAGGATTAAGGGAGCCGAATCTTGTTCTTCGCATATAGAAAAGCATTAATTTTCTAATTTAGAATTTCTCATAGTTACGGATACTGGCTACTATGCATCAATCCTTAAGAGAGTGGTAAGTGTTAACAAGACAAAAAATTTCAAGAAGACTTGTATATTTAGGAAGTCAGGAAGTTTTTTAAAAGCAATAGCAAACATGTAGAAAGAAGCATATAAGAAGTGAAGATAACAACAAAGTTTGTGTAATGAGTTGTACACCAATCTTGTTTATAATTAAGTGGGATTGTCAGAAAGGCGATTTAAAAGGCCATTCTTTACCAAATTATAATATGAGCCCAGTATAGACATGTACACACAAGAAAATTAGTGTGGCACTGGTGCAATTAACATCAAAGGAAATGATTTACAGTTCAGTGTAAATAAAACAAAGAAGATCCAAGACAGCAAGCATATGATACCCATGGTAATATAAAAAATATAAAAGAACATGCATTTCAGAAAATTTATATATACATTTAAGAAGTGCAGAGCCAAGAAGATGTACCTTCAATCTGCCCAAGGGATCTCCATCAAGAATATCAGTGCCAGCATTGTATATCACTAGCTGAGGATCAAAACTGTTTCTTGCAACCTGAATGCAAGCATATTCTGAGGATCAAAACTGTTTCTTGCAACCTGAATGCAAGCATATTCTTACTCAATGGGTATAACCAATGTCATTAAAGATAATGTGGCACATAAATATATCATGCTCATTAAAATAAACTTCTATGAAGTAACAAGCAAAAACTTACACAAACCATGCTAGATGGACAAATGAATTCCTTCTGAAACAAGAATTTGTAAACCTTTCTTCCACTAAATTTGATCAGCCTCTCTGATAAGGGAAAGATTCTTCCTTATTGAAGAAAATTAAACTCACAGTTTGCACCAGAAATTAGGCTTTGGAATGGTTCCAAAAGGTCTAAATCAGTCCAAAAATTTCAGAAAGACAAGTCCATAAAAAGGATTTGGTGAGTGGGAACCATAGACCTATTATAGCCTGAAATAGCCATAAATAATCTGAAGAAGACATTCTGAAGTTAGCTTTAACTTACTTGTTCCCAAAGAAAGGTCCCGTAGCTTGGGGTCTAAAAGTCTCGAGATTCAGTTATGAAAAATTATTAGCATCATGAATCATAATCATAGACAAATTGATTATACTGCTCACTGGAGGCGTGGATCTTGAAGCGGAACAAGAGATAATCTTCTGGGACCAATCAGGATGTAAGCTTATCCATGTTTGGTCTTGTTATCAATCTTCTTTACTAAGAGAGAATTTTTATTAGCCCTTAGAAGTTAGACCCTCTTCATTTATAGATAGTTGGTTCCGCTCCTCAACACAGCAACCTACCATCAGCCACCAGACATACCCTATTTTCTCAGCCCATATTGTACCTTAATCAAGCGAAATAGAAGGAATATTCATCATTTGTAAAAGGACTTTCCTTATGATGAAGAAAATCATGCATTAATCCCTTCATCCACCACTAGATACCACTACTTCGCATGTATGCTCCATGGACATTCCATTAGCTTATTGCCTCATAGCCAGCACACTAATTTGTTACCTTCGGTAATTTCTTTCACCACATAGATAGAATGTTAGTTGTTCCCACACATAAATTCAAATAAAGTATGTGTCTACTATCATTCTTTGTTCCTAGGCTAAAGTGATAGCAAAGATACAGGACAAATATAAGTGAAAGTTAAGGATGATGACTGATGAACACAAGTAAGAAGAATCGATAAATGCATACCTCAAGTGCTTTATCTAATTCCTTCAGATATTCCTTTGTCTTGGTCCCACTCTGAATTTGCAAAACACAATATAAAGGGAAAAATGTTTTAGTATAGAACTTGGATGCTATAAAAGCATTATGACATCATCAATCATGTTGAAACAAGAAGTAATATAGAAATACTAGAGGCAGCATCACTTACCACTAGTTCTACCTTTTGATCAATGTATCTCTTGGCTTCATAATCCTTGCAAGCAAAAATAACAAGACTTAATTTTTTAATGAAGGATAAACATACAAGTAGGCATGTATTACATGTGTGATAAATGCATGGAAGATTTTTCACTCATATCATATAGGTTAAACAGTTTTCTACGTGGCATTGATAGACTAAAAATGTGTCACCTGTAGGAGTGCATAAATTCTTGATCTAAACCAAGCAAGACCATCAGAAAGAATGTGATCACAGCTTGCTAAATCATGAGAAGTATACTTTATTTCTAAATTTCTGCTCAATCAGATTCCACTCCTGCAGTGACTAGTGCGGAGTAAAATGAAAGTAGAACATGTACGATATGATTGCTTTTGTGGCACTTGCACTGCTAGTACTAGTAGAACTTGATCTTGCTTATAGGTACACAAATGAAATGACGGTTGTGATGCTAGTAGCAGCAGTTTGATTTTACTGAGAGGAGCACATTTATAAACTTCTCAAAAGCTCTGGTTTTGGTCATTCAAAAACTTCATCTTCTTATTGTTGCAGAATGTCAGGTAGAGGGGAAGGTTGCAAAGAACCTCATTTGAAAGTTCAAATTTCAAATAGTTCAAATAATCAACAAGCTGATGACATATATCTAGTACAGAGGGATTCTAACTTTAAATTAACCCTTAGAAGGACAAAATTGAGGTCTTTATCAGTAAGAGAGCAGGAAAGATGAAATCAATCTTTATCCATGAAATAAGGTTTGCTTCAAAATGGGGGGAAACATCACTCACCAAGGAAGTTAACGGAAGATGCAGAGAAACAAACAATTAAAAAAAAAGGATTGGGCCTTGTTCAATGCCCGCTTCATTAAGTAAAATTAATTGATTGTGGATGGATTCAGTTCATAATCAAGAGATAAACTCAAACAGTAAATGAGGCATGAGTACAACCCATCCAATCCTCCTTTAGGTAACCATTTATAAAAAGTTTAGATTACAAAATACAAAAGGAAGACCATAAGTATATAAGAAATAGTCATGAAGTCTTTAAGAGTAGTTCTTACAAAAGGATATATTTGAGAATTGTACATATCCAGTATGTAAACTCTACCTGCAAGCAAATATAACATCAGTGACCTTGAGAACAAAGTTACTGACAAAACACCATGCTTTGAGTGAAAAACACATACTGTCATTAGAAAAGTCAGTTTCATAACCATTCCCTTGGTGAGCATCAAGGTCAATAATCATTACCCTGTATACATGTGCAGCAAAAATAAATGAGCATAAAATCTTAAAAAAAAGGAGCTAAGCTCAGCTTACAAAACACCGTCATTCGCATGTTCGAGTGAAAATTCCTACCTAGATATATTCAGACGAACAAAAGCATACTGAATGCAGAGAGTAATATCAGCGTAAACACAGAATCCACCACCTTTCTCTGCTGAACAATGGTGGAAACCACCACCCACATTGATGGCCCATCCTCGCTCTTTGGCAAGCTTTGCTGCCAAGATGGAACCACCAACCTGCATAAACTAACATTACTTGTGCACATAAAACCTCATAGGAGGAAATCACATGGGCTAGCAAAAATCTAACCTGTTTACGGAACGGGTAAAGCACCTTTTTCTGTACAAGCCAGTTGGGAAGGCATGCAACAGGAGGAACCTAATAAAGAATGAATCTGAGGTTCAGCCACATAAAATGACCACAAAAAAAACCAGGCTATAATAGCAAATCACAAGGAAAATAGAACAAAATGTTTGAGTATTGTAGGTTGAAAGTTAGATCTTCATATGTTAATTGTAGAACTTAAATATGAGAAGGAAGCTCAGGCAGAGTTCTTTTTATCAAAACATCAAATTAAGACAAATTACAAGAGGTGACAACCACGGTTGTAAATATCGTATATCGGGGAAATATGGGATGGCCAAAATTCATATCTGATTGGACATCGGCGAATTATCAGAATATGTAATAAATATCAGATAGCCATATCAAATGATGTGTATATATAATACAATGTCAAAAAAATGTAATCTAAACTACTTGCTGAAATCTAAGCATACAAAAATGTAACTAATATATGTTTAGGATCACTAACCAATTGTAGAAACTTTCTAAGGGAAAAGAGCATACTAGAATTTTGACAAAAAGCTTCATACAGATGGAATTTTTACTAAAAACCTTTAAATAAATTTTACATCACTATATTGTTTTGTGACAAGCTATATAGAAGGATATATCGGCCAAAATATCAGCGGGATATCAGCCATGTCGGGGATATATCGCCCAAAAATTCCAAAAAGAGGTAAAGGATATTGAGACCACATCATTTTGTGGCAAGCCCAAAGGATATGTCGGCGAAGGATATGTCGGCTGATATATCGTGCTATATCACAGATATTTAAAACAATGGTGACAACAGAAGCATATAACAGGTGTTGACTCTACACATCCTACTCATAGTGTCCCTTTGCTCTTGAGTAACTTACTATCCAAATGCATGTTTGACAATAGATTGTTAATTTAATTAAAGTAAGGCTTTTAAGTCTGTATCTTTTAACTGCTTACAAAAAGCCCATCTTGAAGGACTTTATCTTATTTAATTGTAGTCGCTATTGTATATAACATTTTACAGAGTTAATTCATGGCTGTCAACTTCTCAAAACTTTGTATTTGTTTTATTTATTCCACATACTAAAGCATAATTCTGATAACCCTGACCTACCTAATTGCAACAGAGACACTGTATTCTCAGGTTTCGAAATGTCCAAGATTCTTAAACATGCACAGATTTTTTTTGTTTAGTTTTCTTGTTTCATTACTCATCTAAACCAACAAATAGTTAAACCTCTTCAACTTGCACCAATTTCTGAGTCCAGTTTTTCATGTATCATTACTTTTTTAGGTAACACTATTTTCTAGATATGGCTCTTAATCATCAAACAATTTTGACCTATAAAAATAAGTGTTCATATAGCAAGTTAACAAACATTTCCTATCAAACAACTCCTAACTGTTTAGCTTCCTGGACACTGGCAACTTTCCCTATATCATAATCTGGTAAACAATAATATAGTATGAAATCCTATATCTATAAATTTTTTCTAGCAATCTTCATCCTCATGTCTTGGTCATATCATCTACTTAATCTGGCGCACACAAAGACGTCCAAGCCTCTAATATAATAACAAAAACGAGTTAAAATAACAGAATTTTCAAAATGAAACTTGAAATGTATTAGTACCTCTATAATAATAGAAATGTTCAAACTGCTCTTGAGACTGGCCAAATATGATTCACTATGAACCTGTACGAAAGAAACCACTAATTCAAAAATCATCATTACTAAATCCAAGCAAAAAAAATATCATCATTTCAAAGTAAAAACAACGCTTCTCCTTTACCACTAGCAAGTCATCTTTCAAAGCTTCCAATGGCTCTACTATCCGATTCTTATCCAAAACACCTTCTTTAATCAGAAATTGGCATATCCGGCCCCATTTCGAGGAGTCAAAAGGGTGCCTGCACAAAAAAAGGCTTTTTCTATAAAACCCCAAAGTTTTATGTATTTTTTTTTAACACACCCATTTCCAAGATTATTCTTAAGCCAAAAATAGCCATATTGAACTATTTTGCAACCCAGTTTCCATTCGTTGTAGTGATGCCTAGGTTGCTGTAATTGGTGTATAAGTAGCTATATTTGGGTCTAAATTGCATAATGGTATATCAGTAGCTATATGGGTTTAAAAATAATTCAGCATGGGTATTTTGGGTTCAAGAATAGTTTTGGAAGCGAATGGGTTTGAAAATAAATCAAGATTAAATTTTGGGTTTATAAACAAAAAAAAAGGCTAAAAGACCAAATTGGTCCCTGAACTGGGGTGTTATTCTCAAATTGGTCCCTCTACTTTCTTTTTCCTCTACTTAGCCCCTGTACCACCTCTTAGTTACAAACTTAGTCTTTTTTTAACATCTGTTAGAATTTGGGTATTAATTTTTTCTTTATGACCATATGGCCCTCAAATACATGACAATAGAGGTCCCTGTACTTTTGATTTAGAGCTTCTCTTTTGAATCCATTTAAAACCAATCTACGCTTGCTAATTGTTAATTCTCTCCAATGTACAATATCAAGAAAACTTTAGTGTTTCTAATAATATTTTATGAATAAAGCAGTGAAAGAAGTTATAGTTCGTTTTCTTTAGATTATCAACGACAAATTACTAACGTACTCAATAAATTTTTTTGCATCTAAGGTATAGAAGAAACCCAGTTATAGCTCTGCTTCAGCTAAAGCCTAAAGGCTTAAGTGCGTAATTGGTCTCATGGAATAGCATGGGTGTTCCACAATACGAAAAATTAAGCACGGGTAACTTCTCCAAACTTCATTTTATCATTGCATCTAGCATTAGCTCAAAGCTAACCAATTTTCTTGATAAACACAGCAAAACCATGAAAATAAGCACAGGCAAGAATTATATACTAATATCAGGTTTTTTTTATTGCACTGCAAATATTTGCATTACTTACAGCCCGAGCACTAGATATTCACAAGTGTACAATCAATGTATTTATGATGCTAAATAATAAGACCCATCATTAAGTTTACATTAAATGTTAGTATCCAAGTACACCCTAAAGTTTTTCAGTCTATATACAGTTTTTAACCATGGTATTTCACTATACTATACTAACCGATAATCTTCAAGAGTTGAACCTGCTCTTATAACATTGCTTTTTTGAAGGAAGAGCTTTTGCAGAATAAAAGATCATATAATGGTAACAATGAAGAGGCCTTCGACTACTAAAGATTCTTCTAATCTCACATTTCTCTTTTTACAGCAATATGCATATTAATATTTATGGCCAATGATACCTAAGAACCAGTGTTTAGTACTAAAAAGCTCCTTTAGCATGAGGCATCAATTATTTACTAGATGATTTTATCTTTACGTTAAGGTGGGGATTAGAATAATGACTAAGCTCCCATTCTAAAAATTAATACGAATTGAGAATGGCCTGGACATAGCCCAAAATGTCCAGGATTGATGTGGATTCAATAAAATTTTAATCTACCTAACAGCTGAAGTTAGGTGTTTCGTAAGGCGTGATAATAATAGAATTCCAAGAATTGAATCCGGTTATTATTTTAGGTTTTAACTTCTAAACGAGACAGTTTAACTAAGTTCAGTGACAGAATTTCAAGAGTGCTCATGTGAATTGACTTCATCACACCATGATGGATCTTACATCGCCGAAACACAAGACTGCTACTTAGTTATTCAGATAAACAAAATATTAGCAAGTATTCAAGGATCTCTACGATGATAGCCTGATAACGAAGAAAGAAAGAAACGTATGCATTAACATTCAGGAGGAATCGATTATTCAGTAGAGTTGCCCTTCTAATTTTTATTTAACCGAATTTCGAACTGAAAGTTAAAAGAGGACTAAATTTACATTTAACAAGAGGTATAGGGAATAAGTTGAGAAAAAAGAAAGTGGGGGACCAAGTTGAGAATGAAGCCCCTGTACAAGAACCAAATTGACCTTTTAGGGTGTGTTTAGCAAACTACGCAAAACTGGGCCAGGACCAATACTAGCCTAATTTTGTGCTAAACCAATTTTCTTCTGGACCGGCCCCCGATCAAAAAGAACTGATTTAAGGCCATATTTTGACCTATGAAAATAGGGCTAGATCTAGCCTTGATATTTGCCAAACAAAAAATCTTTCAAAAGTGGGCTAGGTTTGAACTTGGCCCCTGTTTTGAAAGATTGTCATTTGGCAATCTATACAAAATTGGGCTATGACTAGTTTTGTGCTAAACCAGTTTTGTTTTGGACCAGCTCCAGCTCCCCTGATCCAAAAGAAAACTCGTTTAGTGCCAGCTCCCCCCTGATCCAAAAAAAATTAGGCCGGCTCTCGCCTGGGAATTTTCCAAATAAACACACCCTTAGTACTAAAAAAAAATCCAAATAAAAAGCCATCTAAATTTCATCAAACCAATAAAGAACTCCAAAACCTCAACCCTAACAAACAGTGAAGATGTCCACTCACAGTTTCTCGATTCCAAGAAACGCGATGTCATAAGAAGGCGAGTAGATCACAGGGACCTGAGATTGACCTAATGAGTGAAAATTCAGAGAATTTTCTAACAAATTGAATCTTTGAATTGGGCTTTGGGAGTTGCAGAGCACCTTAGTGAGAGGGACATCGAAGTAGAGCTTGCTGGAGAGGATCCGATTCCTTCGTAGCGTTTCCGCGGCGGCTGGAGTTTTCGGGGGAGAGATTGAGGATGAGGAGGTCGCCATTAGAGAAGCTCGAGGAATCTTGAGGATGCTTCCAGTAATTTTGTCTGCGTAGGAATGAAGCAGAGCTAGATACTGAAGACTGAAGACTGAAGATGCGCCTGTTGGATGAGAGAGAGAGTGGATCGCGTAGTGCCTTTTATTCGAACCCGATACGATCCGATACTTTTATGAAGGGTAAATTTCACAGAACCCCGCCAAAATCTTTTGAGAGGTTTAAACCCCATGAACTTTGTTTTTCCCCTAAACTTCGAAAAGTGTCAAATATCTCCCCTAAACTTTTAACCCCCATGAACTTTGTTTTACCCCTAAACTTCGAAAAGTGTCAAATAACTCCCCTAAACTTTTAACTTATCCCGCAAAAATTTGCATGCCTGGTGCACGACAATAACCCAATCCTTTTTGTGGTTTTTTAGATGTTAGTCCCTCAAATCTTTAATAAACTCCCTAATAATCCCTTAGGCATTCTAAACATCTTATATTCCCTCAAATCTAGGGGTGAATCTAGAAATTTTTTTTAGGGATCGACTGCACGTATATACTAATCTAAAAATAAAAATAAAGTATTATAAAACTATAGTACTTAATAGAAATGTACTCACTAACTTTTATCAGTTTCGTTACATTATACTTTCAAACTATTCCAACTACTTGCTTACTTTTCATTGCATTCAATACACTTTATTATCTGCTAGAGTGCAAATGTTATGCTAGTTTTTCAGTCAAATTTTCAGACCATGGCCGAGTTAACTTCTAACTTAACACCCTCATTTTACCAAATTACACGTATTAAGAGAAATATATAGATTTTAGAGGGTAATTTGACCATTAGAAAGCTAAAAAAAATAAATAGGTCCATGTATATGACCTCCGAAAAAAGATTATTTGTTTGGATTTTGTAGAATAAGGTATTGGGTTCAAACTTATTAAGAAAAACATTAGGAAACTTAACATAGCAATAAATACATGGAACTTTCACTTAAACCATTATGTTTAAGGGGAATATTCTCTTCAAATCTATCCTGAATTGACACGAGGGACCAAATTGCAAGGGCCATTAGGATTTGAGGGACTAATAAGCAATTTCTAAGATTTGAGACACTAATAGAGAAAGCATCAAATGGTCCCGGGTTCATAACATTAAATGTGCACTAAATGGATGTCAATTGTTAGACAATTAGATATCGAAATTCGTGTAAGGATCCAATGATCAACATTCATTTGGTACAGGGCATGTTTAGTAATTGGTCAAACTAACTTACAAACTAATGCAACATGTTTGGCAACCGGCTTATTTTGGCTTATAAGCCCAAAAAAATAAGTTTTCCGAACCCAGATTATTTTTTGGTGGCTCATGAGCCATTAAGTTTGACTTGACCAAGTATATATCAAGTTTACCCCTCAATATCTAAGATAATTCTAATGTTTATTCAATGGCTAAAATACCAAATAGGCATTTTAAATGGACCCTAAATGACAACAGAGTATTTTAAATAGCTCTGGCTATAATAAGACCTTATACTTATTTAAAAAAAATCACAAGACCCATAATTTCCATCGGAAATCAATTTTCTAACCAAGTTCCCTCACATGCTTAATGTGTAATCATTGTGGGCTGAGTTGGACCATAGGGAATGACGTGGCATAAGGGTTGGAGGGAGAAACAACTACACCTAAAATATCATTTACCCCAAATTCGCCAAATTCACCCGTTTTCCAAACTTGAACGAGAGAGGGAGAGAGGGAGCAGTTGGAGGAGAGCTTTTACAACAATCTCTCTGATCTTTAATGTGACTTGAGAGAAGCGAGAATCTCTGGTGAGGACGACAACTAGAGTTCATCGTCAACCAGGAGCAAAGGTGAGACTCCTCTCAAACTTTTGAGAGATTTATTGTGGGGTTGGTTTTTTTTTGGAGAAGGATGATTAATATGGTATTTATACTCAATTAATTGAATGATAAACTCTAATTTGGGTGCTGATTGGTGGAATTTTACAAACTAAGTGCAAGTCCCTGCCACATCAGCAAGAGAATAAACGACTTTAAAAAACACATGCAAGCACGTGAGGGAACTTGGCCGGAAAATTGATCTCCGATGAAAATTATGGGCCTTGTCGTTTCTTTTGAACAATTACAAAGCCAGCTATTTAAGATACCATATTGTCATTTAAGGTTCGTTTAAAATGTCAATCTGGTATTTTAGCCTCTATTCAATCTTTAAATTTTGAGGCATGTCCTTTTTGATTATGTTGATAATAATGATGTACGATAATCTATGTATTTGCCAAACACTCTCTTATTAAAAAAGCGGCTTATAATCTATTTTTTTTACCAAATATTTTGGCTCATAATCTATTTAGTTTATGATCTAGTTATAAGCCAAGTGGATTATAAGCCAAGTTTCTAATCACGTCCTAAATGTCATGGACGGTTTTCATTAGGTAATTTTTCATATAATATCAAATGTTAAAGGTTCGAGGGATTCATATCAAAAAGACCTTTCTTTTTAGTGTTTTCCGATGTATTTTTACAATTACAAAATGCTAAAAATAGCTCCTTGATCTATTTTACATCACCATCATCATCATGAACTAGTTGCTCTTTTTTCAAAAGCCAAATATTTGGGTTAAAAATGTTGCGTCTGCCTCAAAACCCTAGATTCTTCTCTACAAAACCCCGAAAAGGTACTCTCTAATCGATTAAATCCTCTAAAAAAAAAGCTTCAATCTTTATTGAGATCAATTGATTTCCCCTTTCAGACCTCAATGCCGATCCAAAATGGAAGAGGAAGAAGGTGAGCGGTGCTAAAGCGCCACCACCGCCGCCGCCGCCGCCGCCGCCGCCGCCGCCGATTCCGCTGGAGTTGTTCAAGTACTATTCTCCGGCCTCTTCCACTCCCCTCCCTCCTCCGGCGATGCCCAGAAAGCGGCTTCTCCGCCGTGCCCTCCCTTTTCTCGCGGCGGCCAGCGGAGGTCAGCATCCTATATTTTTTTTTTATCCTGGTTTTTGAGAATAATTATTCATCTATTTGGAAATAAATCATCAAATTAAGAAGCAGCTTCCAAATTAAGTATCAAGCTTTGCACGGCATTGTTTCAACAAATAATTGTTGTCAACAATTGATCTGAATCCAATAGAACGGGTAATTGAGTGCAGATCAATAAGATTAATAGTTCAGAACTCGTGTAGCCAACAATGCCCACATAAATGGAAAATTTGCGCACCACAAATAAAAGAAGGCTAGTGCATGTTAAAATGGTGGCTTGCCCTTTCTCGTGGACTGTTCTGGGTTTTCCGATTATTTGGGTTTTTTTAAACATCCGTATCCGATTGGAGGGTCACATTCATACCTGTATCGAAAATCAAATACTTGTACATGAAAAGCAAATAGAATCAAGTCATGTAATCAATAGAATTGGAGTCGTGGGAAGTAGGTCTGGCTTAAAGAAGAGTTCCTGAGCTTTATTTTCTTGGCTCAATATGCTTAAGATAATTAAGGAGAAGAACACCCAGTGTAATGATATGATCGTTGGGCATTTTCTGATTGTAATATGTATAAGATCAGAATTACATATTATGTGACATTCATGATACGATAAATTTATAGCGGTAGATTTGAATTTGTGTGTGTGTGCGCGCGGGCGCGTGCGTGTGTGACGCACAGAAGCACATCCACACACGAGCACTCCTAGACGTACACACACAGAGACACAAACACACCAACATTTATATAATATTTGCTTGCATGTGGCCGTGCGATATTTCAAGACATTCAGACACGTGATACTTGTTTACCCTCGGGAACACTTCCTGGCTATAGATTGTGTTGTCTGTATACAAACAAAACACTTACTTTAGTTCAAACATATTGTAATTGTACAAAATCAGAAGTCTTAAGTTTTGTGGAGAAGGTGGGTTTTACTACTTTTCTTTAACAAATGCCATAGTCTGATCTTGAACCTAGGAGACATATTAACCTGACCAATACTCTATCAAGGAGCAAGGCTTCAGTGGCAGGAGAAGATAGATTGACCTCTCATCAGTCTCATTTTTAGCAAGTTTGAATGTTATTTTAGATCATTATTGTGATCCTCTTTTAGCCTCTTTTAGCCTCTCGAGGTGCTTTATCCTTATTTGCGAATACAAGTTTGTTGTCTTGGAGGTGCTCGTGACTTTCAAGCAATTGCTCTATAGACCTATTCTCCTTGCTTCATTTAGTGCCTTCTGGCAGACAGAAGACTTGTATACATGGTTGAATAATGCGTATCTTTTTCCTTAAAATACAAATACATTTTCACATAAGTAAGACTCTCCACTTAAAGGCCTAGTGTTGGGATCACCTTGTTCTGTAGAGAAAATGTTCACATATCGATGATGTCAACAATAGCAGTACTTGTCTCTTTAGGACTGTTTTCATCTGAACTTTCTAGGATTTAGTTTTACCTTTCTTAAGTTTAATGGAAAGTGACTCGTGCATTTACTAATGAGACCATGATGCAAATGCATTTTGACTGCAGATATAAATTCTTCTTAATGATCTTTATGTACACAAGATAATTAAACAACATTATTTCTGCTTTCTCCCAAGAAGAATTAAGATTATTTTGGTGACTATGGATTATTTTTCCTTTCGGCTAAGTGTCCTGTAATGTGCAGCTTATTTATTTATGAGAACTTCAAGCAAAGAGTCATCTAAGAAGGACGATGAAAGCAGGATAGAGACTTCTTTTCCTGTGTAATCATGTTAGCTGCAGTTGCAGAGAGAACTGTACAATCAACATGACATAGAGCACGGCACAACATGCTGAATGTCAATAAAAGGGAGATCCAAGCGTGGTGACCTATCGAAGAGTATTCTATCTATTCAAGGCTGAATGTATCTAAAGATGTATGCGATCCTCATTCTTTTCATGATTTTGAGACTTGCTGGCTCTTTAACAGTAAGATGCAATACTGTGAGGGTTATCATATAATAGCTGACGTGGGAAGACGGCGATGACTCACAGAGTAATGCTAATTGTACTACGAATCTCATACTATATTAATACGTCAAGATGCATTTTTGAAATCCTTTCTATTGAATTACAATCACAGTCCATGTGTTCCCATGTTTTAAGATGTTTGAAGTCTTCAAGTCTTAAAATATGAAATGTGTAGTACCTCTAGAATTCTTATATCCACTGTTATTAGGTCTGCATTAAATCATCAAATTAAGCAGCAGCTTCCAAATTAAGTGTCAAGCTTTGCACAGCATTGTTTTAACAACTAATTATTGTCAACAATTGATCTGAATCCAATAGAACGGCTAATTGAGTGCAGATCAATAAGATTTATAGCTCAGAATTTTGGTAGCCAACAGTGCCTACATAAATGGAAAATTTGCGCACCACAAATAAAAGAAGGCTAGTGCATGTTAAAATGGTGGCTTGCCCTTTCTCGTGGAATGTTCTGGGTTTTCGGATTATTTGGGTTTTTTTAAACATCCGTATCCGATTGGAGGGTCACATTCATACCTGAATCGAAAATCAAATAAAAAAAAAGAAGCAAGTAGAATCAAGTCACGTAATCAATAGAAACTGGAGTCGTGGGAAGTAGGTCTGGCTTAAAAAAGAGTTCCTGAGCTTTATTTTCTAGGCTCAATATGCTCAGATAGTTAAGGAGAAGAACACCCAGAGTAATGATAGTGATCGTTGTGCATTTTCTGATTGTAATATGTATAGGATCAGAATTACATGCTATGTGACGTTCACGATATGATAAATAATAGTGGTAGGTTTGAATTTTAATTTGTGTGTGTGTGTGACGCACACAAGCACATACACACACATGCACACATAGATGTACGCATACAGAGACACAAACACGCCGACATTTATATAATACGTGCTTGTGTGTGGGCGTGCAATTTTTTTAAGACATTCAGACACGTGGTATTGTGTCGTCCATATAGTAACAAAACACTTAATTTAGTTCAAACATCTTGTAATTGTACAAAACCAGAAGTCTTATTTCTGTGGGGGAGGTGGGTTTTACTCCTCCTCTTTAACAAATCCCACGGTAAATGCCATAGTCTGATTTTGGGCCTAGAATACCTTTCAACCTAAAATACTCTACCAGGGAGCAAGGCTTCAGTGGCAGGAGAAGATAGCAGTACTTGTCTGTTTAGGATTTATTCCACCTGCACTTTCTAAGATTTAGTTTTACAGGATTGACTTCACCCACACTCACTGAGGTCTATAGTTTACCTTTCTTAAGTTTAGTGGACGGTGACTCGTGCATTTACTAATGGGAAAATGAGGCAAATGCATTTTGACCGCAGATATAACTCTTCTTAATGATCTTTACGCACACAAGATAAGTAAACAAACATCCTTTCTGTTTGATTAGGATTATTCTGGTGACTATGAATTTTGTCCTTTCGACTAAGTATCCCGCCATGCGCAGCTTATGTATTTATGAGAACTTCAAACAAAGAGTCATCCGAGAAGGGCGACAAAAGCAGGGTAGACGCTTCTCTTTCCGCGTAAGCACGGTAGCTGCAGTTGTATAGAGAAGCTGTACAGTCAACATGACACAGAGCGCGAACACAACATGCTGAATTGTCAATAAAAGGAGATACAATCGCGGTGACCTATAGAAGAAGATCATGTCTGTTCAGGCTGAATTTATCTGAAGATGCATGTATTTCTCATTCTTTTCATGATTTTGAGAATTGCTGGTCCTTTAACAATAAGGTGCAATACCATGAGGGTTATCCAATAATAGCTGACGTTATAAATCTCAACATTCTCAGAAGATGGCACGCTCCTCTTTGCAGACCTTGGCCCATGACCAACAAATATGGACCTTACTGAGAAAATTGCATTATCATACCCATGATCTCCTTGCACGCTCCTCCACGTCACTACTCGTATTTTGCACAATCTCATAACTTTCATGCAACAACCCAATGATCGCCGGAATCCGGTTACTCTGAGACCACTGCAACCTCTCCGGTAAATCCTCCTTCAGGTAAACCTTCAATCTCTTTCCATTTCTTACATTTCCGTCGTAGAAACATCATTCATGTTTGATACTATTTCCATCGCAGAAACATCAGGAGGAGGCTGCATAGCAAACAATGGCGAATAGTATGTCACCCGCTTGGATAAATTTCGATCCAAGGCTTCAAATTTTTGAGAAATATATACTTTCCTTCACATATACTAACTATTCCATGATCTCCTACAAGAATCAAATGCACGTCCTAAGAAAACTCCTCTTTCTTCCAATCCAGAAATCAGAACTCCAATCAATCAATCAATCTCAACGATCGCATTCGTGACCTCAGAATCATCAGGCCCAAATTGATGCCCTTTCCCAGTCAGGCTCTTCAAAGGAGAGGGTGATCAGCAAGGGAATCTCCGTAGGAGGAAGATTGAAATAGTTGCGAACAGTCTGCACCCTGAATTCAAAGGGTACAGACTTTGGGGGGTTTGTTCATTGGGACATTTGGGGGGATAATGTGATAATTTTTGGGATTCTACTTTATGGTGTTATTCATTGGGATAATGGA
>JBAKGM010000279.1:10343337-10357476 GCA_037177215.1 Asparagus racemosus | reverse complement strand
CATACCCCATAAATCATGTGTATTTGTAAAACTACACCAAATCATCAATTTTGGAAAAAAAAATTTACCTCAAATCAATAAATCGTCAGTGAGTAAAATTTTGACTATGGAAAAAAAGTTGTTGAATCGCAGGCTTTTTTTTCCCAAAGTTGTTGATTTAGGGGTAGTTTTGAAGATCCTGTGATTTTCGGATAATTTTGCAAATACGCATGATTTAAAGGGTAGATATACAAAAAAACCACTTATTAATCCTAGATTCCATTGTTGTCTTGTATGATAAGGAGCTAAGAGACATAAACTGTAAAGACCACAAAGTAAAATAATAATAATGATAATAATAACAATAACAACAATAACAACAACAATAATAATAATAATTACAACAACAACAACAACAACAACGATAATAATAATAATAATAATAATAATAATAAATTTACCTCAATAGTCACTCTTCCCTTTCTTTTCAACTTGGTAGCACGACCATCATCAGCAGCCTTCATCGAATCTTGTCCTTTATTCCTTTTCCTCCCAGATAATTTTTCTGATGGCTCTACCTCAGCATCTTCATCCATGTGACCTATAACAGAAAATGACAACATTCAAGACACCTGTAAAGGATAAACGAGTAAAGAACAAAAATGATATGAAATTCAACATATTAATGTGCTAAGGAATCTTTAGAATCTTTACCAAGATCATCTCCCTTCAGCGACTCATCCTTCATAAAACCAGCAAAATCTTCCATTTCCTCTTCCTCTTCTTCTTCAAGTTCTTCATAGCCTTCAACATATTCTATTTCAGGCTCCTGATTATTTCAGAACAGATAAAAGTGATTCACATAATTGCCCATAAATGTATTAACTGAATTTGATCAACAGAAGAAGTTACATACCTCCTCGTCTTCTTCCTCA
The DNA here is from genome assembly GCA_037177215.1 of Asparagus racemosus. NCBI lineage: Eukaryota > Viridiplantae > Streptophyta > Magnoliopsida > Asparagales > Asparagaceae > Asparagus > Asparagus racemosus. The sequence continues at coordinate 10,356,562 of JBAKGM010000279.1, read as the reverse complement.
AGTTCTTCCTCTTCACCAGCTTCCATATCAAGAACTTTATTATATTCTCGTACAGGATAGTTATATATGTCACCATAAACACCTTTCTTCAACCGTTCCAAAAGTTCCTTTTCGATACTCTACAAATCATCTTACAGGATCAATAGCTGAAATGGGCAGAATATGATAAATTAAACCTCAAAAGGGCTACAAAGGACAACCTTTTCCAAAATTGCAGCCTTCTCAGCCTTTTCCTCCCTCCTAGCTTCTCTCTTTTTCTCTTTTCTCGGAACTGTCATTATCTTCTCCCTGGAATTGATAGGCAAATAATATCACACATAGAAGGAGAAATTTGCATCCAGATATTCCTAACATAAGATAGTAGCATAGGTGTCATAGGCGTTTGGAAAAAAACTAAAAGATACAAACACCTTCAATGAACCATCACTACGTGTAATAAAGAAATAGTAAGGTCAAATTAGAAATGGCTTCGAACTAGAATCATGCAAATGGGAATAAGGTCACTAGCAGCTTGGGCGGGGCCAAACTGTTCGGTTGGGGGGGGGGGCCTTCTCCCTCCCCCTCCCCCCCCCCCCCGTAAACCCAAAAAAAAGGCTACCTATTAGGATAGTATAGATTTATAAGTGAAACAGCCTAAAATCTATTATCCAATTAACAAAAGGATGGACCCACACCTAATAGTTTAATGGAAGTACTTTGCAAGTGATTGACTTTGTTGACAAAGGCATCACGTGAGTTCTGAGTGCCCTTTAGGTGGAATTGGAGCCAAGCAAAAAGTTTTGCTTAATAGGCCATAATTTTGAGCCATGTTTACTTTAAAACCCACATAGTTTGTATGTTCTCATAAACCCAAATGCAAGGTTTGCTTACCTTTAAACTCGAAGAGTATATATACAATAGGGTATATAGTTATGCACTCTAAAGTATGTAGCTTTACACACTACTGTATGTAGTTATACACTTCGTATGCTATAGTTTGAGTTTAAAGGTATATAGTTTGTAATTTTGGTGTATGAGTACCTAGTAAATGGGTTAAAACTTTGGCTTTAAAAGAGGAAAAAACCCACACACAAAAAAAAATGAAACTTCGGACAGATAGTTGCAGCCAGAGAGAAAAAGAGATATTACAGCTTAGACGGTGCTCCGCTTGGCAATTCAAGTGGCGCCTTCATTAGGACGACTATTCAATTAAGTGTATAGTGTTGGATTCTTTACAGGCATTGGAGATTTACACTGAGACGAATCTTAGGGTTAGTGAGCCATAAAGGTAACTATGTAACCCCCCCCCCCCCCCCGGCGCAAACAACACACCAACACAAAGATAAACTTTTTTTCTCCAGGACTGACTAACAGGAATAATAGTACATAAATCATTTAACAAGGATTATACAATATGCAAAAAAATTACCACAGGAGATTTGGATACCATTTCAAATACAATATGCAGTATGTGATGCACCAAAATTAAATAACATAAATCCATACCTAACTTTCAGTGCAAGCTTCCTCATGCGTATGCGATACTGTGTCATTTTGGTCAGTCGTTGCTTGATTTTGTGTACAAGGAGCTTTGGCCAGTATTCCTGAAGAAAGAAGGATTATGCTATAAAAATTCGTCCAAGATACAACCTTGACATATTTTTTATGTTAGTGTGATTCAAGGGCATACCAGATGTTTGTCAATAATTTCTAGCGCCTTTTCATAGTTTCTGGGAAGCTTAACTCTTTCCCACAACTTGTTTGGCATATGAGCCCTTTCAATAGTTTTCATATACAGATAGAACACACCTGCACAGAGCATCAAGCGTGATATAAGTGAGCAGTCAAATTTCAATAATGGATAGAGTCTAGAGACAGAAGGAATCATGTCGTCACATATCTCTTATCCCTTGACTATCAATGAAAAAATAGAAAAGCACAATATTATCCACAGTAAACAAGCTCTCTTGTATCTGAACCAGATTCATGAACAAATTTTTTGGGTAAGATTCAAAACCAGAACTTCTTTTAAGTGCTATGATTTCAAATACAAGCCATTTCAAATTCTTCATTGCAAAATGAATGTTCCTTCTTTGAATTCTTCTCTTTTAACACCATCTTCAAGGGGGGAAACATATCTCAGCTACAGAGGCGTAGCTTCTAGGATACTGTTGGTCTCAAGTGTCCAACAAGACTACTGAAAAGAAATATCTCCATCAATCGACATTCTAAAGTTCATCATAGTCCAAATCAACAAGTGTTTCAACTTGGTTATTGACAATGGAAATATAGGATATCACAAGTATTTCAAAATTGTAATGCTTTTCCATTTAATGCATTCTTGATAATAGGCCATCAATTTCCGTAAGATCGGCTACATTGATCTATTGCTATCAATGTATCATCATGAAACTTCAATGCAAAAGTAATCTCAATTAAAACTAAATACAAAATAAACAGCTACACAATGCTCCAAAATCAAATGAACAAAAGCAATAAACTCCAAATAGCTAACACATCATTAATCCAAGATCTCTATAAACCATTAGGCATAACACTCTTTTAGTAGTCATCTACTTATTTTGTAACTCAATCCATACCAATCTTCAACCAAGGCTCTTCTTGGAAATTCATCCTGATGATATAAAAGTATCAACTTTATTAATTCTATCGTTCTATGGGAAGAAGACTATCATTCATGCCAATTAAAATGTCATGTTCTAATAGAAAGCTTAGGAGCTTGACCCTATCGTCCAAAAGAAAAATATTAGTTAGGGTCCATTAGTTCCACATTGACTAACTGGGGAGACAACTGTGAATTTATACGAGATCTGGCTTCCCTCAAACAGCTAACTTATAGGTATGAGTTTCCCTAGGCCACTTACAAATGGCATCAGAGCCAAACCCATATGTCCCTTAAGCGAGCAGCATATATGGTGACATCAAAATCGCGATATTTGCCCGGGATAGTCCACTGCAAAGCAGGGGGTGACATCTTGATCAGGAGAAGACTAATGCAAACGCAGCCCTCGTTGACATCGAGACTGCGGAAGCGTGATTGGATATCAGGGTCCATTTACTCCACATTAACTAAAATGTGGAGTCAATTGTATGGTTATAAGAAATTTGGGTTCAATCACACATTAACTAAATGCGAAGTCAATTTTGTGGGTATCATAGATTTGGTTTTGCCCTCTCTAACAAGTAGTTTTTAGGGGTAAGTTATCCTCGTCCTCTTACAGTATCACATAATAAACAAACCAAACACACAATTAATCTCAAAAACTAAACCAGACAGCATATTGCTAGCTAAGTTTTCATTTGAATTATGAAAAAACAATGGATCAAGCACCTTCATGATCCCGAATCGTAGCGTACCGACTATTGGCCAGCGGACAAGAGCTCCGATTGCAGATTCCAGTGACATTATAGGGGTTTCTACAGAAATTCCCAGTAGTAATTCTACACAGCAAAGCAATAAAATTTTGTGGGCATTAGAACGAAACCCTAGATCAAAATGAAAACTTTGATTCAATGGTTAGATTGAGAGAGAGAAAGATGATTACTTGGCCATGAAACTGCAGTGATTGTGCCTGATGACTTGCCATATCACGTCGTCGTGCTGCATCCTTGAACCGAGATTTCGATTTCGCACCTAAATTTAATTGAATTGGGGATTCAAAAGAGGGGTTTTTTTTTTTTTGGGGGCCCCTTTCTTCAACCCTTTTTTAGGGTTTTAGGGTTTTGGGAGGAAGTGAGAAATCGCAGAGGTGTTTCTTTTACTTTTGGTTCGGGTCCCTGAAAACATTTTTGCTAATTGAACCCTGCACCAAGTTTAAGAAACGGTAGTCCTTGGGTGGGTTTGCACAAATTTCCCGGAACTTTATAAACAAAGGATTATCTTCACTTTTGTACCCAACTATTTACCTTTTTTCAGTTTGGTTCCCTAACATGCTTTTCTTGCAACTTGATACCCAAAACTTTAATTCAATTCCACTTTGACGTCTTATTAAATTTAGATTCATTTTACTCGGTTGTGGATCCATGCAAATAACCAAATGTGTCAGTAGCGGTGGACAAGAGTATCACGCGCTAAGCACGGGATGTATACATTTAACAGAGAATCTAATGAGGTCTAGATGGAATTATTTAAAAAATGAATGAGATTGAAAGTTTAGAAGTATATGTGTTAAAAAAGCACTTTGGAATATCGAAGTGAGAAAAAGAATAAATATGGGAAAATAAGAAAACTAGTTATTCAACTTTAGAGTAACAAAATGAAAAAATAAAAATAAAATAAAAAAGAATAAACTTTAGAGTGCCAAATTGTTCTAAACCACTCTGAACTAGTAAAAAGTTGTTATTTAGATATTAACATGCAGAATAAAAAATCTAAACATATATATAACCTTAGCCTTGTGTCTATTTTGACACGTGACTACTCTTCATTCAGAATTTCCATCAGAAGCTTTGATTTGTCATAATTCAACTCATTATCTCCGTGTTAATGTCATTAACGAAATTTTTCAATAATCTGGCATTTTAATGTAATTTGAATGTTTAGGATATTTTTCTTAATTAAAAAATTTGTGCGAAATCCTTCAAAGCTCAGAGGGCTTTTGTAAATTTTTACCCTTTAGCCACAAAGGTTAAATTACCAAATTAGTATTTAAAAGAGACCCACTTTATCGTTTTGATATTTAAAAAAGTCCTAGCGTCTTTTTAGTATTTAAACTGTACAATTATAGCAAATAGGTACAAAAACTTCTTTTTTTTGGTGAGAACTATTTGGAAAATTTCTTCCAACCCCTTAACTCATAAATTTATTGTACTTTACACTCTTATTCTCTTTCAACCTCCCTAAACTTGAATTTCTTCTACCCCTTTACTTAATAATATCTTTCTTCACCCTCGTTTTCTCTTTCATCAATACAAAGCTCCCCTTATTCAAACCCAATCCGTAATTCAAATGATCAATTCTTGTTTGGATTAGGTTTTGGGTTTGAATTATGGATTAGCGTTTGGATTTGAATTTTTGTGTGTGTGTGCGCGTGTGTGTGTGTTGGGAGGTGGTTGAAGGAGGAGTAGAGACTCCATTAATGAGAGAGAAGGAAATGATGAAAGAGGGTTTTATTGGGCAAAAAGGTAGACGAAATTTGTGTTTTTGTAAGGTTGAAGAAGAAGAAGAAGTGAGTAAAATACGATAAATTTAAGAGATCAAGGGATTGAAAGAAATTTTCTCAACATTGTTTCATTTGTTTGGATTCAGCTTTTGTTTGAATTTTGTATTAGGTGTGGTTTGAATTGGAAGAGGTTGAAGGAGGAATAGGGACTCCATTTATAAGCGAGAAGGAAAGGGAGAAACATTTATGGGGTAAAAAGTTGCAAGAAATTTGAATTTTGTGAGATTGAAGAAGAAGAAGGAGGGAGTAAAATGCAATAAATTTAAAGGAACATGGGTCTAAACGAATTTTTCCCAATCGTTCTCACCGAAAAAATGAATTCTAACGAGTTTTTATACCTATTCGCCATAACTGCACAATTTACATACCAAAAAGGCGTCGGAGCTTTTTTAAATACCAAAGTGGTAAAGCGGGTCTATTTTAAATGTCAATTTGGTATTTTAACCATTTAACAAATGTTAGGAGAGATAAATTTCGACTATAACCCTATAAAGTAATTTCCCTTTATCATTAGTTAGTTATGAAATCTTCTTATAAAACCTATTTTTAGTAAAACTTTTGAATGGAATCCAAAACATAACTAGTCTGGAAAAAGAGTCTCGATTCTCTACAAGCTTGGTTGTAGAGAATGCTTATGATTATCTAAGAGAGTCTAGTCGAGTTGGTAAACTATCTATAAGTACTGCTCCAAAGTCTCAAATTTGACTCTCTTAAAGAGCACATATAGGAATTTAATTTCCTGTAATATATGAGGCCGTGCATTGGGGGGCTCTTAGCCACGCCCGAGAGTTTGATACCAACGATCCGAATGATCGTGGGGAAGTTTCCTTGTCAAACTAGAAAGAAAAAAAAAGAATGCTTATAATTAGTTAGGTGGGCTAATACTATTGGTTTATTTCAATAGACCCTACAATTAAAAGTATTTTTATATTGTTAATAAGGTCCACTAAGTGAAGAATTTTGACTAGTGAGCGTAAAGAATATCATTTATGAGGTCCACTAAGTGAAGATTTTTGACTAGTGAGTTGTAAAGAATATCATGTATGCTTAAAAATATCATTCATGAGGTCCACTAAGTGAATAATTCTGACTAGCTAGTTGTAAAGAATATCCAGAATCAAATATGTAGAGGATCTCTACCCCAAAAAATGTTTCGCCATGAATTATATAAATATACATTATAATTTTTTTATGATTTATTTATTTTTAATTTATATATGATACTGAATGATATCTTAAAAAATATGATATTGAACGAGTGACAGTCAATTTGATTGTGAATCTCCTCATATGACTCATGATATCCATTAACTTTTTTTCACAAATTATAATTGCAATGATAGCACATATCAAACAACCCCAAATAATGAAAACTGAAATGACATCTAATACGATTGACAGAAATATTCAATCGGATCCGAAATTACACAAGTACTTATTGTAGGATTAAAATGAATGACGGTACAAATCAAATTGTCAAAAATTATATTTCCAAAGTGTATAAGATCATTTTAGAAATTATTCTCATTTCTCAATTAATAGACATGATAATGATGTCAACAGACAGTCATGCCTCGTTTAAAAGGAGAAAAAAATTAAAAGTAAACAATAAAGTCTGAAAAGCAGAAATGGTTTTTAGAGAAAAAGGGCAAAATAGTCTATACTTATTTTCATTTTACTTGTATGAATCTTCATTATGGTATCATTTTCACCAACTAGAATGATTATGTGGAAAAAGAACTTGAAATGGCTTGTAAGTTGCTAAAATGTCACTATCATGTGAATGCTTAGAAAAAATATTCTCTTCTCAATTAATGAGGGAATACTCTAATATCCCTAGAATATCATTTATCTTTGATTCTCATAGCATCATATGGCGCTAGTCTAAATTCTTTGACTGTCTTTAGGCTTGGTTAAATTTTTTTTGCATTCGACCTGAAAAATAGAATTCAAATAACAGCTATCCTAGTACATGAATTTCCAACAACAAATCACGACTAAACTTGTATTAGCGGTTTGTATGCATGTTGGATCTTGAAAAATGCAAAAGATAATTATAACAAGAACAGACTTAAATATTTTCTTTCGTTTATGTTTTGTCTTAAAAATTGGTTGATGCAATATTTTTGGTAGGAAAAAGCGGCAAAACAGTATTAGCAAAAAATTTTGCCTAAATATTATAACACCCCCGTTAAATTTGGATGATTATCACAAAACCCCTCTTAACTTTCAAAATATCAGAAAACCCTCCTTTAAAGGTTGGGGTTATTAGAAAATTAAAGGGGATTTTGTGAAAAAAATCTTAAAGTTAAAGGGGCTTTCTGATAAAATTTGAAAGTTAACGGAGAGTTTTGTGATAATCCCTATCCTTAAAGGGATTTTTTTTATATTTTGAAAGTTAAGGGGTGTTAGCCGATAATCATCCAAAGCTAAGGGGATTTGCCTGACATTTATCCAAAAGTTTTCTTACTATGGATCTCTCTAACTTTTTTTTTTTTTAGGGGGCAAAAGTTTTACTATCTGCTTGTACTGATATTTTGCTTGTATTATTAAAGGTCCATGTGCTTAAAGTTAAAGGGTCCACGGGCCCTAGAAGCATTATCAATGTTCTTAAAGTTAAAGGGTCCACGGGCCCTAGAAGCATTATCAACTTCCTAATAAGTGTCGACACTCAATGTGTGCTTCTCACAAAAGCAGAGAGAAGTCAAGTTAGAAAGTGACTCTCAAATATTATCTATTTCCGTGAGATACGTTAATTCCAATTAGCACCCTTTAAATTTGATAATATATTGTCTTTGGCTAAATTACCAAATTGGCAATTTTACTTGCGATTTTATGGTATTAAACACAATATCAAAATTAATACCAATCTAGTTTCTTTTTCTAGAGCTGAATATGCCAACTTGGTTATTTTCCTATATAAAATAATGCTAGACTAACGTTAAATATTGATATTAATATCACAATGTTGCAAATGGAAAAAAAAAACTATATTAAAAATATGGTTCTACTAAAATACCATTAATTTGGTCTATCCTCTTTTGTATACTTCAAATTCATTGAATAATATTTTTTTTCTCTTTGTTTACACTATTTTACCACTAAACTGGATCTTACTATCTTCAGTCATTTATTAAACTAAGACAATATAGCATAAGCGTTAGCAGGCTAGCAGTCGAATTGTTATGTATAAATATTTTGCTGTATTTTTTTTTTTTATAAATTGATACAATTTGCGAACTATTCTGACATTAAAAAAAAGCGATACGTAGATACACGTACAACCCGTTGTTTCATTGGCAACAAACTTAATATAAAGCAAAATTTTAACTTTTGACGCCTTTTAAAATTGTGAAATTGACTACATACTGGTGGCCAACAATGAGGCGGTGGGACCCTGCAAGATTATAGCATATCCTCCTGGGATAATATCTTGCCTGCCGACACAATATCTTGTGGTGTTTAACATCTCAACTGTCCCATAATGCGTTAAACTTTATGTGGCCAGCAAAATTCAAATATGAATTGTTCTTATATTATTTTGAAGTCCTGACAACTAAATTAAAATTTTGAGAAATTCTAAAATTATGGTGAAAATTGAGGCTTTCGATTTTATGTTCTAACAATATGGACCTATTATTAGCATGTTCTTCATTAGATATGATCTTAGCATACTAAATATCTATTTTGAATGGAGAGAAGTATAAGTCCTAAAATATAATTAAAGTATTTTTCTAACTATAAATCACCATTGTCAGTCCCACCATGTTTTTTTTCCCTCATTTGTTTATAATGGGAACTGGATAAGAAGTTGTTGGCTTCCACCAATGGGAGCAAAAATCATAGCACTACTTTATCTAGAAGCCATGTTGATAAATGCTTTCTTTGCTCCTCAACTTCAACAGTGACATGTTCCTTGTTGCCCCTCATGCCGGGGGTGTATTCGGTCCGGATATGGCTCGGATATGATGCTTATCATATCCATGTCCGCTTACCCATCTCAGATACATATATACTTCGGTAGGAAAAATTCATATTTATATCCGCTAAAATCGGATACAGATACAGATATATATGCGGATATATAAGCGCATAGGCATGTAGATACAAAACGAACATGACAAAACTAGATAGTATTGAAAAATTATAGTTTATGTGATGCAAAAGAGTTCATTAATATGTTCATTATATCTAAAAAGTTAAGATTAGACATCTTAATCATAAAAAATAACTTCAAATCCATAATCTAAGGATTCAAACTATTGTACCATTATGACTAATATGTATCCGGATATTTCGTGTACGGATCCGAATATTTCACTACAAAACCATATCCGTAACCATATCCTATCGGTTATAGATTTGAGTAACCATATTCGTATACTAACGGATACGGTTACAGATATTTCCTCGGATGAGGATATAGTTTAGCACCCCTACCCTAAGTATATTAATATCCTCTCATCACCACCTTTCATATAAAAATCTATAAATTTTAGAAGAATACAAGTTGGGTCTAGTTTCTTAAACGGTTGTATTCCATCTTTTTCTTCGCAGTGAATTGAGAAGATATTGGCTTTACTATAAATAAGTGTGCACTTCGCCACAAGATTAATACTTTTTACTCCGGTTTAATTAGATCTTCTCTACTATAAAAAAAAAATAGTAGGGAGACTATTGATTTTAATACAAACTGTTAATTTCTGGATAAGATTTTAAACTAAATCGCAGTTACTTAATTGTGGATTACATTGGAGTCTATTCATTCAACCTACTTTGCGCTCATTAAAAGGGAAAACAATCAATAAACACATATAGGGTAGAGGGGACGATTTTAGGACACGCGTAACGAATTAAGTGACAAAACATCAACGTTATAACCAAAAAATAAAAAAAATCATAGTCGACATCTCAACATGATCATAATCGACATCAACCGGTTTTTTTTTTCCACCCATAAATTTTTTTTAAAAAAAATCATAGTCGACATCTCAACATAATCATAGCCACACACGTGTTGGTTCATCTCACCTAACGAGACCCCTATCATCACTGCGTTCAACCGCCCAAAATCGGGATCGTGTACAAAGCAAAGATAGGGTTATGGGCCACAAACCAATCTTAATGATGGGGGTTGTTATGATTTCTATGCAATTTGCACTAATTCACCATTTTGTACTGGTTTTCTAATTTGCATGGATTCAACAAAATGTGCGCTTGTGTTTGGTTAGAGGGTGCTATGATAACAAATGTAAATTGTAAATACAAATGTAGTTGCAGCTCAAAATGTTGCATTTACATGTAGTTATAATTCAAATATTGTTACACTACTCCAAAATTTGAGTACGAATCTAACGCTTTAGTTTTAGCATATTTGGGTGTTGCAACAGCATATTTGTATTGCTACTACGTCCAACAAAATACTCATCCTTGTAGTTCAGTAGTTGTAACAACATAATGTTCTAACTATATTGATTACGTTGATATTATGCATAATGTTTCTCCTATTTTAAAACTGATTGTTGTACTGATATACTATATTGATGACACTGACATTTTAACCACTTGCAAAGATATTTATTGACGGATTTGATCCCCTTTACTATCAAAAAAGTAGTTTAAGGAACCGCTACATAATCACAACCATTTATTATCTAGTAAATGGTTGTGATCTTTTTTTTCCTTTGGGTGCAAATCAGGAGTAAGTATACATGGGGGTATGATGAATATTAGAGTTAGATTGTATCATAACCGTCTATTAGATAATTAATAATTAAGATTAAAAATAGTGACGTCTTTATTGATCTTTTGTAGTGGATAAAGATCTAAATTCTTTATTGATCACAATAATCTTATAGTTGTTCTATATTATTCTACTTTCAATATGACATGTTCACTGGGATATTTCCCCCCATCATTCAAATCACGCCCCACCACACACAAACAAGTCCTCATTAAAAATAAAAATAAAAAACCTATAAATACCCCCCCAAAACCAAAATCAAAACCATCACTCGAGTAAGTCCTCATTAACAAACACCCTCATCATCATCCAACCCTTCATTTGTGATCCAATGGCTGAGGAGAAGCACCACCACCACCACCTTTTCTCCCACCACAAGGAGGAGAAGCCGGCGGAGGAGGTCACTTACTCCGAGACCACCGCTTACTCCGCCGGCGGTGGTGGCTACGGCACCGAGACCACTGACTACTCCGGCGGAGGCGGGGGCTACGGCACCGAGACCAACACCTACTCCGGCGGTGGCGGGGGCTACGGCGACGAGACCAACACCTACTCCGGCGGCGGCGGGGGCTACGGTGGTGAGACCAACGCCTACTCCGGCGGCGGCGGTGGCTACGGCAGTCAGTACACGGAGACAACGGGGCAGGTGGTCTCGGACTCCGGCGCCGGAGATTATGAGAAGGAGGAGAAGCATCACAAGCACAAGGAGCATCTCGGAGAGATGGGAGCTGTTGCTGCCGGAGCCTTTGCTCTTGTATATAATACTTCCTTGTTTTATATTTGTTACTCTCCTTAATTCTTAAATCATAATTGCTTCTTAAAACAAGTTGGGTATTAAAACAAATTTTAATTTTAATTTTTAGAGTTTAAACATAACAAGTCTTAAATTTATTTTTTAAAAAAGAGGCTTATAGTTGCTGAGAGTATAAATTTATAACATTCAATTCTCATCATAATTTCGGAGTTTTGATTTAGCGTGAATATAAAACCAACATATATTCAACTTACACCAAATATATATTTAACATGAAGTTCTAAAAGGAAAAACACCAGTTAACAAAGCCATGTTTCTTAAAACTATGTTCTTTACTATTAATGAGATTTCCTTCTAATTTAATTGTTGATTTTATATTTTTGATAATTCAGTATGAGAAGCATGAGGCAAAGAAGGATCCGGAGCATGCTCACAAGCATAAAATAGAAGAGGAGATCGCAGCAGCAGCAGCAGTAGGGAGTGGAGGGTACGCTTTCCATGAGAAACATGAGAGGAAGGAAGCAAAAGAGGAGGCCGAGGAGGCTCAAGGCAAGAAACACCACCACCTCTTCTAAAATTAATTAATTAATTGTAATTAAGTTACAATTAATTAATTAATTAATTACTATGTGATGTGAGCATATATCAATGAGCCCATTTATCTATATATTTGGGTTTATATATATATATATATAGTTGCTTAATTACTTTCTTGTATTAATAAGAGGCTTACTTATATGGCTGGCTTGTGTATTTGTAATGAGTGTGTATGCTCGACTTGTGATTGCAGTGGATTTAATATGATACTGGTTTTGTCTACAAATAGGTTCTTAATTATTTGAATGGTAGATTGGTTTGATTTTCTTTTTTTCTTTTTTAACTAAATTTGGAAAGCTCTGTCATGTTAATCTATAGGGATTATAGATAACAACCACCTTCGTATACAACTTAAGTTGTAATATTTATTAACTCTCAACTTACTTATGAGAATACCCCTCAAGGCCTCAACTCATAAGGGGGCCGGGGGGTTATCAATAATTTATTCTTCTCAATTTCAGACTAGGATTCGTTAGAAGTGGTGTCACTACATAATTAATAATTTAAAAATATATTTACAATTGCCTCGAATGAGTTTTCATATTTTAAAAAAGAATCTCATCATTAGTAACACTGATAAATACATCTTTCTTAATGTATATCATTCATAACTATTCAGGTTATGCACTTAAATTGTAAGGTTATTTTGTCGTGGATAAATTCAGAAAAAATAACCCCTCTAACTTTCAAGTGGATAAATTCAGAAAAAATAACCCCCCTACCTTCCAAACTTTTAGAAACCCTTTTAAATTTTGGGGTTTTCGGAAAGCCCCCTTCAACTTTCAACATCTTTCAGAAGAAACCCTTAAAAATGCTATCCGTGATTTTCTCACATGGGGAGCGGGGATGTAAAATTATACGGGGAGATATTTTCACTAGTGAACAATTAGGGTGTTTTGGAAAACATTGAAAGGTGAAGAGGGTTTTTTGAAAATCTCAACACCTAGTAGGGCTTCTTTGACATATTGG
>JBAKGM010000279.1:10324889-10343237 GCA_037177215.1 Asparagus racemosus | reverse complement strand
GTAATTAACACCTAGTCCCTGTGGGATCGACCTTGATAGCTACAACGAGTCTGTGCGCTTGCGGATTTTGCCCATCAAGAACTTGTCCACCACCAAAATGAAGGGAGAAAAGGCATCCTGAAAGCTGCTATTGAATTACTGCATGTGTGCGGGGCAAGCATATAAATAAAAATTATCTTACAAGATGGATCCCGCAATTTCTAGTTGTACCACGACATATTTCTCACAGACTGTGATCTTTGAACACATAATAGCTTTTTGTTATCTATCCCACTCAGGACTCATCCAAGCTAATTCTTTATTGTCAAGAAAACCCATGCATATTTAGCATTTTATGCCAATAAAATGACAGATTAGCTTTAAGCGCTTAAAAAAGTAAAGACTTACAGGACCATAAGGCCAGCGATAGCCATTACTCTGCTGTCCAAGATGGTTGCCAGGAACTGCAAATGACCGTGCCAGGAAGCGAACCTACAGATCAGATATGAAAACTATAAGATAGGTGAAATGTAGATTAAGCTAAGTTCAATAAACAAATGCACGTTTCTTACATCTAAAATTTATTACCTCTTTAACCACGAATAAATAACTGAACTTAGAGTTCTCATACAAGCCCCATTATTTTTGCTCAACCTTTTTATCTTTCTAGGTAGGACCATAGGAGGGATGCTTGCATCAGAGGCCTATGCAACTCCAAGCTGTTTATGACTTACCATGTCAAATCAGAATGATATCGACATTAAGTTACTATCCATATTCCATAAATTGTCAAATAGATGGAATTAACCTTTCTTGAAAAGATGCTACATCTAAGGAAATTTTTTACTTTATGGTAAGAGTAATTGTACAACCAAATTGGTGCAAAATATGCAGGGATTGCAAAACAATTCCATAGCTCTTTTCATATAATGTTATACAAATAGGTCAACAACTTCAAACCAGTTACTGTATCTTCTTAAACATACATGAATATTTGGTATTTCTTAATACTAAATGCTTATATGGATTATTTGGCCCTTTCATGAAAGTTAAGGCCCCAATTGAAAAGGGGGATAAGAAGGTATAAGTACTGCTACCCTTCTTCAACACGTCAAATACCCTAATTTTATTTTATACTAATTTGAACATTTTAAAACAAGATCGCTCTTATGCCTGAAATTTGGCTGCAAAAAATTTAATTAAAAAATGCTCATGACCAACATTTTTCCTCCAATTATTCCCTAAATTTCATGTAATATGCAAAAAGCCGCACGTAAATGGTAAATGCTACTAGATAAGGTGCCATCATATACATATTTGACATTATTTGTAGGTGACACGAACTATTGCACTGAAAAAATGGTTATAGGCTTCGTCAATTTTTCACTGCCTAGAAATTTAATAAATAACATTGGTATGCCGTACTGCTCCCATGCAAACACAAATACTCAGAAATAATTTGCTAGCCTGCCACTTGATTATGCAATATTTGAAGTCCTAAGTTGGACACATAATACCCAATAGAACTGCCAAAATGAAAAGTAAATAAATGGTTCATTAAGAACTCTTCTTAGCACAAAGTTAATGGCACCAAATACTTGACCACATTTAAGAAGACCAAGTATCATAATTTTAAGCAGCCTAAAAATAGTAGGTCCGTACCTGGTCTCCAGAAAAATTTTCCAGGAATTTTCGTGTAACTTGGACTTCAGCAAGAGCTTGAGTATAACTCTTTGGAGAAACTCTCTGAATAAGCCTTGAGAAGAATTTTTCAACCTGGTATTTGTACACATGGTTGAGTATTATAACATAATGTACATAGAAACAATATTGAAAATAACGATAACGCATTACGTAACGCTCTACCTTCTGTTAACGGCTAAGGGAGAAAACACAAAAAAAAACGTAACACATAACGTAGGTTATTATGTTTATTACAAATTTAGATATTTCATAAATACAAACTGTCCCTAATGACCTTAATAATTAATATCATCAAAAGTTTCAAACATGAAGGAGAACTGAAAGAGTTACAAGAGTAAGGATTTAGAATACTTCATCTTCATAGAAAGGAGTTAGGATTTAGAAGCTGGAGAAGAGTTGGAGGTGAAGATGGGGTTAGGATTTTCTTAATCAGTGAGAGGAGATATGGGAGCTGAGGAAAGACCAGAGAGGAGGCTTGTAGTCGACAAAGATAGAGGATGAGACGAGACTTGTCGTCATCGAGAGGCTTCGTCTTCATCGAAGGCGCAAGAGGATGAGGAGATTGAGAGGTTTCTTCTCGAACCTCGAAGGTGTGGGGCAGGAGATGAGGGAGGCATTGGAGATGGGGTCAGGGGATCACTAGGGTTTTTCACGTGAATGAAATTGGGGTTGAGGGTTTCAATGGAATTTATTTCGGTTACCGTGACACTGATTTGTATGGTGGAGATATCGTCATGTATTCAAATATGATCATCAATTTAACTCAATGTAACAAGTGTTAAATAACGCTTCACCTAACGTGGATAAAACATGTTGTTTGATGCTATTTTCTGCATTAAATGCAACATGGGTTTTCTGCCTGAGTTTTATAACACTTTTGCTCTGTTAAGTGTTGAAACGGGTTAAAACGGATTTCGAAACGGGGTTTTTCCTACATTGCATAGAAATAAGGTGATACAAAAATATAACAGGCATATTCTTTTGAGAAGGCTAAAAACACCTATTATTTGAACATAGCACGAAAAAATAAATGTTCTCTGAAGAAATATGGCACCTCTGGTTGTCCAAGCATATGAGCCGCTTTTGCAGATATCTCTCCAAACATAAGATATCTGTAAAATATTGTTTATCAGCCTTGAATTTCAAGAAAGAATTTATGCAGAAACAACCAATAAGATATCAACCAATTAAAATCACAACCTAATTAGAACAGATTATGACATAGATGAAAGTCAAGATTTGATCTTGGCAAGTCATTAAAAGTAACATGTTCAACTGACCACATTATATAACATGCTCTAAGTTCAGGAATTCTGATGATAGAGGTACTTCAGAGCCAATAATCTTTCATATGTTTGCCAACCCAATTATACAATGCATCTAATAATGTTATTTGACTGCACAGCTTGAGCAGCATTTCCATATACAGAACTGAGACAAAGAGTGTACGAATGATGATGTTGCAAATAGATGAACTTGTATCAAGAAAATAACAGCATCAATCCATAAGCATTACCACATAGATTCAAAAAGAAAACAAAATGCACATGTCAAAGTAAAAGATAACGAGAAAGCTTATATACGTCTCAGATTTATTATGACGCTTGACGGGCAACATAAGCAAATATTTAATCCAAACATTATGCAGAAGCAGTTGGAAATCCTATGAGAATAAGCCAAAGTTCATATTACTTTTATCCTTGGAAAATTCATGTTTGCAATTCAACCGATAGATTAATATTGTCCTGCATTATCTACAAAGCCTGTACATCAAAGCAAAAAATGTTTTGTGATTTCTTATGCGTCAAGCTGTAATAAAATGTTGCGAAGACCTTGAACTTTTTTTCCCAATCAAGATAGGTATTTTGGGTTCTCAGTCTTTATGCTCTAAATGATGGTTCTCGTTAGCATGGTAACCATCCATTTTCCATGAGCTGCTAAAAAATGTGCAACTCATGATTTCTTATATTTATGCTATTAGGATGTCACAGGCTCACAGGTCCAAACATGAAGATCTGAAATGAATGCACATCATGCACATTCTCACTAACTTTATGCTTGCATACATAAAAATACGGAAAGGATATAACTTGGAAAAAGTTGATAGAACTTCTGTATTGAATTAATGGTCATTGCAAGACTGTGATGAGCCATGTAAATCTAAGGATATAAGCTTACTAGTTATCATCTAAAAGAAAATATGAAAATGTTTTAGTTGGTTTGAGATATAACATAAAACTCTAAGCAAATATCTTTAGTAGAAAATATTCAATGTGTAACCTCTGTTTCCAAAGGGGACACTTCCAATTTCAAGACTTTACCATCAATTTTCAATTTGATGACCTATAGAGATTGTGCAATCAATAATATAATAATTATTCCCCTGTGCAAGTGAATATGCACGCATATGTATTTTTCCAATGAACATACACAGTGTTGCCTATAAAATTTGTAGAAATGTATGTATTTATCCTTGAAAATCTCATATGCATGGTCTTGACAAGAATAAAGAGAACAAACCTTTCTGGGGATCTGAGTGGGTTATGTAGCCCATGTTTTGGACAGCTAGACAAGCTCTCCACAAATGGCTGCGGATAAGTATGACAATAGTTAGAATTCCCCCCCAAAAAAAAAGAGCACAAATCATAGTTTGAAGTGCCAACTTATTTTTCAAGGACCACATAAAATGGAAAAAAGTACTGAATTTTAGTTTTAATCTTTTCACAGAGTTAATTTATATAGCTAAGGAACCATTTGCTGAATGTCATGTACCTTTATTTCTGCTTCCTGAACTTCCGCAATGTTGATGAACGGATATCCATTTAAGGGATCAACTATTGAGTTCCAACTGGAAGATGCTTTCCATTTACCCTGAACTAAATATAATCACCATCAAATTTTTGTTCCGAACTATTTATAAGGATAATAGAAAATAAAAGTTTCCTAGCATATAACCATATTAATCACAAAACAATTCTGAAAATTATGGTTATGCAATCTGATTCCAAGTTAGAGGATACTCCTATATATTCAAACATAAAACTATTGCCAAGTCAAGGAGATCCTTTACATGGGAAATATTACAGGCTTGTGGATAAACTGAATTATTTGCCAATTACTCGACCAGGTAAGCCTTATCTAGTAAGTTTTATTATTTAATTATATCTCATCATTGAATTGCCAATTGGTGTACTGAAATTCAAATTTCAATGTCTAAAGAATGCTTGCATGCTGAATATATTGCACTATGTTCGTGGACATTACACATAGTGAGGTCCACTGATGCTATCAGATAGGTATCCACCATGGGATACTAGTTTATCTTTAGGAAGAAACCTGATAGTTTGGAGAAGAAGTAGAATGTAGTTCTTAAATTAAGTGCAGTCAGAGTTCTGAGCAACAGCCAATACCACTAATGAGATGGTGATGTGGGCATAATATTTCTTGATGAACTTGGTTTTGCATCATTCCTTTTTTTTGCGACTATAATCTGACAATCGAGCAGGCATCTATTGCATTAGTCATGTTGTTTATAACCAAACCAAATATATGGAGATTGATTCGCTTTGGTCATGAGAAAGTGGAAAAAGATCATAGAGTCTAAGCTTGTGAAATCCACTAAAGCAGTTGGAGACATGTTAACTAAGCCTCTAGGGAGACTATGGCTAGATATATTTGTTCCAGTTGAGCATATACATCCAGTAAGCTCTAGCTTGAGGGGGAGCTATAAGGTGTATTATTGTAACTTCAGTTCATATTATATATACAAATATATTAGCCTAAAGACCTTAATCAACCCCCTAAACATATTTCAAGACCAACACAAATTCATATCCAACACAATGGTCATACCACCAAGACTACATACTAAATAATTTGTAGATTCAAAAAATAATAGTTCATAGGCTTAAATAGAGGGTTTTGAATAAGAGAAGTGATAGCAAATACATAACAGTCACGATGTGCATAACCAAAACCATGATACAAGAAACCAGTAGCCTACCCAAGTTCAGCACTTCTGCAGGTTGAGAGACTGAAATCTCTTCAGCAGCTACAGTAGCAAAAGGTGGTGAGTGGATTGATCTGTAGACGTCAAAAAGTGTACAAGTCAGATGATGATGCACGAACAACAAAAAAAGGGACCCATCAATGAGGTAATCAAGAAGAGTTGTCTTTCAACAATAAACGCTGCATATCAGATAAGCCAAGATAGACAACCATAAGATACCATGATAAACACAACTTTTGACCTTCAACAATCACAAACACTTCAAAACTTTGAAAGACACCAAAGTGCCACCACCTGACGGTCCTGACCTTCAAATTTTAGCTGAACCATTAACATGCTAATCAAAAAGAACTTTTAATTTTAGGAGACAATAAACAATATAATTAAGAAGAGTGAATAGTGAGGAGTTTGATCAGAACATGCATACAAGACAAATTGTCACATGTGTATAAATTGGAGATATCATAATGCGAAGCTTTAAGAAACTTATTACAGAAACTGGTGGTTGAAGAAACTTTGGTATTCCTAAGAGAAGAAGATATAAACTGCAAAGTCTCAATGATTTATCAATTGCTTACCAAAATTGTGGAGACACAAGTATTATCCTTTGGTATACAATAATGTTTGAAACACAAGACTTTGAATTTACTATGTTTGGTGTTGATTCTCACGATTCTTCTGAGTTTGCCAGGTGTACTAGATATCTAATTCATCGCCTCATCATACTGTGTTTCTGACTAAAAGTTTGGTTTCTGAAAACATCAGCTCAATCAAAATAGCATGAAAAACAAACATTTAAGTAACTCTTGGCATATTTATTCTGCTGCGAAACTTATAATAAAGACAAACATGAGATCCCTGAAAACATAATCTTCATCGAACAAAATTGAGTGCCGGGGAACATCAAATCAACTAAACTACATTTATCAATAGATTAAAAAAAGTAAAATACATGAAGGAATCTTAGACATATGAGTGACCTACATCTAGCAATCCAATAGGAATTACCAAAGACCCACCATAGGATCTTGTACTTTATGTGAGATAAAGCTTAGGCAAAAAGACCATCACAGATTACGGTTCAGAGTCAAAATAATCACTAGCGCTTCAACAATTTTAAAAACCTAAAAGACCCACTGAAGAACCTCTAACTTCAAGTGAATCAAATCAAAGGTCAACAATATTCATGACACCCAAGATAATTCCACTTTATTCTAATGTTACCCAGCAAAAATTATTAGGACACATCACAGGAAACTCGAACAATCACAAACATTTCAAACTCTGAAATAAATAAATAAAAATCCCAAGCCCAACAAAGATTCTTCAAACCCAACTGATCAATCACCGAAAAAACCAAGAAAAGTGAACATCTGGAGTTCGAATAAATCTTAGCATTCATAGTGACTTAAACTACAACAAATAATCACAAATTATTGTTGGAAAAAAGATCAAATAATCACAAACACTTCAAAATTCTCAAACCCTCCAAAAACCCATTTGTAAATCACAAGCTTTAAGCTCATGATCAAAGCAAGCATCAAAAAAGATTCATAACCCATAAAATTATTCCAGCTGGTTCCACACAAACCCTCCAAAATTTACAAAAAACCCGCGAGACCCACCAAAACATCGTCAAATCTAAGAGACCCGTCATCGAAAAAAAACCAAGAACAGTGATCAACTAGAGCGGATCGACAAAAAATTCCCACTGATTCTAAGCTAAAAGTACCTCGAAGCAAAGGGAGCCGAAGCACTGAAGGAGGCCAAAGCAGCCCTGATTCCTCTCGATGAACCGAATCTCAACATTGCAAGCGAGAGAATCGAGGAACAATGCTGAGCAATGAAAGGAAACAAAAAACAAAGACAGAAAAAGGGGCAGCCGTCACTTTAACCTTGGTACGTTGTTCATTAAATACTTTGCTCTGGACGAGGCCCATTTAGTAACTGGGCCGTTGATTAAAAAAGTAGGCAAAAGGAAATTTGTAAGCAAATCTCATCATATTTTTCCGCATGATTAAGATCATGTGCTTCAATGGAAATGCTTTTAAAATAATGTTTTAATTTGTAAATATATTAATTCACCCAACGTGGTCTCGGGATTCAAAAGTGTGTTTTTTTACCTATAAACCCCAAGTTTATTCCATTTATTTTTGTATAAATCCATTTCCAAGGCTTTATTATGAACTTTTGTCTATAAATCCAAAGCCTTACTCTCATTTATTTTTAATCCCATGTGCTTTCAAAATCACTCTTAAAACCTTGAACATTCCGCTCAATTAATTTTTAAACCCTCTTTGTATTTTAGCAGTTTGCTATATAGTATAAGAGTCCTTATTTATTTCCTTATTTATTTTTGTTCTTGCTATTCGCACTAATCTGCAAATGAGATTTTTGCTAATAAACCTTATGTTTTACCCTACGCCCCCCAAAAAAAACATTTTTAAGTCTACCCGTTAACCAAAAGTGGGTTTTGCCTATAATCAAAAGTTTTGCCCAAACTTATCTTTAAAATACATGTATCTTTGAATTAAATTCTTAAACTGTTATTTATCGGATTTTCTTGCACTAGAGGCCTGCTTGGATGGATGGTAGAGAAGAGAAGGGGAGGGGAAATTTGGGTTTACCTTTGTTTGGGAGTTCCATTTAGAAGGGTAGAAAATGGGAATGAGAAATAAATTTTGAACTAAAATCTTACCCTCCAAATTGGGGGGTAAAGAAGGAGAAGGGAAGAAAGGGAAAAAATTTCTCTTCCTTCCCTTCCCTTAGTCATCTCCCAAACACACTGTAATGTGCAGACATTGGTGGGAGCCATGGGGTCAAGAAGGGGCACGTGCCGCCATAGACACTAGAATGCAACTATGTTTGCACCCAACAAATTGAAGCTTTGTAAGCACAATAATAAGTAAGCCATAAGCCTAAATAAATTTAGTCCTACAAGAGTTAGCTAAAATTTTGGGCCTAGTTTTAAGACATAACCGGTAAAAAGCTTAACCAAGCTATAAATTTGGTTCTAATAAGTAAACTCTATACATCCATCTTATACATATTACATCCTATGTAGCCCTTTTGTTTGACCCCAAAAAAATAACGATTGAAGATATATAAAACCTTATCAACTATACTTTCTTAACACTACTCAACCATTCCAATAATATTACCTAGCTCTATTTAGATTTTAGATTATAGAATAGACAAAGTATATCTAATACATACGCATTTAGATTATATAATAGACAAAAGTATATCAAACACATAGTATATTTTTTTAAAAATATTACTCAATTATATTTAATTATAGCTTCTTCAATACTCAATAGCATCATATCTAATCTCGATTATTATGAGAAAGGCTTATAATTTGTGTTACTGTTATTTATACTTTGCCATAGGTAAATGAATAAAATCTTGATAAGAAAATTAAAATTAAACAAAAAATCGAGTATCAAAGAAAGGATTACCTTTTTCATTGTAAAAAATCATTTTTACCTTTTTCATTGTAAAAAATCATTTCTTATATAATATTTATTTGCAAATTTTGAGTTTGAGGGCATTTTTTCCCTCAAAAATCACCTTTATGATATCGAATATGATTATTGATGTAATTGTTTTACTATCTTCAAAGAAACAGGATGCCCCCCCCCCCCCACCCCCACCCCAAAAATAGCTTCGCTTTCTAGCTATGCTACAGCATGCAAATGGTATTTTTGCTTGTAATCCTTAAGTTTTACCTCATTTATTTTTAAGTCAACCCCTTACCGAAAGAGATTTTTGCCAACAAATTCAAAGTTTTACACCTATTTATTTTTAATCCATTCACTTCCAAATTTATGCTCAAACACAAAACACTCCGCCAAATTAATTATAAATCCATTTTTAATTTCAACAAATTGGCACAATCTAAATTGTTATATATATACACACACACAGTGTATTTTTATGCTAAATGCTTAAAGTTGCCTTAATTTTTTGGCTTTTACACACTAATATATCATCAAATTTTCTTGTTTCTACTATTAGAAAAAGGACATCTCAAGTTTGTTCCTCGTCATTCAAAGGTAGCGTGAAATTTGTAATCTCAACAGTATTATCCATAAAATTGTAGAGTTGAGAAAAATAGAGGGGACATTAGCCTGTTATAGTTTTCAGGTATGCTTATTTAACCACAGAAGGAATATTGATTCTAGAACATGGATTTTTGTTCTTCTTCTAAGTTTACTATTTACATGAGTTTTAATATAGGAGAAATTTTTAAAATAAACTGTTTTTTAAACTTAATAGGCAAAATTGACCTCTTTAAAAAAAATTAACAATTTCAACCTTTTTTTGGCCAGCTCATCACTGTTGGCCAAAAAGAGGTCGAAATTGCAAAAATAAGCTTCGTAATTATACGAGACTAGTAGTCTTGTGTAATTACAATACAAATTAAGTGACCCCCCCTCTTTTCCTGACCGTGTAATCCATGACGCTCAAACTCCAAAGAGTCAAGCCCCCTCGCAAGCGTGGCCCCTTCAGCTTCATCACTAAGATATCCATCGCCGTTATCATCGACTCCTTCGTTGTCGTTTGGTGCGTCCTAACGTCGTCGGCGTCCTCCGTCGTCTACTCGAGATGAGACAACTTCGATGACATCGAATTTGATCCCACTCCCTTCAAAACTGCCGGCGCCACTGCCAGAATCAAGCCCCCACCACCTCCGCCACCACCCCCCGCCGCCTATTGAAGTTAGTAACAGAAGCCCGCCGCCTCCGCCACCACCTCCGCTGCCGATTGAAGTTAGTAACAGAAGCGAGAACAAGACCGAAGTTTTAGTGAAGAAAGAAGAGGAGAGGGAAGAGGACGCCAGCATCATGAGCGGAGCTGCCATTGTCATTGCTGATCTGTCTGGTGTCGCTGACGCATGAGTAATGGACTCCGGTGGTCCCGTGGCCGGAGAGTCAGTTCAAGGTCGGATGCTTTGTTAATTTGTTCGAGTTGGTTTTTTTATTATGTGTAGAATAACGGGAGAGAGAGGGGGGCGCCATGGGACTGGATTACACGAGACTACTAGTCCCACGTAATTATGAAACTCATATTTGCAATTTCGACCTCTCTTTGGCCAGCAGTGATCAGCTGGCCAAAAAAAGGTCGAAATTGCTAAATATTTTTTGAAAAGGTCGATTTTACCTGCTTAGTTTAAAAAACGGTTCCTTTTGAAAATTTCTCCTTTAATGTATTATCCATTGCGAGGGTGTTATTTTTTATTATCAAGCCATTGCGAGGGGTATTCTCGGATTAATAAAAGTGTGGCTGAAATGAACACTAAAAGTTTGGGGGAAAAAAGATTTAGCATGTTTTAACTTACAAAAGTATATGTCTTTTTCGAGCCTGAATTATCCTAAAATTGCTTGCTTGCCGATAGTTCTCAGACAAAACATTATAGCAACCCACAGTGCAGTTAAGTTTCCACTCCAAGTTAAACAACAAAAACTTAGATCATGGGAGTCAAAGTTTAGGATTATAGGAGTGTGAATGTTCATAACAAAACCAATCTCTCCTGGGGTTGACTTTTAGTTTCAACGAATCGAATAATAATTTCTGACCAAATCGACATGAAAAAAAAAAATATGTAAGCACACACCCAATAAAATAAGCGACTCTTTTTAGCTTATTAGCCTTCCAAGTTTTCGTTATTGCATTAAAGTCATCTATTCAAAATCGTAATATTTTAAAGCAATTTTTATTTCGACAAATCGAGTCCTCTCATTATTATTCCAGCGTATCCATGTAAAACCTCAAGAGATATCGTTACTAAAAAAAAATCAACCTTTTACTGCAAATGAAGCACTAAAAAAAGAGACAAGAACAATAATAAAATTTTTATCTCAAATATTTAGAGTTCTGGCAGGGAGTAAAGCGCTAAAATAGGGAGGGAAAAATAACTTTGGGGGTGTTTGTTTCAAAAAAAATTTGGGATCTCAAGTTTATAGATTTGAAAGTTTTGTTTTTAGTTTTTTGGGATTCCATAAATTTGTTTGATTCAAATCAAATTTTTTGAAGTTTTAGCATTTCAAATCCATAAACAATAAAAAACCAATATAATTTGTACCTTTTTAGCATTTGCCAAATCCTCTCTTAAAAAGAGAATTTGGCAAATGCTAAAAAGGTACAAATTATATTAGTTTTTTATTGTTTATAGATTTGAAATGCTAAAACTTCAAAAAATTTGATTTGAATCAAACAAATTTATGGAATCCCAAAAAACTAAAACCCAAACTTCCAAATCCATAAACTTGAGATCCCAAATTTTTTTTGAAACAAACACCCCCTCAGATGTTCTGCAGCTGAAGCTCTTGTTGATTTTGATGTTTTGGCACTACATATTAAGATAAAATTACTGGTTGGTAAATTCTCTGTTTTGAGTTTTAAATAGGTTATACAAGTTCAACTGTCTTACTGCATGTGAGGATATGAGCACACAATAAACACAAGTCTACAGTGAGTTTGTGCAAAATGCTATTTGTATTGAGAAATATACTTACCAAATTAAAAGACTATTTTGTAGCATCAATATGTGTAGTCGGCTCCTCTCTAAGTAGGATGTAATTACACAATGATCATTGTTTATTTCAATTTCGAGGGAATATGATGAGGTCATATAGGATTTTACTGTTGGATAGGTTTGCATTGAGTTAGAATTGATTTTGATTGGACTTAGCAAGTAAAGCTTGTTTTGTAGTTTGAAAGTTGTAACTGCACCCTACTCTCAGTCTCTGTAAGTCGCTGCCAGTGACCGAGCCATATTGGGCCCCAAGGGGCCTTGGCCCCATATATTGAAATAATAAGAAAACCATGTAAATAGAACTAATTTGCTAATAGTATTTTCACAGATATATAGTAAAATGCATAAGCTTAATCAACTCTCTCAAAATTAAGTCCCTAAATTCCTCTTGAGGTCTCTGTGTAATATCAGTCCCCTAAATCTTTCAAGGTTTAAAATCAGTCTCCCAAGATTTTCAAGTTCTAAATCAGTCTCCAAATCTTCAAACTTTGAAGTGTTTTGAAGATAGTCCCCCAAATCTTCATTGTTTAAAATTAAACCTGAAATAGGAAGCGTTTTGAAATTAGTCTCCCACATTAGTTAAAGTTAAAAGAATATCCCCCCAAACTCAAACAACTGCTAACTAGGAAGAATAATTTAGATAATTATAAGAGTTGGGGGATTGATTTCAAATTTCAATGATTTGGGGGACAAATATCAAAATATTAAAGATTTGAGTGACTGATATCAAAATACGTACGGGAGTTGCAAACTGCGCGCTTCATCTTTTAACCCTTGACCCTCGGTTCCTCTCTTCACCGTCACCCTCAATTCCTGAACTATGATTTTTGAAAGTCTCAGTGTGCGATGACGTTTTTGTGATAAATCATTAAAAAAAATTTGTTATGAGCTACAAGTCTTGGGATTCAAAATATCTCAGGTGCGTACGTGTCTACAGTTGCAAGCCTTTGGCCTCTTTTTTACAGTTGTTACCTGTAGTTCATCCAATCCAAACGGCACTTGGTTTTCGTTATTTCCTGCGGAAACCAACCGGCAACCATAAATTCATATTCAAGACTTGGGTTTGAATACTGAAGTGGGTTTGAATATTGCGCACTGCAATGGAAAAAGCAACGACTTTTATATTTTTTTCCCCAAAATATTTAAATCTCTGAAAAAGTACAGGTTGTTGAAACACGCATATCAATGACTGAGCTGTTTTCATTGCTGAATAACCAATCCTTCAATTGTGCTCAAGTTGTTCAAGAATATCAAGCATAATCCCCTATTTTGACCAAGATTTAATTTATTCTGGCTTCTCCAAAATAGAATAATTATAAGGCTTAATTGCGCTTATATGCAGTATACCCACTGTGCACTTATATACCCTTACTTGTTTTTAGCGGCACTTATATATCCTAAAATTTTTAAAACTTACACTTAACATATCCTAACTTTTTTAGCAGCACTTATATACCCTATAGTTTTTAAAAATTGCACTTAAATGCCCTAAAGTTTTTAGAACTGGTACTTAAATACCCTAAAGTCCTTAAAACTTGCATTTAAATACCCTCAATTGAGGATATTTAAGTGCAAGTTTTAACAACTTTAGGTTATTTAAGTGCTAGTTTTAAAAACTTTAGGGTATTTAAGTGATGCCAAAAAAGTTAGTGTATATAAGTGCAAGTTTCAAAAACTTTAGGGATATAAGTGCAAGTTTTAAAAATTGTAGGGATATAAGTGCTAAAAAAACAAGTGATGGTATATAAGGGGCTCTTTGGTTCGATTTCTATAAAAGAAAAAGGAAAAGTGCTCAAATTTTGATTTCATTGTATTCGTATAAAAATTTGTAGGAAAAGTTTATAGATTTCAAAAAGTATTACTTTTCATGTTTTTTGCTCTCTCTTTTTTTGGTTCAAAACATGAAAATAAGTTTCTAATTTTATAGAAAATAGATTGTTTTCTTTTTATTTTGTTTAGTTGGAAAACACTTTATAGAAAATAGGTTCCTCACCTTTTCCATTCAAAAATGCTCATGGGAAATCACTTGGGGTTGGAGAGATGGGGTACGGGTGTACTTAATTATTTTTTTAATACAAATATCAGATTTCTAGGCAAGTTCAGCCCATTTGGGGGAAGAAGTTGATTTCCATAAAATACCTCCATTTTCCCTACTGTATAGAAAATATTTCTATAAAAAACTTGGACTAAACACAATTTGTACAAATCTACAGAAATCTATTATTTACAAAAATATCATTAGCAGATGTTTTCCCAAAACTTTTCTATAAAGTGGATGAACCAAACATCACCTAAGTGCAAAGTAGGGGAACTATACAGTATTTAAGTTCACTTAAGCCTAATTATAAAATCAAAACGTATCAAACTCATCCATTTGTGGAGAACAAGTCTACAAGGTTTACCAGAGGAAATGAAAGGAACTAAAGTTCATGCTAAGTGCTTAAAAAAGTTGTTTTTTCCCTCAAAACATATCCAATTAATCTTACATCAAGGGAATAATTTGATGCAACTTAAATGAGCAAAGGAACTCGATGATAGTTATATCTAGAAACAAGGTAGACAGAAAGAAGAGTCAAATAGCAAAGACAGTTGACAACTTATCTCAATCTATACATCTGCAAATTAGCAACATGTCGAATTTTAGGATCAAAGATTTATTAGATTCCATATGGGCACAATAAATGCAAAAAAAAGAAAAAAACAAAAAACAAAAAAAAAAACAGAAAGAAAAAAAAAATGCAATTCAATCTCAAAATCTAAGCCATTAACATGTTGTGACAAATCGAATCAAAGATGAATCAATTACTTATGGACTTGTTCTATATCTTCAACTGCTAACAAATTGGATGTAACATCAAAATTGCAGGATACAGAATGAGGTAAGATATACATTACATCAGAAGTACACACAATTTTAACTTAAAGAACAAAACTGTGATAATTTATCCCTCAGCAGAGCATAACTGTGAGTCATTCTTCTTCTTTGATGATTCTTCTCTTCCTGAAAGGCTGCATCTTTATGCTTCCAGGAGCGCTGTGAGCTCTCCTCTTTGCTTCTTTCCTATTTTCTGCTTCAATCATCGTGCGCCTTAAGTTGGCCGCCTTGTATATTGGTTTCGGCAAGTGCCTGTGCCTGTACAAAACATAAGTTCAAGCCTGCTTCTAAACTTGCATTGTATTGTTACAATTCTCTAACTATGTGCATGAATAGGCCAAGGATCACAAATTCATGAACTTAACATCAACTTAAGATGCCATGCAACTTAACAAATATGGATATTACTTACTTGACTATGCGCTTAACCTCTGGAAGGTGTTTGTAGCGTTCTTTGACAGCGTCCTGATATTCTTGCTTCTTGCGTTCCCTTGGCAGAAGCTGCATTGAAATCAAGGGAAGTGCTTTATGTGAATAAATGTTTTGCCAACTGAACAATATCATTTACAAGGCATATCTGAAGAATGCAATGACAGTTTGCAAGGTTCAAAAATTATTCATAAACTAAGGTTGGAGTAAATAAATTAAACTGTTTTGCAACATTGCATTACCATGGGTCTACTGGTAATGTACACGAGGAAAGGATGCAGATTGACTTGTTGGTGTAAGATAGTAGGAACAAAGATAATTTACACGGAGCAGTGAAATAAAAGAACAGACCCCAAGTCAAAATTTTCAGCCTAGTTTCCAAATTGCAAATCGAAAAGCAGATGTAATATGCATGAAATGAAATAGACACTTACAACACCCAATTGTTCTGAAGCTTTGGCTTTCCATAACCTAAGATTTGTATCATCACTCCCAGAAATAAGATAAGTCCCATCACAGCTAAATTTTACGCAGAATACCCTGCATGGATGAGAACAATATATATGTGTTAGGTAGGCAAATCTGAAAGGAGTATAAGAGTCTAGAACAACATGCATTAACAAAGCCAGTTCTAACTATGACATCCTCAATACCCCTAACAAACTGTCTACAATACTGTTATGTGTGATATTTCTTGTTTGGAAGGCACGATGACCAATAAAGCAACAGCTTAAAAATACATGAGATAAAAGTTCAGGAGAAATATAGCCTTAAAAAAACCTTTGCATTCTCTTTGTGTGGTAAATTTCTCTACTATGGCCTCCATTATACTGAAATATCCTTACCTGCACACATGAAGTTCAAGTTTAAGATATATTTTTCTTCTCTCTGTGTGATTAGATTATGTAACGACCAAAAGACCAGATCTCATGATGTAACAGGACTTACTGTTCTATCATAAGAGCCAGTAACAAATTCCCGACCAGTTGGAGAGTAATCAATATCCATCCTGAATCAGCATAAAGAAATATGCATTTATATCCACCATATCAAGCAAACAACAAGGCAATGCTGAATCCAAATATTTTCAATTATGTTACATACACTGCAGATACATGATCCCTATGCACACACTTTGCCTCATCCAGTTTTCTAGCATCATAACTGTAGCAGTTGCAATCCTCATTTGCCTGTAGCACCAAAAGATATTATTTAAGCTCCAATATGTAAGATCCAAGGCTCAATTGAAGACATAAACTAAAACAATTAGTTGATTTGCATCCTAAGGTAATGAGTAAAATAGAAAGTTTCAGAAAAGCAACATCTCCAAGATGAAAGGATAATCAAATCAATTAGCTTCAAACCATGAATAACCAAAAATTTTAAAACCCAAACGGTCATAATTCTTTCCCAGAAAAGAACAGAACGCTGCAAGCAGAAAAAAACATATGTAAACAGAATAAGCCATTGTTCTCATGCTTACAGCTGTAAAGTTCATCGGCTCCATTGGGTTCCATGAGATTGAATTGGTTTTTGTCTGTACCAAGAAATCAAAAGAAAAGTAGTCTTAGTAATAATGGTAATATGAATACATGCGAAGAGAATATTGAATTTATTACCCTCATGATAAGTTTCCTAGCTGGAGTAGACATGCGCAAATCGTACAGTGTTATGCTGCGGTCACTACAAAATCAAATATAAACTCTTAATTAACCCATAATATAGAAAGTGAAGTAAAATAAACTACAACAAACTAACAGCATGTTGACATTAAATCTCAAGCAGGGAAGCAACAAAACCGGCCATGTACTGTTATAACTTCTAAGATGGTAAGGTTCAATTTATCTGGATACGAGGAACCAAGAACAAAATCTGAAGCTAGCAGTACGACAATGACTATTGTTAAAACAAGTCAATGAACCAAATGTGTTTGCTTGATTATTCCCCTCCTCTCCATTCTTCAATTAGGTACTATCATTTGGCCTAACTGGTTAACAGCTGCTTGTAAAATCCTGTGAAAACCAACATTCTCTAAAAAGTTTCTGTAACATGAAACATATCACAAGTGAACTACAAAGAATATAGGGTATAATTTCTAGAAAATCTAATATGACTTAAACATTAAGTGTACTTTTTTTTTCCCTAAGTATAGGTAATACACAGACATGTTGCTGGGCAGTAAGGATACCATAGCACAGATGAAAATCTCGTCTTATTGGCATAGAAGGGGCAAAAAAAAAACACTTGTCCTGATCTGTACTAGGAAAAGCTAAAACAACTGCCATATTTTGCTCCTAAACTTCATTTTGTATGACCAAGTTGATAAAATGATTGAATGCTCTAACTCCCTTTTTCTCGTTGTGTGTGTGTGTGCATGTGTGTGTGCATATGAGAAAAATGAGTATTCTTGTTGCCAAGGACAAATTTGGTACTTTGTAGTGAAGTGACCACTTCTCATCCACATATTTAAAGAAGCCCACTTGAAATTGGTCCTCACTTGATTACTCACCCATTAGATGAGTGGATGAGAAGTATATATACATGCGTGCGCATGCGTGCACGTGTCTTCAGATAGAAAGGGGTCCCAGATTTAGGCATAAATGAGTGGTTTGTGTCCGTTTATCTAAAACCTCAGTGGTTGAGATAACAACAATTGCAATAGGTGCAAAGATTCAAGCAAAGCCAGACTAATAAAGCTGCAGAATATTTAGGAGTAAAGAAATTAAACAAGGAGAATGAAAGAAAATGATCTATCAAGTCAACATTCAGAGGAATGGGGGGGGGGGGGGGGGGAGGGGGGAGGGGGGAGGG
>JBAKGM010000279.1:10279732-10294651 GCA_037177215.1 Asparagus racemosus | reverse complement strand
ATGGTCCAGTCTATTTTAATGTATATCCCAATTTAAGTCTGTCATTAACAGACCCTAATATTTTAGAATCCGTAAATCTGAATATTAAGACTCATGGGTATGACTTCTTACCTGAGTCTGAAACAATTGCTATTATATATAGGATTCATTACAAAGCTCTGGCTTCTTTGGCTCCTAAGGCCAGAATTCACACCAAGCCAGGAAAAACTGTCTTAATAGAGACAAATTTATTATCTTCGAATATTGCCACTAATAGGCAAATAAAGTGGGATGAAATCAATTTTCCCGAGAGTTGGGTAATACCCCAAGCCGTACCCCCAAGACCAATAATCAATAATGAAATTGATCAAATAATAGAAACTAATGAAGGAGAAGTTAAAGTAATCTTCAACTAATTAAGAACAATTAAATTATCTCTATCAGAAAGTTCTTCTTCGAGAAGATCAGTGTCTAGAGTAGACTCTTATAGAGCCTCAACTATAAAGAGAATTAATATAGCAAGCACGGATATACCACATCCTCTATATAAGGAAGAAGAAAAGAGAACTACACATATTTGATACTTACAGTATCTTCCTTGTGCACAAGATGCTTGCATGGCAAAATATGAACTGGAGGTTGGGGAATACTTGGGGGAAAGATGAAAGAGGAGCCGAACGGTGCATTCCAAATCAAGCCCAAAAATGAAAAAAGGGTTTCAAATTAATTGCGGACAGTAGTGGCTGGAATTTGGAAGGTGATTTTTATTTTATTTTATTTTATTTTTATAAGTTCTATTTCTCTCATGATCTTTAAAATAATATAAGTTGTGAGGGAATTTCTATATAGATTTTTTTTTTAAAGTTACACGACATATTTCTTAAATTTTGAAAAAAAGAAAAAAAAATGGATTGCATCAAAGAATTGGGCATGATTTCAACATGGTGATGGGTATTAGGAGATAGAATGAAACTGTAATGAAATGTGGGAGATTCTCTGAAACCGCTACTATAGAGTGCAATGTCTCCCCTCCCTTTAAGTTGCCTTGAAAAATGAAAATTTTTTCCATGTCAACTATCCCATTCAAATCACGTGGAAACAACTCACATCATCATCCTAATAACCCTCACAACTAATCAAGTAAGCTCACATGATATTTACGCGCGCTTTTTTTCGCAGTCGACGATGAAAATGAGGCAAAATGCATCTTGAACTTACTTTTAATCTAATCATTTTCGAAGGCTAAATTACCAGCTTGATTTTTTTATACCCCTCTTATTCTTACTAGTTTGGTATTTATTCTAGCTCCAGCAATGTTTTGGTGTTTTTCTGAGCCAAATGTGCAATTCGATCTACAACATCGCCACTGACGGAAAAAGACCGCAAAATGTTTTTTCCTCTTAGCAATTTTTTTATGGAACTGGGATGCAAGCCTAGAGGGGAGTGAACAGGATTACTACAATTTTTCAACAAAACTCAGAATATGCAGCGAAAATAAAATATGAAAAAAAGCTGAAAGCAATCAACACAGGAACACACGGGATTTTTATAGTGGTTCGGATCAAAATCCTACGTCCACTCTTCCTTCTCGCGAAGGGCCTTCTTCACGCCGGAGTTCTTCTGAATCATAACCCGATTCAATATGCTTTACAAACAGGACCCTGAAATCTACTCGAAACCAGCCGAAATACCCAATTCCTCGGAATGATCAGAAGAAACGTAGCCCTAACTAGCCACCCTTAATTCACCTGGCTTGAGTACGCTAACCCTCAATTACCTCGGCTTGAGTAGGCCGTCAAACTCACAAGTTTGAAATACAAACCAACCCAAAATAATTAAAGCATAATTAAAAATGATCTTATAGCCCTTTTAAATAAATTGTTCTTCAAATCGATGTCAATGATGATCTGTGAAGAAACAATGTTGATGTTGAACTCAAAGGGCACTCCTCCTCACTAAAACAATCCTCTGATGTTGAGCGCAACGAGAAGAAGTTGAATGAGGATCAGAGAATCAAATTCTAGAAACTCAAACTCTCACCAAACCCTAGAATTTGATCTTCAATTTTTTACAAATTGCCTTTTATTCTTCTTATTAATCTCTTCCTCAATCCCTTTTTAAATGGACCTTGATTGAATTGGACAGAGGTTCTCTAATCAGTGTTGACATAGTAGATCAAATATGTCATCAAACGGTTGGGATTAAATCTGAAAATCTGTCAAAACACGTCCAAACCATTGATGGTTGTCTGTAGTCTATTGATTGTTCAAATTCTAGTTTTTAAAAATTACAGATTATTGACTGTAGTCCATCGATGATTGAGTCGACCATCGATGGTTGATTATAGTCCATCGATGGTTCGATTTCTCGTTGCTCGGAAATATAGATTGTTGACTATAGTTCATCAATGACTTGTGCGACCATTGATGTGGTTCCTCGAGACCATTGATGGTTCAAGGCTGACATCAACTATTTATGTGGATTTTTGCATCGTTTTGAACCGCCACTTATTCATACTTGTTTATTCCTGAAATATATCATCTTACAAATTAATCAATGGCAAATGAAAGTTTGTTATTAATCAAACAAGAGATATTGCATGAGCATCGTCACACCCCGAACAATGTTCTAACATTTTTAGCCTTCCAAGCTTTTTCTTCACTATATTTAGAGGTAATATCTTGCACTCCGCTTTTTCGTTTCAAAATTTACTTCTTTGTTGTGGACTAAAAAGTCTTGCATAAGTTTGGTCATAGTTAGTATTCTTATACTAATGTGCCAAATTATTTTCTAGGGCTTTCCTCATGAATAAGATAGCATCAATAGCATTGCGTGAGGTTTCATGGTTTTTATTTCACTGGCGGTGGAGTTTTGAGTCTAATTGTACATTTGGATTAGAGAAAATATCAAAACGTCAACAGAGCTATAAAAATACCAAACCCATAATATAAAAGATATTAATTTGTTAATTTTAGAAAACTCCACTCAATTATAGGGCTTGTCTCAGAAAATCCCCCTAAACTATTTTATCTTTAAAAAACCCCCCTCAAATTTGAGGGTGTTGCAGATAACCCCCTTGAACTTTTAAAATATGACTAAACCCCCCTTAACCATAGGTATATCAAACCCCCCCTTTAATTTTTCTATATTTTAAAAATAACCCCCCTAATATTATTCATTTAAAATATACAATGACTAAAATACCCTTGGTTGAAAAAAATTCATGTGAGTTTAAAAACTTAACCCAGTCAAAATATTAGAATTCGGTTCGATGGGTTTGATGAGGAAACTAATCTTCAAAAAAATTTTAAAAGTTTCAATTGTTTCAAGCATTATAAGCATGGATAAGCAGAAAATAAAAACATTTTAATGTTTTAAAAAAGAAAAAAAAATAAGATCTGCACGCAAACCTAACAATGAAGATGGAGGAATAAGAAGAGGAGGGAAATGAAAGAAAAGTTATTTTTAACCAAAAAAAAGTTAAAAAGGAACACTATAGTAAAAACTTTTAATGCCTTAGGGATACTATGGTCATTTTAAATCATTTGTTTCTTTAGATTTCAATTATATTAGTTTAATATGTTAAGCGAGAAAAGTTGAGCCGGGATAAATAATATTTTGAAAGTTGAGGGGGGTTTTCTATAACAACTTCATAATTGAGGGAGGCTTTCTAGAATTAAAATAGCTGAGGGGGGTTTTCTGACGCGGGCCCCATAGTTGAGTGGGTTTTCTAAAATTAACCCTTAAAAATAATACCAATCTGATAAAAGATGTTATTAACTATACCAATTTGGTAACTTAGCCGCAAGCTTGGTAACGAGTCCAGCGATTAATAAATAATAATGAGCTACTCACCGATCCAGCCTCACCCACAACCGAGAAGGGCATGCGAGTAATTCCCGACTGTCCTCACCACAAACGAAACTAAACCTCCAACGAGCGAAGCAGAAGACATCAAACCACCAAACCCTAAAAAACACAAAAAAGGGTCGAAAAAAGAAAAAAAAAGGAAAAATAAAATAAAAATGGACCGATCTCGCCCTAAGCGCAGCTACCACTACGACCACGACTCCGACGCCCAAACCCCTCCCCCTCCCCGCTCCAAACCCCGATACGACGCCCCTCGCCGGCAACTCCACCACCAGCACCGCCACCGCTCCTCCGATCGCCGCCCCCTCAACCCTCCCTCCTCCCCTCCCGGCGTCGGCGGCGCCGGCGGAGGAGGAGGAGCCGGCGGCAACGCCACCACCTTCTTCCAGATCCTGTGCCCCGACCTCAGGGTCGGCAGCATCATCGGCAAGAATGGCAGCATCATCACCAACTTCCGCCGAGAGACCGGCGCCTGGATAAACGTCCACCCGCTCGTCCCCGGCGATGAGGAGCGGATCATCGAGACCTCGGATAATCGCCGCCGGGAGCCCGATGGCAGCCCGCCGATCTACTCGCCGGCGCAGGAGGCTTTGTTACTGGTTCATGAAAGGATACTCGATTCGGACTTCGGGGAGGTTGACAGGGATGAATGGAGAGGAGCGAGAGGGGAGAGGGAGGGAGGGAAGGTGACGACTAGGCTTGTGGTGCCGAGGCTGCATGTTGGGTGTTTGATGGGGAAGGGAGGGAAGATTATTGAGCAGATGAGGATGGATACGAGGACGCATATTAGGATACTTCCGAGAGATGATTACACGCCGAGGTGCGTGTCCATGGCCGAGGAGATTGTTCAGGTAAAAATGTATGATTGAAAATGAGTATAAGTTTTGATGGATTTGGAAACCTTTTACTAGTTGCGTGAATTGCAGCTACCTCATTTGGCAAAAGATGAAGAGGATTAGACTGAAAGACGTGAATTTTATTCGCATAGATTTGGAGTGTTAATGGCAATGAGGATTAGCATCACATGGACTACTTCATATTTTGAGTTTTATGTGCGGCAAACTTTCAGCCGTCATTATGAAATTGGGCTTTTATGATTGTGGTGAGAAATGAGAATGCATTCTAGTTAATGTGAATGCTGCAGCCTGCAGGTAAAGTTGCAAGGTGATGGAAAGAGAGTTTTAAGTTTTGATGAAATTAGAAATCCTTGGTAGTTTGAAAGTAGGTCCAAAGAATGTTGAATGAATGCATACATAGATCATTTGGTGAAAGATAAACTGTGACAATTAGACTGTAAGGTTTGAATTTTATTCATATAGACTTCAAATGTCAATGACAAGGATACTTAGCATCACATGGACAACTTTATATTTGGGTTTTGATATTGTGGAATTGCAGCACTCAGTAATATAAAATCGGCTTTTCATGATTGTCGTAAGAACATGTTCTAGTTAATGAGAATGCTGCGATTGCAGTGTGATTGAAAGAGAGTTTTAAGTTTTGATGGAATTAGAAACCATTTAATAGTTTGAAAACATGTTTACAAAATGTTGTATGATTTGCAGTAATTTTTTGAAACATGAAGTTTGAGGATTAGACTGAAAGAATTAGCAACCTCTCGATAGTTTAATTGGGTGTACATAGTGCTGCATGAATGTGTGGCTAGGTCATTTGGTGAAAGTTGAGGTCTGAGATTGGACTGCAAGAGTTGAAATTTATTCATGTAGATATCAAATGTCAATGGCAAGGAGGATTAGCATCATAGGAACTTCATATTTCAACTTTTGTTATTGTTAATGATCACACTCAAAAGATAATTATGATACTTCCCTGGGATGATTACATGTGTGTCAATTGCCGAGACGATTGTTCAGGTAGAGTGCCCATTGTTAATTTTTAATTCTGGCAGTGTGATTGAAAGTGTGTTTTAAGTTCTGGGTGGAATTAGAAACTTTTGATAGCTGGAAACTGGGCTTATGGAATTGTTGTAAGAAAGTGGAAATGTAACTTGAGAAAGATGAAATCCGACAATGAGACGGCAATAAAATTTTAATTCATTCATATAGATGTCAAGTGTCCGTGGCAATGAGAATTAGCATCAGATGGATCACTTGATATTTTGAGTTTTGGTTTGTGGATTTTCAGTGCTCATAATATGAAATGGGGTTTTCATAGTGTTCTATTTAATAGGAATGACACACATAGATTTGCAATGTGATTGAATCAGAGTTTTAAGTTTTGGTGGAATTAGAAACCTTCTGATAGTTTAAAATTGGATGCACAAAGTGTTGCATGAATGTGTGGCAAGTTCTAAGTAATATTTCTCCTTTGTTCTGTTTCTTGGGGATGTTGATGAAGTGTTTAGTGTGTGCGTGCGCCTGTGCGACTCTCTCTGTCTCTCACTGGGGAGAGGGATTCTAACTTAAGATGTTGCTAGTTGAAGTCAGGCTGGCAACTCTTTATATCAATTTCTCCTTGCACAGGAAGAAAACGAGTGCTTTTGTGAAGTTGTTATTTTTAATATTCATTAAAAAAGATAGGTTCCTCTTTTAATAGAAATTCCTTTCTACATATGGAGCTTATAGCAAAAGTGTCACGAGTGATGATTACAAAGGCGATTTGGGCTTAAGCCCTGATGGGTAAGAAGTTTCAAAAGATTGCTGAAATTATATATTTTGGTTGTAGGAAACATAAAGGCTAATAGATTTTGGGAATTTGGTAAGGATAGTTTGCAAATCAAAGCAGATGAGGCTTCATTTGATGCAAGTTTCAGTTACCCAAATAATGATTTTAACAAGGTTTCAAATGAAACATCAGAAATCCAAAGTAGGATTTGGATGGTTGTCAAAATGGACTCTTCCAAACCTCCCATTTGTAACCATCACAATTTCTTAAATTAGTGTTTTGCAAACTCCACCCTAAGTGGACAGTTGTAAACTTCATTCTTTCTGCGAGGAGGAGTTGGCCAACCTTTATTTTCTTGAAGATATTAGGGATGACTTAAATGAGACTAGTTAGTTAACAATTTGTCTGAACAAGGCCTGAAGGTCCTCATGAATTGAAAGGGGACAATGATGAATTTTGACTTTGAACTTGGGTCACCAGTTACCTTGATGTAAGATCCTAATATTGAATGTTATTATGAACTTCTAGATGGTCCTTGTCTATCTTAACAATTAAGACAGTTGATGATGCTGGAGAACAATAGTAATGGAACATCTTAATCCAAGACATTTGTTCTGGGCTACAGGAATGCATCGTCAATTCAAATGGGAATTGAATATTTCTTATATGTAGAATGCAACAGCACAAAAGTTGTTGGCCTTCGATAAGTTCTTATTCAATGTTTCTTTGGAACCTCCATAAAGTGAAGCTCGAGAAGATAGTTAAGTGGAAATATTTTCTGCTGTAATAAGTTAAAGAGATAGCAAGACTTTATGGTAGATCATTTGTGTACTATAATAAAATGGTATTGTGTACTATAATAAAATGGTGTTGACTGTCATACTTTTAACACTATTCATTCAGAAAAGTTATGAAATTTCAGCATAAGGTTATATTAACAGAGTATGTACTTATTCGATTTCAAGCTTCTAACAGAATAAAATATTCTGTAGTTAATAGGTGGCTGCATAAGTTGTCTACCATGGATACATGAAATGGTATTTCCTGCTGGTATGCAATATTCCTGGATACCGCAGCATGTAATGAGTTTTTTCTTCTTAATTCTATAAAAGAGTGATATACCTACTATTTGAAGTTCCTGATGTGGTTAAGCTGAGTAGTTATAAACCGAAA
Source organism: Asparagus racemosus (assembly GCA_037177215.1). Taxonomy (NCBI): domain Eukaryota; kingdom Viridiplantae; phylum Streptophyta; class Magnoliopsida; order Asparagales; family Asparagaceae; genus Asparagus; species Asparagus racemosus. The sequence continues at coordinate 10,287,004 of JBAKGM010000279.1, read as the reverse complement.
TGAACGGATGAGGAGTACACCTTTAAAGCTGTGCTCAGATTTATACCTACCTCTCTTTTGAAGTTTTGATCTGTTACTTTAATATGCTGCTAAAAGTTACAGAAAGAGTGGAGTCCCTTATTTCATGTCATTAAGTGTGCATTTTTTGTTATTCTATAGTCTCAAACTAGTGACTGAAATACAATAGTGATATGCGCTGGAAATTGATTTTTTTCTCTATTTTTCCATAGGTTGTCGGAGAAAGTACTTGTGTGAAAAAAGCTGTAGAAATGATTTCAGCTCGTCTAAAGGAGAGTTTGCATCGTGACCGTGGTCCTTTTCGAAGAATACATTCACAAGATTATTTTCCACCTGACGATGAGTATGTTAGTGGTTCGCATCATCAACCAGTCATGGAAGGACTTGACTTAGAACCACGCTCTTCTCTAGGACAAAGCAGACCTAGGAACATTACCTATGGCTCACAACCATCTGGATATGCATTTGATATGGATGCTGATCCCATTAATGAACGTCCACAATTATTGCCTTATGAAGACCTTGTATTCCGGATTCTTTGCCCGAACAATAAGGTTGAGGATATCATGGGAGCATCAGATGGAATCATTGAAATGCTTCAGAGTGAAATTGGTGTAGAAGTCAGGGTTAACGATTCTGTGCCTGGCTGTAGTGAAAGTGTTATTATCATCACTTCGGAAGAGGTACTGGCCAATTATATTATTTTCTTTCTCGATAATGTAACTGCATTTAGTCATTATAGTTTTATTTGTTGTTCAATTTCAATATACCTGTTTCGCTTTCATGTGAATTTATTCTCTTTCTCAACATTCTTTTTTTTCAATGACTTTATTCTCTTTCTCAAATATATAACTGCATTCAGTTATCTGTGTGAACTAGTTGTCCAATACACATATATCATTTTTTACCATTAATCAATTGTATCATATCTGATATCTGATGCTTTAATATCATTTCGATCAATTTTGTTTGGGTTTTCTTTTTCTGTTGCACATATTGCACACACAGGCAAGTAAAAGCAAATGATTTGTCCTTGTTCATTGCTTTACACACTGTGATCATATTGAGGTAAATGACTGATCATTTTTGGATTTCATAATTGCCATACCCTTTTGGAATAATGGGGTTAGTGTTGAATTTTATATGGATGTTTTAATGAACTGCTTGCACAGCTTTCTCTTTGTTAAGAACTTTGGGAGTACTAATCAGCATGATCATCACTGCCGTAGGTCGTCTCTACTAAGTGGGTCATGTATGGAACTGAAAATGTTCATCTATGTTGCATGCACAGATATGCAGGAGCATGTCATGACATGACAGCACACAGGAAATTATAAATTATACTTTATAAAGTCTTCCTTTTAAATTGACCAAGATGAAAATTGCTATCAGTGGCAATATTTGCAAGAACTAGGAGAAGGTCCTGCTAGAATTGTGTCGTTGAGAACACATTTCCAGCTACCCTTTTTTTATTATCCTTTTAAAGCACCAGTCTTATTCCTGACAAAAAAAAAAGTCTCTTTCACTGGGATTCAAATTTGTAAAAGATGATGACTCCTTATGTGAAGCCCCCAATGAGTTTAGTTCCACATCGGTGGGTAAGTGAATAATTGAATGGTTTATATAGTAAAACATGTGGTTTAAGTGTAACATTGGCTAGTCGATTTTGGCATTGGTTTGAACCATGCTACACTTAGTGGGTCTCATGGTTTACACTGCACCAACAGGTTCGTGGGCCCAAAGCATGACAAATGTTATCAGAGCAGTTATCTTGCCAGAAGTGTGGAGCTAATTGCTATGCGGGGCTAAGTGTGACACTGCATGATCATGGTGGAAGCCACCTCTAGAACCTGTAGGAGCCACCTCAAGAGTCCATATCGCCTGATGGTGATACTGGGATGCGCCAATTGTCATGTCGCGATGAGGACGTCGCGAATTTAAGGTAGGGTGATTATGAAGCCCCTATGAGTTTAGTCCCATGTCGGTGGGTGAATGAAGAATTGAATGGTTTATATAGTAACGCATGGGGTTCAAGTGTGGCATCAGCTGGAAGATTTTGGTAAACAACCTGCTACACTTAGTGAGTCCCACGGCCTAGATTGCGCCAATGGGTTCGCGGGCCCGGGGCGTGACACCTTTTATGTGCCATACAGGCACCAGTTAGAATTGCCTCTATATATTAATTTTCCTTATTTGAACTTGTCACCTCTATATTTTCCTTTTCAATCACCAGCTTCTCTTTCATTAGGCTTTATAAATCAATCTTATAAAAGATAATGACTCGTTGTATGTCCCAAATAGGCACAACTAAGAGCCGCCTCTATATATTAACTTTCCTTGTTTGAACTTTGTCACTCCTATATTTAACAGCATGTAGAAAAGAAAAGCAACATAATTAATTTTCTTGTCTGTGTATCAATGAGTTCCTTTTGCAAACCATAGTTTAACATGCAATATGAGTCGAGAACCTTGACCTTGGATACTCAGAATTGTCAATTTAATTTGTATTGATTCATTAATCCTTATAACATTCACTTAGTTTTTTGTTTGCATGTAGATGTGTAGAAAAAGTAAACATCATCCATCAAAGTTATTAACAATTTGATTTTTATAGTCCAATACTTTTCTAAGTTAACCACATTATACAATCAGATATGAAGAAAGTAAGGTTTTTCCGAGCATACATGTAATTTCATTATCTACGCAGATGGGTAATGTCAAATCACTTTTAACCATGAGCATCTTACTAATGTTGAATTCAAATATTGATATCATATCCAACTGTAATCTCACAAAGGAGATTTAACAACAGGAAATTGAAGCAAACTTAACTCTAACCTTCTGTTAAGTATTTTTTGCATGCAAGTTGTCGAACTTGAGAAGCGACTATCCATGACTAATCAACAGATTTTAGCATAGTCTGAGGTTTACTTCATTAATTTTAACCATACTTTCTATTCTCTTTACATTCACGTCTGTTTCCTAACTTCTGGGACAAGAGGCTAGAACTTAACACTATAGTTTTGACCATATTATCAGACTGACTCTTTTTCAAATTGTATTTGTTGTCCATACTTAATATGAGCTACAAAGGATGCCTATAAATTTATGCTAGTTTTGTTGAACTTTAAAGTTCCATACAATTTTGCTTTTTACTCAGATGTTTTTGTTATATATATATATATATATAGGGAAAAGTGTGTATAAGGTGGCACCTTAGATTCAATCTAAGGTAGCGGCTTCAAAACTACATTATATGCTATCAAATTATTTGATCCACTTCGTTCATTTTGATTTATACGTTTTAGATTGCATACAAATAAAAAATTAGCCATATTGGGCTGTAGTTACTCATGCATCATGTGATTGTAAAATTAACAGTTTTACAATAATATAATTAAAGAGACAATGAAAAATATGTGTTAGAAATATCTAATCATCATGATTTTTATTTGATAGATGTTCTAAGACATTTAGATCATGGTGAATGGAGCAGATCATTAATTGAAATAGTGTAATTTATGAATCAAGAGGCGCTACCTTAGATTACATCTAAGGTGCCACCTTATACATACTTCTCCCACGCACGCGCGCGCGCGCACACACACACATATATATGGGTAAAGTGTCATGTGAAGATAGGAGATTAAAATTGGGTGGGCCCCACTTTAAAACTCTCCCTTCAACTCAACTCAAATCCATTGAGCCCATCCGCTCTCCTCCTTTTCCCACTACGTCTCTTCCCTCCGCCACCAAGTTTGTCCCCCTTCCACCTAGTTCACCCGCCCCCTCTTGATAATCACATTTTATTACAATTTTATACCGTCATCATCTATCTTATATAAATAAATATACCATTAATAATTATTTTTATCTTAAGTTTTCATGTTAATAAAGAAATAATGAATAGACGCCTAAAAGACTCAAACTTCATGATTTTCTACCATTTATTGATGCCCAAATATGAAGGAAAAGAGAAGGACTAAGAAAGCTCAAGGATCCTTGAAGAAATTGGGTCAAGAAAATCACAAAAAAATTAAATCTGTGCAAACCAATCAGTCAACCAATCAATTGGTCATCCGATTGATTCTCAACAGATTGGTTTAATGGCTAAAATTTAATTCCTTGGTCTTCAAGTTTCATCCAAGGGTTCTTCTTCATTGCTGTAAGCTATAAATAGGGATAGAGGGTGAGGGGTTAAAGTGTGAAATATTTCGTAAATCCGCCTTTTGGAGAGGAGGGTTACTCTTAATTGAGAAGACCTTCCAAATTATAACTTTTATTGTAATTAATAAAAGAATATTTTTACCTCTTCATATTTTTCTTTTTTTCTCTTTATTTGATCATGAATATGAAGATGTGATGAAGATGAAGATAAAGATGAAGATTTGCATTCATTAAGAGGCTAGAACCCTTTTGGAATGTATGTTTTCTCTTTTATCTTCTATTTTCTTGTAATATTTTCATTTCTTGTTGTTAAATATTCATGAGTCTAGAACCCTCTTGAATTTGATTCCTTTTAATGTTTGTAAAGTAGATTTACTTTCATGTCTTTACATTCTTACTTTAATTTCTTGTATTTATTTCTTACATAGCTTAGATTTTATTTTCTTACACTATTCACCTAGAGGCTAGAACCCTCTTGTGATTCATTTTTATTTTTATTTATTTTCCTTTTCTTTGATTCACCTTGATGCTAGAACCCTCTCAGAAATTACCCTTTTCTAATACATGGAACTAATACTTGTGGAAACTCTAGAAATCATATGAAACTAAGCGTTCTTTCTTTCAAAATTTGAGAATCATCCTTTTATTCTTAAATGGATCATGTTTAAGATAGTCAACTAGAGAACTAATTGGTAGAAGGGATTTTAGAATTACTATTTAGTTGTTATTCTTTTTATGAGTATAATTTTACTTAGATGATAATTTGATAGGTTATGCTTTCCTTGAGCGGTTTGACAGTCTATACTTAATAAATCTAATGTAAAATATGATAAAAAGAGAATGGTTCATATTTTATAAGTGAGATTATGCAGGCTGCCTAAATTTTTTTAATGATAGCTACTACTCACAAAACACTGTCGATGAATGTTACAATTTGATAACCTTCACAATGGCAGAGGAGAGTTACAATTTGATGACTCTAGAACATAGGGGTTACAACTTGAAAATTCTTATCAAATCTAACTAAGAGATTATGAGAAAATAATCTCTTCAAGCTCGAAACGCAAAGCTCAGCATCGCGTCCAAGCACAAAACGTGGGGTTCACCACCACAAAATGCGGGGCTCACTTCTGCGTCTCCAAGCTCAAAATACGGGGCTCATCACCGCTTCTCCAAGCTCAAAACACGGGGCTCACCACCGCGTCTCCAAGCTCAAAACGCGGGGTTCACCACTGTGTCTCAAAGCACAAAATGCGAGGCTCACCACCGCGTCTCCAAGCTCAAAATGCGGGGTTCGCCACCACATATCCAAATTCGAAGTGCGGGACTCAACACCACGTCTAAGCTCAAAATGCAGAGCTCATTACCGCATTCGAAGTTCAAAATGAGGACACCCTCGTGCTCAAATTCAAATTGTGAGGGTCATAACCCTGCGCTCTAGTTTTGAGCTGAAGGCGTGAGGGTCACTCCAGAATGCGAAATTCACGTTTGACTCATTCAAACACGATCTAAAACTGTTTTACACGATCTGAGGGCAACTAACCCTCATCTAGGAGAGATTTAAGGGGTCAGTTACACCCCTTAATCCCCTATAAATAGCTGAAGAAGAACGGGGACTCGGACCAAGGGATTGGCTTTTGCTTTTTAGCTTTTGGAGCTCTTTCTTTTAGATCTTCAACTCCCATTTGAAAATGGAGAGAACTTCCACAGGGGCAAGAAGTCTCCTTTGGAGGGATCAAACTCCTTCTTGAGTTTGCAAAACTCATCAGATTTCAAAACTTGCTCAACGAGTTCTTTTCAACATTGTTCCACGAGCCACAACGGTCGGATCGTCAACGGGATACAAGAGTTAAGCTCCCATCACTACCGTGAAGAACCCGGCCTTAAACAAAAGGGAGGATCTCCATCGATCTTTCCTTCATTTGTAAATCAGACAACCTATCGAGGAAGTTTGTAATTTCTTTTTCTAAGTTGTTTAGAGAGGGATTAATTTGAGAGTTTGTAACACATTCTTTTTCTAAGTCAGTTAGAGAGAATAACATCAATTTTATGTTTTCTCAAAAATTTTCTCGCGAATAAAAATGGCGACTCCGCTGGAGAAAACTTCCTTCACTGACGAAGAAGTGGTGGCACAATCCAACATCCAGCTCATTGGAACAACGGTGGAAACTCTAACTGTGGAGTTCGACCAAGCAAGGTATGAATAATTGCTTTGTTCCAGATCCCTTAGCCCCAAGACTTTGCGCAAGATCCATAAAGTCTCCAAAAAGACTAAAGCTCCATCCATGGTCAACTTGCCAACAGAGTGTCTTCCCTGGGGGTTGAACTGTTCATATGGTTCCCTATCTGAAGGAGGAGGCTTGGCTCCAATTGAACTCGTCAATCGAGTTAGAAGACCCGCACTTGTGCCCAAGCCTAAGGCAATGGGTCGCAAAAGGCCTATCACCACGATTAACCTAATTAGTACAGATGGTGACATCGTGGAAAAAGCCTTAAAATAGGCTAAGAAGAATGCCGCTCGGCAAAGAAGAAGATCCCAACGTCGTGCACTACTCCGAGAAAGTCAATCTCTCAATCAACGTGAACTTCACGTTTGTGAACCAAAATGCGAGCCTCATGTTTTTGAGCCCAATCACGGACTTCACGATGATCAAATGGAACGCTACCTTCAAAGGTGTGTTGTACAAACAAAATGCGGATCCCAGATCTGCGTTCAGCAATCAAAACACGACCCTCAGGTGAGCGTGTCTAATACAAAACACAGACACCACATCCGTGTTTCACAACCAAAACGCAACCGACAAGGAAGCATTTCACAAATGAAACGCGGACCTCAAACTCACATTTTATAACCTGAACGCAACCTCCGGGGTAGCGTTTCTCAAAGTAAACACGGACCACGTGTTCCAAATGCTAGACGCGATGTTCGTGTCCAAAGAAGACCAACATGGATTTGAAATTCGTGTTCGTTAGGAATCTGACCTGTCTAATCATAGACTGGGGGTTCTGATTAAAACCTCACGATTAGTGAGTAACTCTTCTCAAGTCTCTGCAATAGGTTTGAGAGAGTTTCCATCGAGGGAAAGA
>JBAKGM010000279.1:10262206-10279632 GCA_037177215.1 Asparagus racemosus | reverse complement strand
TTGATGACGCAGATGACAATTAATTAAATGAAAGTGTTGAAATTTCTCTCTACAAGGGAAACTAAGAAATTGCAATATATATATATATATATATATATATATATATATAATTGTCATCTGCGTCTTATCAGTTACAATTGAGAGTTTGACATGAATTATGTATTCTCTAGTGCTTGCTCATCTTTTGCCTGGACATGTCCTTGTATGTCTTACATGCAGAAAGCAGATCATTCGTAGGAATTTTAGTAATAGAGTTGAGATCTCCAAAAAAAGCTTTGATTGAAATGGAAGGTATAGCATCTAGCTGAATTCCAATTCTACAATTCTTTGCCACAACACGTCATACACAACACTCTAAAACTTGGCAGTGATTCTGAACGTGTGTCCTCTTGTGTCTTGTGCCTATTTATTCCAAAATGGACTGCTAGAGAAGTCTAGAAAAACTACTTGGCATCAATAAGTTTGAAATTCCCAAGTCTAAATATTGTTTTTTGCATAACATTGGGTATTCATAAAGTTCTGTTCCAGCTCTTCTTCAAATCATGGTACATGTAAGTTCATTCATTATTATGGAATGTAATACTTTTGTTTCAAAATTGTTCTCAATTCTCAAATGTGTTAACCAGGGGCCAGATGATGATCTTTTTCCTGCTCAGGAAGCTTTATTGCATATCCAAACACACATTGTAGATCTTGGTCCTGACAAGGATAATGTCATAACAACAAGGCTTCTGATTCCAGCAAGTGAAATTGCATGTCTGGAGGGAAGAGATGGTTCATTATTAGATATACAGAGATTGACAAATGCTAATGTGCAGATATTACCAAAGGAAGACCTTCCTCCTTGTGCATTGGAGGCTGATGAGCTCATACAGGTTTGTACTATTATGCCTGTGCAAGGGTGAATATGTATTCTAATAATTAGTATTTATTCAAATTATTCCAATTTGGATATATTTACATGTCCAAGAGTTATCAGATTAATTGAGACACTGTGCTCAACCCGCTACATGCGTACAGATTGTAGGGGAGATAAGAGCTGCTCGCAATGCTCTTGTCCAAGTGACTGCCAAATTACGCAATTATCTTTATCGTGACATCTCCACTCGTGATGTTTCCACTCCAAAAGATATGCCACCCCCATCGATTTCGACACCAAATCATGCTGTTAATATTGGTGGACCTGGAAGTGATCTAGGTTCTGTTAAAAGTTCACCTCGTGAAGCATACCAATACAATGAGCCTCCCTCAGCAGTTAATCAAAATGTCAATACGACAGCTTTGACATGGCAACCGAAGGTAATAGTCACTGATATTCTCTTTCATGTTTAATTCTTCAAATAGCATCACTTGCTTCTCTGTTTTTTCCTATTTAAAAATGGCATTGTATTTCTAATTTCTGGAACCTCACAGTGTGTTTACCTGTGTTGTAAAACGGATGCTGATGATAGTTTCTCCTTTTCCTTTTCCTCAGTGCATTCATATCTTTTTGTGTGATAATATATGAGACTTCAACATTTTTAAGGAAAAGATTGATAAATGAACTCTTTAAAATTTACTCTCTGTAATACCTTTACTACATAATACGCACACAAACAGAAAAATTTAAAGCAGCCTAGGCTGTAAAACTACCTCAAACCTTCTCGGCATCCTGGACAGCTAAACAAACATGCAACCCAAGTATATATGTGAAGGCCAAGGCAAGTATTGTGAAAAGGTAGTTAGAATGCATGTTGGCGGCGATGCCCGGTTTCATCGTGAGGGGCCCGTACGAACATCCAGTGTAGATATATGTAGACATGGTAGGATTTGAACTGGATTTGCCATTTATAAATCATGCATATATCAAGTTCAAAACGACACCCTCACTATGAGCTGAGTTTTACAGGATTCACATTGCTATGACACTTGAACCCATAACCCACTGAATTTTTACTCCGGGTTATCTAGTTGGAAACGATTTGTCATGAATTCTACGTCCTCTGTATTATGACTCCTTCCTTGTACACCTTGTTAGACAGATGATTTTCTTGCTTTCTTCACCCTCGAGTCTTTTGTTATTCCATCCCCAGTTTTATGCAATCAAGAGTATTCAAGACTCTTAAACAACCTGCGTAATCTCTCAGTATGTTTGGTGTCAACTATATATCAGGGACAAACTGTAGCACCCTAACTTAGTTCCACATGAAATATAGTAAAGAGGTTATGTGCTACATAATAATTAAGTGAAAGTGTGAACTGAAAACTTAATCAACCACATACACGCAAACTCTTTCTCCCTGAGGTAGGGAAGAAGAAGAAGAACCCTTGCACCACCATCCATTTCTTCCCTACTTTCTCCTTTGCCTTCTCCAACTTGCATGGATGTCCAATGTAATACCGACTTTACCTCATGTAAATTTCCAACTACTACTTTTCTTTGGGACTCTCTTTCTACTTTTCTTTATTATCTTTTCTTTATTTAAATTCTGATGCTCTCTTTTGTTTTAGATTTCCTATCTTACTCTGTAAGCAATTTAACTTATAGGCTCAATAGACCCTCTGCATCTCCAATCCACTTATGCCTTGCCTCTTCTGCTAATATTTGTGCCCCCTCCTCAAAAGGGTCTTATCTGATGGACATTAGGTAACTACCGAAACCTCCATATGTAGTCTCTACGGGGTAGATTTTCTTCAAATTCTTATTAATAATTTTCGTTCTTCTATTTAGCCACTGCTCCCACAATGTCTCCATCAAAACCCCAGTTTTACCTAGTACGTGTATTTTCTATATTCCCCATAAATTTAACCAGTTTTCATCAAGTCTTTCTATATCTATTTGACATTCTTCAACTTTTTTAAACTTATTTTCTTAGTCAAAATGTACATATATCATCCCTGCAAATCTGACCCTGCTAACCACCCACCTGCACGCCCCATCACTGCCCTCCCTTCTCCTCCCTTTCTTGCGGTGAGGTACTGTCTTAGAATATGCATTGAGGAAATTGAATTACCTGCTCAATGATTTCATTCCGTTCTGATTAATTTTCTTTGCTCTTTGCTCTCTGGTTGTTGGGTATTTGCTAACACTTTTTTATATTGTGCATATGTCTTAGTCTATATTGTTCTCTTTTGGATTATAGGATAATGGCGATAGTTCAAGTGCATCACTTGAGCAGAAAGAAATTAATGCTAATGATGAAGCGAGACAAAGTGTGATTAAGAGGTGACTGGTTGAACTTTCTTCTTTGTTTGGCCTCTATTCCCTACTGTTGTGATATTTTAACATTTTTCCTCGCCCATCAGATTCAGTGCTCCATTAGTTACTAAGAGTATACTCGAAGTCGTTATACCTCAAAATGCAGTTCAGAGCTTACTTATGAGATCAGGAAGCAAGCTTGTCCAGATCAGTGAGGTGAGTAAATCGAACATAATTATGTATCAAAAAGTATACATGGATCCCTAGACTCTTCTCTGAACTATTCTTTCACTTGAAACAGATGTCTGGAGCATCCGTTAACTTAATAGAAGATCAACCTGAGCAGACTGAAAAGGTTGTACGAATATCTGGGACCCCAGAGCAGTCTGAGAGAGCTCAGAGCCTACTCCAGGGATTTATATTAAGCAGTAATCTCTCTCTTGCTCTCATACTTATTTTCATCCTGAAGTATCTATATATACCTCCCAGTCAACCTGATATTTCTTTCATTTTCTTGTTAAGCATTTTCTAGTGATGTGACCTCACCATTATCCTTCTTGGTTTTCTTGTTAGCACAAGATGACATTCCGTCAAGCTAATTAAGCAATGGCCATGCTGAAGTTTACTTCCTCAGGAGTACCATTAACTTTCACACTCCGGATCTGTTACTGGTTTTCCCTTCACTAGGTGAATCAAGATAGATGGTTCCCTATCTCTCATGTAGAAGGTACGCAGGGCTTCCATTTGGCTGCCAGCTTAACTAGTACTATTGTCTGTCGTTTACCAATTTCATTGGCTAAATTTAAATGTAACCGTTAGAATCCCTGAAATGCATCTTTCTATGTGACAAATGAACAATAATATAGAATGCTATCATTTGTAAAAGTTTCCTATGATGCCTAAGGTGGATATCTCCTTGAAACATGATGTGTATAGCTCATGATTTGTTTGTGTTGATCTCTCTCCCCTTGAAAGATAATAGATATTAATTATTGTTTGTGTTGAATTATGGCACCATTACTTTACGATATTTCGTGATATGAGGTTCAGCTCAACTAGTGTCACCCAACGTTTTTGAGATGACAGAATTTTCCTTTGTTCCATACTCTTTATTACATATTGTCAAGGAAAATAGTAAAACATCAATCAAATCCGTGTCAATTAGCGGATGCTCCAAACTGTTGTTTCCATTAAACTAATGGATGCTTCAGACATCTGTAATGCAATCAGCTTGACAAGAATTGATGAAGAAAATCAGGAAGTTGCATGACGTGCTTTCATCAGCAACCATTAACTCGTTACTTGAAAGAAAAATTTCGAAATTTAACCTAGTGTGTTACTGATAATTCCTGTTATTGATTTGTCGGGAGAAACATTGGCTTATAGGTCAGACGATCTAAGCTCATCAATCAGGAAGCATCACTTTAAAAATTTCCCGGACCAACTGTGTTAAGGTAGGAAATAAGACCTGACATAATGACGTAATTAACTTCACCAATATGCAGAAAAAGCTTGTACGCTTCAGGCACAGCCTAAATCATAGCCAACCCGTTTTTAAGACTTGATAAACAATATGCTATTTGCATGTGAAATAGTAGCAAAACGTATAGTGGGTATACCGATGAGTTGCATTCGCAATGTTTTAACTTTTTCAGTTACTTTTAAGTTTTAATATCAATTTTTTGTCTGTATAATTAGTTTATTTTGAGTTTAATTAATCATATGGATGCTGGAGATGTACTTAACTGTATAAAGTATAAATAGTTCTCATAGGGAGGGGGAAATGATGGCCACTATTTTGAAAGACACTGGAACACAACTGAGAGCAGGCTTGACACATGAAACATGATAGTTCTTAAAAATCAATTTCATTTTATGTGAGGAAACTATACTCTCTGAAGTGGTTGATAGGGATATTTGGAACAATTAAAAGGGAGGTGCACATATTTCACTGATACTAAAAGGCATATGAAAGTAGTCCTTAGAGAGAAAATCCTGTAGGTTCTACAGAGGAAACATGCACCACTATTCATTGCAATGTGATTAAGGTCATAAAATTAAAGGAAAGGAAGAAAAGAAAATATAGATAAAATAGCACAGATTCTAGCAAGGGAAAAAACTCATAGCAATACGATAATATATTTTACCAATCCTATTTAAAGAAGTTAAATGATAAAATCATCCTTGTTAGCACTTCACTTGGCAGGATGTTATCTGATAATCTACCCTGTTTGCAACTTTATTCCTTGTATGATCATAGTCATGACTCATGAGTCATATAGAATTTCTATTTTATAATAAATGATATAAATTTGGATTGCTGTAAGTAAATTCTGAGACAAACTATAAAAGACAAATGAAATTATGAAAGACGTACCTAAAAGAGAGGTTCCTATTTCTTATTCTTCCTTGTGCAAATAAAATCATATAAAGTTAGAATGCTAGTTTGAAGTAATTTTGAGACAAACAATCAAAGTGAAAAAAATTACAAAATTATAGCAGGCATACCTATATGAGATGTTCACATCATTCTCTCCTTTCGTGTAAATACTCAAGCATGTTGAAAGACTGCTTACAGCTTGTGTTGAGGAGAAAGACTTTAGCCCTTATATTTAGAATTTTGTTATGCTTTGGTAGTGATTTTCTTGATCTTGCAATTCATGTCCTCACTAGATATGGTTGATAGGGTAATAGATTGAAACAGTTCTTCTTCTTCTTCTTCTCTTATTTTTTTCATTTTTTTAATTTTCTTATTTTTTGGGATAAAAACTGGAACAGTTACTCTGTTACAAAGAGAAAGCATCAGATATTTGCATGTAACTGCGGTCTCCTGACTTTCTATTAAAAGAGAACAAGGAAAAATGAAAGTGCTGGCAATCAAAGGCTGTTGACTGATACTTTTGAAAATAGAGCTGTTGCATATAGAATCATTATGGTGTATGTTGATGGTAGCATTTTTGTTGATGAGCCAGCATAAAACCTGAGGTAGAACGGTGTAAATGTAGAAAAGTTAAAGAGTCCAAAAGATTTAGAATTAGTAGGGACAAGACAGGATATAAATGTCTTAAGAACACAATGCAATGTCAAGAAAATAGTTGGTCGGGGAATACTGAAGAATGACCATTTGAATTACTTAGGACTGACCCGTTGTCATAATGCTGAGCACCTAGGAGGAGGTTATTCATGCAATTAGTCTGATTGCAATCGCTGAAGTGCTTGTTGTGTTGGACAAAAATTTCAATGAAACAGTGAAGAAGAGCAATGCTTTATGTGTTTAAATGTTTAACTGTCGACCAAAAAAAAAAAAAAAAAAAAAACCCAAACAGCTTGCTATCTTAACGTGAATGTCACTGTCCACTGTCACTTTCAATGAATGGCAAAAACATTTCATGTCACTGTCCACTGTCACTTTCAATGAATGGCAGTAAGTTTTCTTTTTTTTAAAATTTTTTAGGGGTTGGGGGATCGAAGGTGTTCAACTGTGGAAGTCAATGATAACTGCAATTAGGAAAGAGCCGAGCGAAAATCTCTGAAAGTGTTTGAACATGTGGAATAAAGACTAGCGTATCTTCAATCTTAGAGGAGACTCAAGGTTGTGTAGAGTGGATGCCCCGTTACAAAAGGGGAATCTAGGTTGTGCAACCTTTGGTGCTTTTTGGGCAAGGTGCAAACCATATGAACTTGAATTGAAGCTATACAAATAGATTAGGATGGTTGCTAATTTAACCTTAGCAGGTAAACCATGATACATCAAAGATTTAGTTAGAGAGCATTATTTTCAGCACCCATAGTTTTCAGAGTAAACGCTTTTAAGATGCGCTTTTGTGTAATTTTAAAGTCATCAAATGAGCAACTGGTTAACTTTTTTAAGTAATTTTGTGTCACAAGGATGATATCCAGTCTGCTATTTGTGCAGAATTGCTTCCTGTTCATCTTCTTGTAGATGCGCTTTATTTCCTTCGACAAATTCTGTTAGTTGTTTCTTGACTTCAGAAACATGCATCTATTATTTATCTGTGACAAGCGTAGAGGATATTGAAGTTTATGCTGCAACTATTTGGTAGATTCTGAACTTTCAGGTTAACGTCTATATATTCTTGGTTTAGAGATTCGTCACTATTTATATTATGTTGTGTTTCTCATCTATTGTATTCGATGGATATTATCAGCTATAAAGCAATAGAGGAGGTTTGCACTTGATAGACTCTATGAATCCCGAAAAGCAGTAGCTTGCTGGATCAGTTTATCTCGAGATTATCTGAGGACCATTTAGCAAAACAGTATTATTGCTTCAAAGATGCAAGTTGAGGGGCAGTTTTCTCACAGTTTCGTTATATAGAATAAAACCGCATTTTCTTGGACGCCATCTCTATGATTATTCAAGCAGCTGTTAGTGTAACATCAGGGTTCAAAGTTTAGTGTTCTTGTTAGTATTTTGCAATAATGCGCAATTATTTTCTTGTTTGTTGGTGGAAGTTTTTAATTAATAAGTACTGGCTGTGATATCCGTCTCCTTTATCCTGCTGATCTTTAGTCCTATTCTCCAAGAAGAATTGTCTTTGATAAATGAGATGGATATTCTAGGTATTGTAGCAACGTAGCTCAATTCAGTAGGTTGTTCTTAATATTTCCCCCCCAATATCAAGTGCAGTAAGATTTTGTGCTTAACCAGAGTATCCAGGCTTTGAGCACGGACCAACCTCTCACCTGTTGTGGTGTTTCTTCATCATAAGCTGATTAATTAATGAGGGTATTCTTTTCTGATTGCATCGAAATTTTCACCAAACAGTTGATTTAAGAACTAAACAATGCTTCCATCCTCTCAAACGCGAGAAGTATCCAATACTTTTGATCGATTTGTATGACTATTGCATCAAAGGAACGTCTGCAATTGGCTCGCTGGAGTCGAGGACTTGTGCATATTTTTTTTCGGTCTATTGTATAAATGTTGCGCCAAATAAATGTTTATCATTGAATTATATGTAGGGCTCTCTATAGAAATTTTATTCCTCAAATTCATGCCGTCTTTCATCCGTTTTTAGCTTGTTCTTTCTTATTTTAATATCAAATCAAAATCTAACTTGGAATCAAAACTAATCTGAATATGAATCGTTAATGAAGTTATCTTGTTCTTCGGAAATTCAAGGGCACTTCTCTTTTGACCTAAAATGCACGGGAACAAATATAGGACATAATTATAACATTTGTCATGTTGCTCTTGGATTTCATCCAAATTAATGATTAATGAAGAAACACATCACCTATCTCACACTGTTTTGGGTCCAAATGTGATTTCTTCATATTCAAATCCAAAACCAGGTAAAGTATTAATAGCTTAATTGGGTCGAACATGTATGCATACAGCATCGATCGCCTAGCTTATAGATAGAATTTCTGGCCAAAGTTGTGAAATGGATGATGTTTTATGACTTGCTCCATAATAAAAATGACAATGATAATAAATAAATAAATAAATAAATAGATGGACATGCCAAGTTAGAGTTATTTTAGTCAATATTCTTTCTTCTTCAATCTTCTGAGTCTGTCTTCGTCGGATCAACTACTTAATCAACTGAAACTTGTATTGTTGTTAATTAAGATACATAGAAGTATTAGTTCAGATTTACCTTTTTATCTAGAAAGAATCACGAGCTTTAGAGAATTGTGTTTAAAGTGGTCAGTTTGCATAGTTTGGTTTGAGATATTTTAAAACCGAATGGAACCAAAAACATTACGCTACAAAACTAAGGATAGTGATCTCAATAGACGTTAATCATTCATATTATGGAATTTAACTACATTGTCAAACGCTAATAGGTGCAACCAAGAAAACCTCACATTTTTTTACTTGGACTCCCGTCGTCTGCGGACGGACTCTATGTCAATCAACCTCACGTTCATTCTCCCTTTGCTCGGCTTTACTAATGATAGTGCCCTACTTTTTCTCTCAACTGTCTTAAAATGTCCTTCCTTTTTTTTGTTAATGAGAATGTGAATAATAATATTGTTTTAACTCTGCTTATGGATAAAAAAAAATATAGGAGATTGTAATATATATTAATCCTCATTAATTCTACTGATTCTTCGTCCTCCTTTAATTTATCATCTTCTTCTTTGTTTGAGAAGGTAGCTAGCCATGGTTCAACTCAACACAGTTCGAACGGTCGTCGGGATCGTAGGTAATTTATTTTTGCTGTTTCTTGTTGAGAGGGTTGATTAATTTATGCATGAATTAATTAGTTTGTATCGTTGTGGTTTTTTTTGTGTTTTTGCTACTTCTTATCATTTGTTATATGACATCATTAATTATTGTCATTATTTTCACATGTCCCATCAAAATGTGAATCCATTATGACAGCACCAGACCTGTTAAATATTCATACAACCTTATGAATCGATGCCGTACTAATAATGTAGTACTCTTTCCCTTTGATTGTGTAGGATATCTCCTTTATGAGGCATAATGAAATAAATTTAATGATTTTTTTTTTTGTCAATATTATTCTTGAAGAAACGGTGAAGATGATATGACCACAGCTTAAAGAGTTTGATTTCTATAGTCATTTCTTGAGGGGGAAAACACATCATTTTTATTTGCTATTTCATGTGCAGGAAATCTAATATCACTGGGGCTCTTCATGTCGCCCGTGTAAGCATAACTTTCTGAACCCTCTGTAATCTTTATATCGCATGGTTTGTATTCTCCTTTGGGTACTGCAATAGGCAAGACAATTTAATTATCCCTTATTCTAAACGTATACCTTCGGCTCTCCTATTCTCTTTCTCCTCTAACTGTAAATTTTAAAAAAAATAATTAACTTATTAAGGATATATCAGTCGTATTTGAAGTAATAAATGAAGATATCTAGCCAGAAATTATCAATCATATTGATTGGCAGAGTAAACCTGCAAATATGATAGATTTCTGTGCATATAAGCGAAGAAATCCTTGTTATAGCATTTCTTCCTAACCTCTCTCTATGTTAATCATATGCAAGCATTTGTGTCCATAAGCAAGAAGAAGTACGTAGCGGGATGAAAGTAATAATTTTATGCTATTAACAATTGACTCTTATGTTTTAAAGAAAGTAGTGATAATTCTCTCTCATTCTCCACATACTCAAAGGGTCGAAGGGTTAAAATAAACTTTACCTAAGGGTTATCTAATCGAGCATCGCCTCTCCCTTCCCAACTCTTAAGAAGGTTCAAAGATCGAAGTACATATTTGCTAAACGTTAACTAATTGAGCAAATTGTAACTGGTTAGCCCCTCTAGATAGTTGTTTGATTGTCTAAAAAGGTTAATTGCTGATAATAGACCCTCTGTCCTATCTCAAACTGAACTTACTATCCCTGTAGTTCTATTATCACATGTAGACCCCCTGAATGAAAACTTCTCGACCCTTCGCGAGGGTCTATTTGCAAACAGTAGAACTCTTTCAGGGGTCCTATCCACATAAGTTATAACACATGCATATATATATATTTTCCCCCCTAGGCCAACATTTGTGTCCATACACAAAAAGAAGGACGTGGAGCAATTCTCCTCCTTCCCCTACCTCGCCACCCTCCTGAACTGCCTCCTCTGGTGCCTCTACGGCCTCCCCGTCATCCACCCCGACAGCACCCTCATCCTCACCATCAACGGCGCCGGCGTCTTCATCGAGCTCTGCTACCTCATCATCTACATCTGCTACTCTCCTGCCAAGCAGAAGCTCAACGTCATCCTCTCCATCATCGCTGAGGTCGTCGTCGTCGTGGCCCTTGGCGCGCTCATTATTAGCTTCGTTCACAATGAGCACACTCGGTCCACGATTGTGGGGATTTTGTGCATTGTGTTTTGCATCATCATGTATGTTGCGCCGTTGGCTGCCATGGTAAGTTTCGTGATAAAATTGTAGGGCAATTAAACTATAGGAAATACCTATAATAGTAGATTTTAGTTCATTAGACTTCTGAACGGACATTTGCACTTATATAGACGCCTGCATCCTATTGTTCTAAAACTAGTTTATGATTTTTTTTTCCCTGTGATCTTAGAGTGGAATGGATTTTAAAAAAAGCTAAAATATGTCAATGTTAGTGTGTTTTGATGGGTGGTGGTGGAGAGTGCGGGGAGGGAGGCGGATAGTTAATTCTGTTTGGGAGTTTTTTTAGGGGGTAATGGTTATCTAAAATGGGTTAGGGGAATGGGGAGGAATTTTGATCATAGAAAGTTTAATGTGTGGAGATAATTTTGTCTTCTATCATCATGAATCAATAGCTGAGATTTGATTTTGAAACTCTTTTATTTTTTTTTTTATTAGAACTCTTAGACAAAATGCACTAAGTTCCTCTCCATTTTCCTTACGAAACTTTTAAATATCCTTTCCCTACATTTCCTTTCCTATCCCTAATAAACTCCAAAAGACAGGGCATGTTTCGCTACTTCAAATAACTAGTTTTTAGTATTAATGGATACAAACGTGATCCTAAAACTAGTTTTTAGTTTGGCAAAACGTAGATAAAATTTGAGCTCTTTTTTTTTTCAGATTAAAATTTTGCCCTTATTATAGACTAGCATTCTTTTGGAGCAACCCCTACGTGGACTAGCTCTAGTCTAGTTAAACAAAAACTAGTTCCAAATCCAATTCTATTTTGGAATTGCCAAACACATAATTCTTGGCATGTGATTAACAGACGAATTAATTGTTGAATTGTCCTTAGAAATTGGTCATCACCACCAAGAGCGTGGAATTCATGCCCCTCTACCTCTCCATGGCATCTTTCTTGAACGGAGCTTGTTGGACCGTCTACTCTCTCCTCAAATTCGACATCAACATTCTCGTAAGCACGCTCTATTTTTATCTTTCAATTACTAGAATGTTAATTTTATAAGCTTTTGCGTTGAAATTAGTTATTTTTATCTTATTCTTTCAGGTTCCCAACGGTATTGGGCTACTTTTCACCATTGTTCAGCTTATATTGTACGCCATGTACTACAGATCCACGCAAAGGATCCTTAGAGAACGGAAGAAGGGAGATATCGACATGGCCGATGTCAACAAAAAAGACGATCAATCTTAGATTTATTGCGCAGGTGGTGCTTGGATTATTAACGCTCGTTAGTTTCTTTATTTGCTAAAAATGCAACATTTTAAGTACCTGATGGTTTCCATACATGACATTGATGATACATTAAGGCGATGTCTATTTTAAGAGGGGTAGACAACGAGTGTCTATTTACTTAGAAATAAAAATATAATATTATAAAACTATAGCATGTAATGTGTGCTGAGCACACTTTATTATTGAAAATTTAAATGAGTTTTTTGCTTTCCCATGGACTAATTCAAATTGTACTAAATTTCTTTAGTGGTTTTAGATAGCTTGGGCTTTATTGTGCGATTTTTAAAATTTATGGAAAGATGAATGTAAAATATTACAAGAGTTTACATGTAAATTTATAAATGTCTAAGCGTGCAATTGCACCCCTAGACTGTTAATAGATTCCCCCATGCTAGCGATCGTTGGATACTTTCTCATGGTTCAGAGGATAGGGTTGCAAAAGCTGTGATTCCTAAAAAAGCCGAATTGCTAATAGCTGATTTCTAGTTCAAGTATGTAACCATAAATCCGAATCGATTAAGTGATTGCGCTAATAATTGGGTGACCTGATATTTGTAAGATGGATTAAAAAATATTGTAATAACTTCATTATGAAATTATAATTTTTCCTTCGATAATTGTCTTCTAACACTCGCATATGAGCACATTTTCGCTGATGCACGTCCATCAAACTCACCCAGGATTTTTTTTGTAAGATTGATACTTTCTTCGTACGCCCACTCGAGAGTAAGCTATAACTCTCATGCACATATCAAATCTTTAATATCTCTATCTGAAATAACAAAAGCCAATAAATAAAGAAGCAATGCACTTTCTAAGAAATTAGGAAGAAGAAGAAGGGGGAAAAAAATTGAACAGGAACTTTCTCATTGCTAGACTAGTGTAGAAACTGATCCACACAATCCAAAATTTAAAATACTGTGCTACCTATTATCGTACATGAAATCGGAAGCAGACAAAGAAAATGGTAAAAATGATGGCAGGATTTCAGAAAAATAATTTCATCACACCACCCATCCCAGAATTCTCTTTCACCTAAAGACGCATCATGACTACTACATCAGAGCAATAAGCTTCAACTTGTAATACGAAAGAAGATGGAAAAAAAGAAAAGAAAAAGAAAAGAAAGGAAAGGAAAGGGGGTGAAACCATTAGCTTCCATAAAAGATTTTAGTATCATAGAGATCCGATTAGATTTTTACATTGGTTGTTTGCTACCTAAGGCATCTGTAGATTTTTACATTGGTTGTTTGCTACCTAGCCGCGGATACTAGAGAATGAGCCTGGTCACGAAATCATTCGCTTGAAAATAGATGGCAAAATCTCAGCAGCTAAAGCACAATCAGCTTCTATTATCTAAAGGCTTGAGCAACATTATGACAGAATGAATAACTAAAGGATGTACGTTCTCTTAACAAATATACAGAACAAAGGTAATGCAAGGACTGCAAAATGTGCTTTCGAACCAAAGTCGCAATATGCAATATACATGTTTATCGCGATTTCGGATATTTGACACTACAAATCAGATTCAAGTCTACACAAACGATCAAGCCAGTTCCATGCGGAATTGCAGCCTCTAACGATAACTCCTCTCAAAAGCAATGTGGAAAACAATTAAAATTTAAAAACAAACCGCTATTTCCATGAGGCATTGTAGCCTCTAACAATAATTCCTCTCAAAAGCAATGTGGAAAACAATTAAAATTTAAAAACAAACCGCAACCACTCACAATAATACTTGTAACAGAAATACGCAGAAGAGAACGAACTAAGCAGTAGAACATTATTGTTGCACTTAAAACTTCAACTTACACAAACTACCACATTATAAGATCATCTATCATGATCATAAAAAAACAAGCAGCAGTAGCAGGGAACTAAAAAAAGAAATAGCGCGACAGTACCTTAACTGGAAGAACTTTAATGAATGTCAGCCTTTTCAAACACAGAAGAGCAGTTGACAAGCAAATTCCGTTATTGAATTGAAATGCAGCTATTCGATAGTTCCGCAAAAAATCAAAATGAAAAGCAACTAAAACGTCCCCAATAATACTTTACAAATAGAAATGCACAGGAGATAGAGAACAAAGTATTGGACAACTATTATTTTACTGTCATCACAAAATAAAACCTTCAATCAGCACATAGTATCATATAATAAAACCCTAAAATCCCCAAAGTAAACTAAGAAAAACAAGCGTACCTTATAGTTAACCGAAAGTACTCAGAGAAACTTAGAAAAGGAATTGTACCATAATACCTTAACAGAGACTCAATACCTTAACAGAGAGTACTCAAATATGCCGCCTTTCTAAACATACAGAATAAATCAAACAAATTCCATTATCAAATTTATTCCATAATTCCCCTAAAAAAACGGACTAAAACATGCCACAACCACTCCCAATAATACTTGACAAACAGAAATACACGGGAGACAGGTGAACAAACTATTAAAAGAAAAGATTATTATTCCAGTTATAACAAAATAAAACTTTCAGACTGCAAGCATGGTATCATATACTAAAACCACGAAGTTACCAAAGATCATCCACAACAATCATAAAAATAGGTAGCAGGCACATCAGTGAACTAAAAACAGCAAGCAGAAGTACAAGAGTCCTCAAGACTCAAACTTGTCGCCTTCCAAAAAAGGAAGAGCAGATATCTAGCAAATTCCATTATCTAACTGCAGCAGCTATTCAATAATGCCAATAAAAAAAAGGGGAAAGGGAAAAATGAAAAAAAAAAACCAAAACAAAACAACTAACTAGCAATAATACTTGAACAGAATTCCAGAGGGAAGGGCGAAAAAGTATCAGAGATCAAAATGAAAATCAACTACAACGAGCCCTTACCACCCAGAAGAATACGAACTATGAAAAGATAATTATTTCGTCATCTCACAAAATAAACTTTCAAATTACACATAATATCCTATAATACAGCCCTGAAATTCCCAAAGATCATCCATCCCTATCATCAAGAATTGGTGGTAAAATATACTAAAATAGCAATAAATCTCGTTGGACATCAGAAAGCAAAACTTCCAAGTTACATAGATATCATATAATAGCACCCTAAGATTATGTATCACATTCATCAAGAAACAACACAGTGATGTCGGGATCACCCATTGCGTGCCAAGAACAAAGATCGTTCTCCATAGAGATACGCTTGACAACATGATATTACAGTATGCGGTCTTCATTTCATCTCCATATTACAAAACTCCATAATTATTGATAATACAAAAGACAAACTTGCCACTCAGCAAGTCAAAGGATGTTTAGAATTATTAAGAAAAGTAGGACAATACACTATAGAGGACAGACCTAAATTGAACGTGATAGTAGAAAAGGAACAGCTTCCAACCGCATCACATTATGATTAGAAAGTCGAAAAGAAATTGGTACCAAGCAAAACACACGCATCGCAACACGCACCCTAAATTTTCCATCAATCCTTTTTCACTATCATCACAAAGAATCTAGAAACAATTGTATCTAATTGATAATTGCACACAAAATCAAATTGGCAAGCAACGAAACCAACCCACAAATTATCGCAAGAGTCTCATTATACTGTCATCATTAAAAAAAACTTCAAATTGCACACGCATAGCGTCATAACATAACCATAGTAGCAGCAGCGGCGGCGGCATAAGCAGCAACAGAGTAAACTAAAAATAGCAATAGTACCATAAGAGCGCAACAAATCTTCGTCCGCCTAGATCTTGTCGATGTCCTCGTCCTCGAACTCGATGTAATCGTCCCCGGCCCCCTCGTCCTCCTCATCGATGCCGCCGGCAATCCCCTCGTTGAGCCTGGTGCTCTCCGGGAGCTCCCCGTAGGCCTTGAGCAGCCTGGCCTCGTCGGGCATGTACTTGAGGATGACGTCGGCCTTGTCGTCCTGGTAGTCGCGGAGGCCGACGAGGACGATGTCGCCCGCGGCGATCCAGACCTTCTTGTGCATCTTGCCGCGGATGTGGCAGAGGCGCTTCGTGCCGTCGATGCACATCGCCTCGCACCGGCCGTTGCCGAGCATGCGGAGCACCTGGGCGTACTCCTGGCCGTCCTCCTTGAACACGAGCTCGCGCTTCTCGTCGTCCGCCTCGTTCTTCCCCCTCTTGCGGTTCTTCCCTCCCTTCCCCTTGTTCTTCGGCATGGCTCGAGACTGAAACCCGAAACCCTAACCCTAACCCTAGTTTTTTTTCCTTTTTTTTTTGTGAGAGGAGGGGAGAATTGGGGGGTTTTTTCTTTCTTTCTTTCCTTTTTTTTTCCTCGCTTGGATCGCGATGGGAGAGGGGGGGTCACTGGGGACAAGTTGGGGGCTTTTATAGGGGAATAAAGGTGAACCGACTTAGGGCCCAATTTTGCAACTTGGGCCTGGTCCGAATCCTAATCCAAGCAGGCTTTGTCACCTCTTTCCTCTGGTCGTTGCTGCTTTGGAGTTGTTAATTGACAATGATTTCTTTTTTCCCCTTTTTTTTTTGTTTCTTTCTGATTTATTATATTATTTGTCTAGAAATAGTATTCATATATTTAAATTTAAGATATTATTGGTTTAGATTTAGGGGCTGTTTAGTTAGCATATAAATTAAGAAAAATAATTATAAGAAATATATTTTCTATAATTGTTTCTTTTATTTTGTTTGGTTCATAACGCGACCCAAAGTTTAGGAAAGAAATGGTGAAAATCATCAAAAGTGATTTCCTCTCCTTATTTTATTTTTCTTTGATTTTCAGGAAACCAACCAAACAGGTCCTCAGCATTTGAATATGGGGTTAAGATATTATTAGTTGTCTAAAAATTTTGATTAGGATTATGATTTTAACATCCAATCTTTCTTTATAGATTCCATCTATAATTGAAGTCTCAAATGAACCAAATTTAATTTTCATTTTCGCTACAAGAATTTCTATAATACACCTAAATAATTAATAAACTTGATATTTCACATAACAAGAATTACTTGCAAATAGGATTTTGTTTGGGTGATTTTGGGAAAGTTCAAATTAGCTGTCAAACTCTCATCATACTTGGGGTTGGGTGTCGGCCGGCAATTGCGGGTGGGCGCCGGGGGGGGGGGGGGGGGGGGGGGGGGGGGGTTCCCGTGTTCCCCCCCCCTCAAAAGA
>JBAKGM010000279.1:10247104-10258375 GCA_037177215.1 Asparagus racemosus | reverse complement strand
ATGCTTCAAGTAGCATTTCAATTTACCAATCCCATACACTTTGTTTTCATCCAATCCTCCACAGTCAATTCTCAGTAAAGATTAAAATGCTTTTTACTTCTCAATTACACATCATCCGTAATTGCCCAGACATCTCGTCTTTAGTAGTATCTGATTATGTTGTATAATACATATTGTGCCACATTGTTACTTTTGACCAGACGCATCATGTACTTCAACTATTTTGAATTTTTTTCATACCGGTAGCTGCTTTACTGGAGACATTTGTAGAGGGAGGGAGGAGGGTGTGGTGTTGCTAAAAAAAGGAAGATGTGGGTTTTATATTCCATGATTCATTCAAGTAAGAATTGAGAAATCTTGAATTTGCATTAGGACTGTACGTCATGCTGGCATGTTGGATTTGAAATGGGTTAAGATTACTATGGCCTTGTTTGGCTAGATGAAATAAGGCGTAGGAGTCATGTATGTTTAAAGTAGTAAGATGAAATCTTATGAGTTATAAAGTTAATGTTAATTCCAATCAAAAGGGTAGAATTATAAGAATGCCTCTCTCAAACGTAGGAGTAGGATGGGCATTTGCATGAATATGTTTGGCAACTGCGACACCGCCTCGATTAACAACGATATCATGCACAATCTTTGTGAAGGTTGGCATGCATCCAACAAGGACTGATCGCAAATAAGTGATTGTATCCTGAAGCAAAATAGTGAGGATGATACATCAAAGTTTGCTTTAATTTTGTGCGCATCTTTAGAAAGTTGTGGGCAATCGTAGTGAATATTGGCGCTACATTTGAACTTTGAAGCAAACGCTAGATTGAACAACCTAAAAATTCATAACAAATTTTGTTTATAGGTTGGTTGACCTGGGAAAACATTCTGAAAACTGTGAAATTAAAAGTTTATTACAGGAGATCTATTCTTTTACATAAAGACGTGGATGACAATTGATTTACCAGTTATCACTATTCTGGTAGATTTCCGATAAAAGAATACAAAGAATTAGAAGAATAGTTTGTAATAGTTTGGATTTTTGAAACTAAAATAAAAGAGGTATTATGCATTTTTTTCTAATAAAATGCAGTACTTAGAAATGTAATTAAATCACTTTGGTGCAAGGTACCTAATTCTATGAAAAATATTTTTGTGCTGATCAAGTTAAGCATCCTTACCTATATGGTGATCCTTTGCCTCACTTTCTCATCTCCTTTTAATCATTACTTTTTCCATATCTATCTTTGACATGGACCAAAGAATTTAACTATTATTAGTAGTGCCATTCTGTTTACTAGACCAATGAGTTTGAAATGAATCCCAGATAAGGCTCATGATGTCTTTCTTTATGTAGTAAAAGTTCCCTAATGCACTTAAAAAGTTTGAAGTCTTTCTTTTGCCTGCTTTGACTGCTTCTAGTGTCCTAAAGTGGATTGAAGGTCTCAGGTTCTTATTTTGTCTCACTCAAAATTTCAAGATATGACAAGGAGCTATATTATGTTGCACAAGATACTAGGATTTATGAATTACGATACATATCAACTTTTTAACCTAAATTCTGAATTCTCTTTTTGAATAGATATTATGTTTCTTGGGGTGTATGATACATTAACAGCTGATCAGGAAAATCAATAGGTAAATAAATGCATTTCCTCTGGAAAAGTATGCACATTTTCAATCAGTATATCTCATCACCAGTACGAAACAAAAAGGAACTAGAAAGTCCACGATACATTAAAATTCCTAATTTGCTCGCTGACATACTGTCAGAGAAAATTGTTGTTTTGCCAGACTAGATATAATGTGACAAAATCTGGCCAATCAAATGTTTAATCTCGTACACAATGTTTTGATACTATTTCAGTCTCTTTGTTATTTATATTGTTATTTCCAACCCTCCGACATGTCTCCAATGCATATAGTTTCATATTATGTGTGTGGTGGTGTTTGATAATATGAGATGCTTATAGGCATGCCCATCTGCATGAAGTGTCTATGGTAGTAGCTACTGCTAGTAACTGATAGAGGAAATTATACCAAGTATAGGATGACTTTGCATAATTTAATTTGCACAAGCTAGTTTTTTAGCACTTTCCAGTGCTAACATGACATCATGTTCCTAGTTCTCTCATTTACTTATCATTTTGTTTCGTGGAGCATTGGTCTTGTGGCCTGTGACCACCCTTGTATTTTGCCTGGTCTCCACATCTAGATGAGGTTTGCATGAACTATATACACATCCACATAATTTAATGTAGGCTAAATGTTAATTTAATGTAGGCTAAATGGCACTGAAATACCCCATTGTTGCACCACCTTCACACAAATACCCTAAGTTGTAAAAAGTAGCACATAAATACCCTAAGTTGTCCAACATTAGAATATTGTAAACGCTGTTAAAAATACTTGTTATGAGAAAAACCCCTCCATAGAAATGAATGTAAAATGGAAGGTAGGCATAGTGGTAAGTATGACAATAAATGAGGTCAATACAATTACAAAAATGTTATGTGCTTATCACATGGAAATATTTCTTGGAATATTCTCATGTGCAACTAACAGAAGTTACTAACGTGCCATTTTTTACAACTTAGGGTATTAAAGTGCTACTTTTTTTTTACAACTTGAGTATTAAAGTGCTATTTTTTACAACTTAGGGTATTTAAGTGTAAAGGTGGTGACTCGGTAGGGTATTTAAGTGCCATTTAGCCTTTAATGTATCTGAACTGTCACTATAAATCCTCTCAACATATGAGTGTTGGTCCCCACACATGCACGCAAGAGAAGGGTGTTTCCTCCCTCCCTCCCCTCTCCCTGTTTGTGTGTGTGGGTGGATTTATGGGTTCTTATTTTTCATATTCAAATACTTGTCTTCTTAATAGCATCCTTTATCCTGGATTGGACAGTGAACGAGTTAGAAATCAGGTACCGCATTCACAGAGGAAATGGTTGGATTGTGGCACATATTTGTTGGTGATATGCTAATAAGCATGTTTGTCCAAGTGACCATGTCACGATGATACCTGCGAAGGAAATCCTGTTATTTCTGTAGCATGTAATGTCTTCTCAACACGAATAAGAAGAAAATATACGATTGCACAAGATATCACATATAAATTTTAATTAAATTTCGTATCCATAATCTCATGAGTTTGGGTTTTAGCGGAGACAGATACATTTCAGTTGTTTTTATTGGTTGTGGAGGGACGATCTAACTACTGCAAATTATTGCTTTGTTTTGTATGTAAGGTAATACTGAAAAAAAAAAACAGTTACTGAAGCATGAACCGGGGTTGGAGTTGAGTATTTAATTTTTTGTTTTCTTTATACATTTTGAAGGAGGTGTCACAATGATAAGATTTGAGGAAAAGAATTCTTATTAAGAGTGTCACAGACTCATAGTTAATCACACCTCACGACATGTACGAGCTGCTTGAGGAAATAGCTATAAACAATAATTATGTGTATGAACTGTTGTTTCTCACCATAATACCTGAAATCCCCAAGCAGCATTTATATTTTTTTTAACTAAAATATAAAACCTGTGAAGCCATCCATGGCTGCACTAATCAATGATTTTTTAGTTTCTAGTGAGTTGTAAGCTGGTCTTTTCCACCTATTCCCTGAAATCATAAACAATAGTGGATCAAACACTAGCTTCTCAGCCCATATAGTCATGCGTCAAGTAACATACATTGATACAATTTGCATAGTTGCATCTTACATGGTTTTCTCTCTGAAACCTGATAGTCAAGTTATTCCTTGAGATCAAGTACACATGCTGTCTCCTTTTATCCTCTTGGTTGGGGAGGGAGACATGGGGGAGCATTTCTCTATTTGTTGAGCAGTCTACAATAACTCCACCGTTTTACTTAGGTTTTCTTTTCTAGCTGCAAAAGAGTATTGTTTGCTTGTCAATGGAAATTTTAGGGTATATCAGGTCATGTATATGTGTGTTTCTCTCTGTGTGTTACTTGTTGATATGTCCCATCCTTGATGTTATTCTTGATGCTGGGACTTGGGCCGGTTTAACAAGTAAGCAAACAAGAATTCATTTAAAACATCAGAATTTCATTTCTGAAGCCGTTAGAGCTTCTTGAGAGGTTGTAATTGTTATATATGTTGTGTATCAGGACTATAAGTGGGTTGGACCTGGATCAACCATATGTAAGGTCCAAATCCAAATCCTATAGGAAAACTGTCTCATCGGCATTTAAATCAGAATCTGATAAATGTCACATCTGCATTCAAATCAAAATTTTTGATGAGCAAGTATCAGATTCGATTTTTTTATTGAAACTACTTTGATGATATTTAGTTTTTAAATCTATAAGATAAAAATCTGATATTAGTCCAACTCTGCTGTAATATTCTAGATCCCAATTCCGATCAGAATTTGATATAAATCCAGACTTTCAGACCCAATCCGACCTAAAAATCAGATTGTATTATCGTGTTTTCGGTTACTACTTACAGCCTTAGTGTGTAAAATAACCTGCAACTACCTGCAAATTAAGGACTTGTTAGGCTTTCAATGTGTTCAAAATGCTTAATATGAGAATTAGTACATGGTGTAGTATTGTTGTTTAATGATTATACTTCAATTTGTGATTTACACAGTGAGATTTGTAATTTATTTTATTTTTTTCCAGAGAAGCAGCTGATGCTCCGTGTTGCAGAGTTGGTGCCTAAACATGCCGGAAGGCACAAGAAGCAGGAAGCTTCGAACACATCAACTGCAGGGCCTTCAAAGTCTGGAAAGGGCGGCAGAAAGAAGAGATAACGGGTTTTTTTTTTTCTTTTTTCTTGCTTTGTCCATCTTTGGCCACTCTTCTCTGAATCATATGGAAAGCAACAAAGCAATTTGTGTACAATGTGCGTTTCTTTTACATTTGTATTGCAGAATTAGCCTTACATGAAATCGAGGACTAGATTTGGTGATCACATCTGTAACAACTAGCGAAGTTGTAGCTGACCCCAAAATATGGGGGTAAAGGCTTTGTTACGGTTGTAAGCATTTTTTTTTCTTTTTTTATTTATTTATCAGCTTATATGACTATGGCCTATAGCATCTCTCAGGCATTTACTTTCTGATTTTATTGTTTTTCCTCATGGAGTAGGACAATGTTCTTGTGTTCGTATCAGGTAGCACACGAACCACCAATCTAACTGTTTGAATCAATTTCTGAGATGTCGCATACGTGCTGCAGAGATTGTCTTATAAATTGCTAGATTTAGGATTTAATGACGATAATTGTTTTAGGGTCAAAGAAGCAAAAGACATTAAAAAACAAAGAATTTAACTTATCAGATTTTTTATAATACTAAATCAGTTTTTTTTTGTAATACTAAAGAAATAAATGTTTCATATAAATTTTGATTTGAAAGTTAATATCTCTATAGCATACTATTTATAAAACAGTGTGCGGGTGTCAAAACTTTTGATTTTCCAAAATGTCCTTCAAAGTAAACCTAAATCAGCACATTGCACTCAAATAAATATGCGACACCAAGTTAATTAATCAAATTAAATATAGTAATAGTAATTATTATATAAAACCATGGCCCTTCATATCAATCAACTATGAAACATTTTTTAAACTATGTTATGTGCACTGAAAGTCTGAAGTACATAGCATATGTGCACTATACACTGAAGGAGAACCCTATCGTACACTAGGCAAAACTATAGAGCTTTGACTCTTCCAATTCCCCTCTCTCACTATTCTAATATGGGTTTATGAATTTACTTCCCTTTCACGGTCTGTAGGAGTTGTAGAGGGTATAAAGGTAACTAATCTTTCTTTAAAGCAAAACGTCCAATAATTAATATGCAGCAATATAACTGCCGCATCCACCTTCTTTCCATGAATTTTATTCACGTCAAATTAAAATTAACCTTTTTTTCCGACTTTTTTTTAAAAAACAATTGCTTTGAAGGCCTGCTTTTGTTCACCATCATGAGAAGCCTCGGGCATGGCCTAAGCTCCGGCCCATGGACCTGGCCTATCTGTGGCTCATGTCCGTTATGGAGGTACTTACGCTCCTCACCCTCGCTCCCGTGAGCGCAATGTTGGCTCTTTGCATCCGCGTCGTTACAAAATCACTGTGTTATTGCAAGTAACACTTCACACAGAAATCTATTTTCGAGCAATTCAACTCTTCACCAATCCACCTCCTCCCTCCTCCGCCTCTTGACATGCCGATGCTGGCCGTCGTGATCAAGGCCCAACGGGCCGTTGGCTACTCCTCTTTTCGCGACCCGAGACTCCTTGAGGAGGCAGTGACCCACTCCTCAGATCCGGCCCACGAGTCCTACCATGCGGCAGTCTTGCATTCACTGATTATTTTTATGTGAAGTGCCCTGATCTCGGCCCCGGCGAGCTCTCAGCTCTTCGCGCGGCGACGGTGTCAGCTGAGAAGTTGGCACGTGCGGCGGTACGACTTGTGCTTTGTCGCTTTGTTCGTCTCAGTTCTGAAGAACTTGATCATATGGTAAACTAAATCTTGCTTATAATGCTTGAGGAAACTTCGCAGAACCACCTGAACTTAAGTTAAAATTTGCTGGGGTTCTGAAATTTACTGTAAATATTTCTATTTCTTGTTTGTTGTTCTCGTTGGGTTTTTTAATTGTTAGGTGGAGTTCAGTCGAGTTGTGATGAGAGAAGGACATGTTGAAAGTGAGAGGATGAGCTATGGAGGTAGTAAAAAGAAAGCTCCGAAAGAGTTGGCAGATATTTTGAAGTCCATTGCCGCTGCAATCCATTGATTCCGGAATGAACCTTGATAGATTTTGTCCCCCTCAAATTAGGGTGAGGGGAAGATAAGGGAATGTAACTCTTTTAAAGTTTTTTCTGTTTCATTACCTTAACTTTCTCCTCATTAACTATCTCAAATGACTTTCCAAATAATAATAATGTGTCCCCTACCTTTCATTTACTCTCATTACCAATCTAAACAAGCCCTTACTTTCTCTTTGCTAGGTCAAAATCTAAACAAGCCCCGAGACTCTTTGGAGGATACGAGATCTTTTTAACTTGATATCAATATATTTGCTTTTATCTTAAAAAAAAAATCTTTTTATCTGTAATATATATGATTAAGCCAGTGGAGAGATAACTCTCAATAAATAGGATATGTGAATTGTAACCGCAGATAGAATATTTCAACCTTTGTGTGTTCCAGTACTCTTAGGGCATGTTTGGCAAACCCATGTAACTGGGCAGGTCCAGTCCCGATTCAGTTTTTGGCTATTTTCTGCTGGGGAGGAATCAAATTTATCTTTTTAATATGTAGTTACTTATCTTTTTAATATGTAGTTATTTGTGTTGATTTTTTTAATGTAAAGTAGGTGCTTCGAGTAATTTTATCACCAATCGTCACTTCAGAAACAGTGAACGAACAACTGTGTGGCTGCTATATACAAGCTATGTCAAAAACAGGACAAATCGATTGAATTCAAGAGTTTAAGCAAGGGGAAGAAGAACATCATGAAGGTGTTTATCGATGGAAAATACATTAGCAGTGGTTCCTCAGATAACAAACACATTGTGAAGCTCAACGCAACGTGAGATGCACTGCACCAGCTTTCAAGCTCTGATGAGTCTGATGATGTTGAGGAGATCGAAGAAGCCAAGAAGAAATTGAATGAGTTGTGCAACAAGAGCCATTGGCCTAATCCAACCTACAGGTAAACATTAGGGTTAATTTTCAAAACTCTTGAACTTTGGAGGCTTTCGCATACCCTCCTAAACCTTTTTTAATCTCAGAAACCTCCCTAAACTTTGTGGTGTCTCACAAGCCGAGCATGAAGTATAAAATTTTCTCCATAAAACTTTTCTAAATAGACACCGACACCTTGACACGCAACTACCTAAAATGTCCTTGATGGAAAAATTCCCAATCTAGTCATTTGCAATTTACAGTCATCGCACACTTCTCCCCCGATTGAACATTTTTTTCTCAGAAGGACATTTTGGCTGGGGTCTGAAGTTTACCCTTTTTTGATAATTGATGAAATCATTATTTTGATTGCATAACAATAATTATTATCATTTGGAACAGTTGCAGAGTTGTGAAAGAACAAGGGCCTGCTCATGACAAGAGATTTGTATGTTCGGTTGACGTTACAATTTCCAAGGGTAAAGTGTCTGCAATTGGAAATGCAAAGTCCGAGGTTAAGGAAGCAGAGAACAGTGCAGCGTCCAGATTGCTATCTAAATTGGAGAATTAATGAGTTGGGTTTTGACATTAATGCATGAGCATGTTTGGTGTCTTGATGTAGTTTTGACATGTAAAGTTTTGGGGAGGCTTGATGTTTGATGAGTACGGGATGCCTTGTTATGCTCTCGGGAGGCATCAAGAGGCATTACAGCTTCAGACTCAATTGCGGACACCTTCACTTAAGACATTAATGTTATTTTGAGTGTTAATTGATGTTTAGTTTCTAAAATTGTAATTTGTGGTTTGGCTTATTCTTGTGTAAACGGTGGACAGGTTATATTGTACTCTTATTTGGTAGTATTTTACTGAAACAACGTATGATCTCTCCTGCACTTCAAATGTAAATTATATCATTTAAACCATGCAAGTTAGTTAAGAAATTGCATATTTTTGTTAATTCAGCAACTTTTACTCAAACATTAATATTTAAACACGGAAACAATAACGTAGACACATATCCTTTTTATTGTTACGAACAGAGAACGAACCGAAAAGGGAGGAGAAAATTATAGGAGTGATGGTTGATTGTAGAATTCCGTCTTAAGTCATTGACCATATTGAACATAACTTGTGTCTCTGTCTTGTGGTTTTCTTCTCAGTCAACTAGATTATGGCGCATGCAATTTGGTTCCTAAGATATTAAAAATTCTTAATATCCCTTGCATTGTAGTTTCACAAAAAAAAAAAAAAAAAAAAAAAAAGAAATGGAAAACAAAGTTGAAAATCTATTTCAGTGCATTTTCAAGGATTTCATGGAAATAGATTTTTTTGTGTTTGTTTCACATGGAAATTATAGTATGGAAAAATATTGTTTCCATTTCTATTGTATGCTCGTCGCAGTTCTAGAATTTTGGTGCAATCAAGTGATTAGTCCATCAAATCTTCAATAATTTCATTTTGGAGAAAGTTTGTCAAATTCTATAAAAAATTACATATTTGATATAAAAGTTAGAAATAAAAACTAACAATGGTTACGTTTTTAAAAAAATAATATTTGACAAAAATAATTAATTTTATGATTTGCGTATGATCATATCATTAGATTACAAGAGACTTAACAAAAGCAAAGCTTTGAAAGAAAATATTGAAAACAAGGGTCTTTTGTATAAGCACATCCTAAAGGCATGGACTTGCAAAACTAGTCTTAATTCATCAATTTTAGAAATAAGTACTCGGTATTTTCATGGAAATCACCTAATAAATAGGATGATTATAGGAACCACCTACAATTTTTAATTTATACGAAAAATCACTAAAAAAGTATATTCATCCTTTATATTCATCTTCAATCAATCACACTCCCATATTCTATCGACTTTTTTTCATACCAAATTTCCATTAATATCTTTAGTGATTGGTGGGAAAAACATGTGTAACATGCGCCCTCGTTAATATAATAATAGAAATTTGATCAAAATGTCAATAGGAATTGGATGTGAGTGGCTGATTGAAGAAAAACCATAATTTTAAGATGGTCTTTATATAAATTAGAAATTGTAGGTAGTTCTCATATAATCACCCTATTTATTTGGTGCTTTATATAAAAAAGACCTTAAGTACTCCAATCCCAAATCAACAAATCAAAATTAATTGGATGACTGAGTAAAAATTTGATTATTTTTTGCTAGTATTTTTTCATCCCATAAAAATTGATGACCGGTTAATTTGAGATTTTTTCCTTAAATTGCTTACTTGAGGATAGTTTTGTAAGTATTAAAATTTGTTAGATATTTCTACAAATATGCTTCATCCAAAAGGTATATACTTAAGAACTCTACACATGTGAAAATTTTAAATAATGACAATAATGATGACTAACTTTATTGAAAACAAGGCAAATCACGGCAACAAATATTTAACTTATAATCCTTTTCCTAAGAGATTGTGCCACATAAAATAGACTATAGTCACGTGAGTGTATAAAAGATATATTTGACATCTAGACCATCAAGAAGGCAACGCCATAATGTTTGTGTTTCTTTGAGTTCCGACGAGGATTCGCGGATGAACGCCACAAAAATCTTATGATTCCTCTGTCCTATTTATTTTATTTGTTTATTTCTGCCATTTCCTTTATTGGCTCATATGCAAATGTCTGGCTGTGTATGATTATTTTATTTAATTAAATAGGTCTTAAATACCTTGTCAACAATACTGCTAATTTAGTATTAAATAAATTTATTATATAATTTTAGTAGCATTTTGATTAGGATAAATTACACAAAATCACATTTTATATCGGCGTTTCATAGTTGTTTCTTCTAAGATCTTAACACCTTGGGTAAAAAATAATACACTTTGATGAGAGAGTCCTCTGTTAGATTTAGATCATCTCTAAGATATATTAAAAGTACTTCAGATTTTGGTTTATTTTATCCAAAGAATAGCACATTTGATTTATTGACATATAGTGATGCTGATTTTGCCGGATGCAAATCTGATAGAAAAAGTACAAGTGGTACGTGTCATTTTCTAGGACACTCACTTGTATCATGGTTTAGTAAAAAGTAAAATTCTGTATCATTATTAACAACTGAAGCATAATATATGGCTGCTAGTTTAGCATGTGCACAAGTTCTATAGATGAAATAAACATTATCTGATTATGGCATAGGTTGTTCGACATCATCTATAATGTATGACAATTCTAGTACAATTAATTTATCTAAGAATCCTATTCAACATTCACGTACAAAACACATTGATATTAGACATTATTTTTCACGTGATCATGTGCTTAAAGGCGATATTTCTTTAGAATTTATATCTACTAATAATCAAATAGCAGATATTTTAACAAAAACTTTAAAAGAAGAATTTTTTATTTAATTGAGAAGAGAATTAGGTATATGTTCTATTACAGATTTAAATTAATTTTTAAGATAAGTACATTTACATACATTCTCTTATTAGTCGACTACTTAGTTGATTAGTCGACTACATGCACAAGCATTCATATAGGTAATAGTCTGTTCATTTCTTATTAGTCGACTATAACTTCAGATTAGTCGACTACTAAGTATCAAAATAATTTTCTGCATTCTATCTAACTGC
>JBAKGM010000279.1:10229218-10242569 GCA_037177215.1 Asparagus racemosus | reverse complement strand
ACAAAATAGTAGGAAAACAACTTCCTACCATTTTGAGAGGAAAATTTGGGTGGAAAACATTTCCTATAAAAATGGGTTGAAAACATTTCCTATAATTTCATTTCCTTGAACCTAACACTCGATGCTACTGAAGGTGAAAGGGTAGACAGATGCTTTTATGGCAGTATATGCAACTGAATAGCAAAAGGAATTAACTTTATGTCCTTTGACTAATCAACTTTTCAGTTTACTAGTATAATGCACGTGATTTGCACGTAGAAGTATTTTTTATATTTGATATTATATTATCTAATAAATTATATATAAATATTTTATAAATTTATTTTATTACATTATTATTAAAAGTTTCAGTTATACTATTATTAGGATTTATACTATTATTAACATACAATTAATAGTTATTTAAATTTGCTTATTATTATGTTATTAAGCATTTTATTTAAGAGTATAATTATTAAGTAATAATGCAATCATTATTTTAGGTAACACTATTGAAATAATTAAATTATTTACATTATTAAATATTTATGCTATGTAGATATTTTATTACAACATTAATTAAATAAGGGCAATAATTCTTTATATTATATGACTTTATGTTGTAAAGAATATTATCTTGTTCTGTAATTAACATCATATTAGTAATAAAAAACTAGACATTATAAATTAAAAATGCTTTTATTTATGAAGATACTTTATGTAAAAATATTGGATCCTTGAAATTTATGAGACATTTACTTTAATTTTCAACAAAAAGTGCATGTCTCTTAAATTTTAAGTATCCAATATTTTTATATAAATCAAATTTCCTAAATAAAAGTATTTTTAATTTATAATGTTCAATTTTTATTACTAAGACGATATTAGAATATTAAACAAGGTAATATTTCTTACAATGTTATAATGTCCAATTTTCCCTATTTATAGTATTCTTAATAATTATAATTATGTACAATAATTTATTAAATAAATAATTTTACTATTTAATTACAATTAATAATTATTTATAATAAATTATAATATTTTTATGAATTTTATTATCATTATAAATTATTAATAGATTCTAGTGAATAACCAAATATTTTGGGAAAATGAAGAGAAAAGTATATGTCTCGTAAATTTCAAGGATCCAATATTTTTATATAAATGAATTTTCCTAAATAAAATTATTTTTAATTTATAACTTCCAAATTTTTATTACTAAGATGATATTAATTATTGAACAAGGTAATATTGTTTACAACATACAGAATCAATCCCTATTTATACTATTATTAATAATTATAATTATGTGCAATAATTTATTAAATAAATAAGTTTTACTACTTTATATAATTAATAATTCTTTATAGTAAATTATAAACATTTATGAATTTTATTAGTATTATAAGTTGTTGATATAGTGAAGGACCAAATATTTTGAGAAAATGAAGAGGTGCATAGTTAAGGAGAGGTTATGGATCATAGTTTTATAAATAATGGTATAATTGTGAGTTATAAAAAATTGAGAGGGTAATAAAGGAAATCAAAAGTTTTGACATGGGCATTCTCTTTTATAAGTAGTATAGATTATAACATTCGAAAAAGTAAGATTGCCATCATAAAATTGGCAAAAGAAGTTAGATTTAAATTTTCACACTTCAAACACACAATAACATCTAGAGGATGCTAGAAATAAACTTCGACAGAGAGCTGATACGCTTAATAATTAATCATTAATTGCAATGACAACTCAAAACATCTATTATTAAAATATATAGATTTGCATTTGAAATATTTTCTTGCTACATAGATTTCTAATCTTTTGCTGATTTTTCACCTTCTTGTGAACCATGGAAAACCAAAAGAAACTGAAGAAAGGACTCTGAATATTATGATTCACTTCTCATTTATTGGTCTTATGTTATGTTACGTAGGTTTCTCTCTTCTTGTTTTGATCAGCGTAATAAAAGGGCTTGAGCTCTTCTTGCCATCAGATTTCACTTCTTTTCTGGGTTCTTTCTGCTAGAAAAATTCAAATAAACTTAAATTAGCATGTAAATTAAATCAAAATAAAAATAAATAATTAAATCTGGCCTGATTGGGGGCAGTCGTGTAATCACTACCCTAGAAGATTAAGGACCTGCCTATCGCCATGGCGCAGATGATCCCCTCTCCCCTAGCGGTAAAAACTCCCGAAATCGGCCAGCCTCTGTACTCAAGCAAAAGAGTACAGAGCTTCTGCTCAGATGAAGAAAGTTGCCCAAAAAATAAAACTAATACTATGAAGAAATAATATGAAGAGGAGAGAAGAGACTTGTTGTTTTCCATATCAAAACCGAGCTCAACATACGACTATATATATGGTGTTTGAAAGAGACGTTACAAAACTCGCAATTAATACGGTAACGTTCATCATAAATTTTTGTAACGTTCCTCATAAATATATAGCCGTTACACATATTTTTAATTGCTAATTAAAATATATTTTAATTACAAAAAATTTATTACTATTCATGAAGACAAAATTGTCTTTTCTTAACAAAATATCTAACAATTTCTAGGTGAGTAAGTCTCGTATATATGTTTAGTGTGAAAAAGTACAACTTTCTTCATTTTAGAGAGAGTTATACTAATATATTCGATATTTTAATTTATTATAAAAATTTTAGAAGATGGTGATACTAAGAAAAGTAGCTGAATGACAGGAGAAAATAAAAATAAATTGGAAAAATCATCAAAATTTTCCACTTACTTCTGGAGTAATATTTATTCAAATAAAATTTCAAAATGATTTACACCATTATTCTATAGATACATGAAAAATAATACATATACAGTTGTACAAATAACAAATATAATGATTTTCCATCTTAAAAACGTCTAAATTTGCAGACAAAGACATTATGAGAATAAAATTAGGTGGAATGGTTTCCCTCAAGGGGGGAAAAGAGTTAGGAAAATTTTTCCCCGCAAATTTCTGAGTAGTATTGTGACATTTAATCAACTGATTTGGATCATCTTCATAATAAAAAAAGTAATGGAGAGACCATTATCTTAATAGTAGTGGTTGATTTACTTAGTGGGGTGGTTGTGATCTGTCTTAGAATGTAAATTAGAAATATGTGTAATTCATGGGGATGCTGTAAGTGTTAGATTTAGCATGAATCATAACCATTTACTAGACAAATCAACCGCTATTGATCAAGTAGTGTACTACTTTTTTGTAATGGAGAGGATTCAAATCCTTTAATCAACAGGCTGGAAACAATTAAGGTTTCTCATTTTAGTTTTCACTAACAGTCTGTTCTTCACTGCTGTTCCATACAGAGGAACATGTCAATAAACTTCATGTCTGGTTAAAATTTTGATTAGTTCCTAAAACCCCATCTATGACAAACGAGAGTCAGATACTGCGTATTAACATTTGACTTGAAGTTCGACCTGCAACATGATCAAATAAAAATACTTAATACTCCGAGTACTCTTTTTTTTTTTAAATACTCAAATAAAAATACTTAATACTCCGAGTACTCACCTAACTATCCAATGGCAGCTGGATTCCAAGTTTATCATTTTTCCGGAGAAAAATCTTGTCAATCTGAGTAA
This sequence comes from Asparagus racemosus, assembly GCA_037177215.1. Lineage (NCBI taxonomy): Eukaryota > Viridiplantae > Streptophyta > Magnoliopsida > Asparagales > Asparagaceae > Asparagus > Asparagus racemosus. The sequence continues at coordinate 10,238,981 of JBAKGM010000279.1, read as the reverse complement.
ATTATCTCCACTAATAATGAATTCGGTATCTCTCTATTATCAATTATTTTTAAGATATCTCCATAATTTTTATCCTAAGCCTTTTGTTTTAATTATAATTATCATCACATTCATTTCTCTGTTTTAAAAGATAAATCATAGTCATATACTAAATAAAAATAGTTGATGATCGAAAATTAAAAATAAACTCTCAAATAACATTTGAAACCATTATAATGAGTACAAGTTTAATACACACACACAAGTAGAAGGTGGAATATGCCAAATCAAAGACTTTCTGACAGTATATACCAACAATTGACAAAGTGAAATAAAAACTTAGAAGATATTTGACTTTTGTATCAAAATCAAATTCTGCGTGAGGTTAAGAGGTAGCCCTCACTATTCCAGTGGGAGGCCTAACTTCTTGGTTTCTTGAAGAGGCTAAATTCTCCTAATGCTCTTAAACGTGTGAAATTAAGGTTCAATTCCATTATCCTTCCTTCTATAAAAGCCCATCTCATTCTCTTATGTCCAAAGCCCTAATCACAAAAAAAACCTTCTCCCTTAACATTTGTCTTCTACCAAATAAGAAAATGATGTCAAGGATCTTCATCATCGTGGCATTGTTCATGTGTGTGACCTTAGCAAGTACTAATACACCATCTTCATCCATTGAAGATGAACCACCATCTCTAAGGAGCATGAGCCATTTTTTTGATCACTACAACCCTAGAGCATCTATGACATGTGATAAGTTCCCTAGGGTTTGTCGAGCGGAGGGGAGCCCTGGCCCTGACTGCTGTCGAAAACAGTGCGTGGATGTAACGATCGACAATCTCAACTGCGGTGAGTGTGGGAGGAAATGTAGGTATGGAGAGGCTTGTTGTGGTGGAAATTGTGTGAACATAATGTATGATGCCAAGAACTGTGGAGGATGCAAGATTAGATGCAAGAAGGGCAATTTTTGCAAGTATGGGATGTGTAGCTATGCTTAAGAGAATTCTTTTGGCCAAGAAGGGAAATTATAAGTGCAAATATGATTTGTAGGTACAGCTTGAAATAAGGATTTGGATTTGTTAGTGTGCAATTGTAAGAAATGATTGACTTGTTATTTGTTAAAGTTAGGTCTGCATGGGTCAATATATTGTAAGTGCAAATATAATTGTAGTCATGATTGACTTGTTATTTGTTAAAGTTAGGTATGCATGAGTCAATATATTATGCTTTGTTTGTGAATTGTATCAAGATGGTTTAAATGAAAGTTATTATATATTATCTATTTATAAATTGTATTGATTTAAGTAAGTACTCTTCATGTTTTTTTGGCAAGTTACGAATGGGAATATGATATCCTTATTGCTTATTGAGTAAATATTAGGACTTAATTGGAGTGATTTTTATAGACACCATTTCCTTATTGCTTGAGTTTCTCACAAGAGTACCATGTGTGTAAACATAGAGAATATCGGGGAGGTGAAATTTAAGTGAGAACTGTATCCAAAACTTAGATAATTGATTCTATTATTTAAAGATGATTTTCTCCACTGGCGTTCACGTATACAACAGGGATTGAGATCTTCTGCACTATAAAAACAATACTGAAGAGACTACTATTTTAATGAGAATCATCTATATATTTCTTCAGTGTACATCTGCAATTCATTTGAAATGTGTGCAATACACACCACATACATGATAAGCATTAGATTTTAGAATGAATTATGACCGTCCACTAAATAGTAAATATTTATAATTAAATTACGTACAAATCTCTTCACTACTTTTTGACACAAGAAAAAATTGATTATCTAATCATGTCCATTAATCCATGCACAAAAAAAAGGGGGAAAAAAAGAAAAAAAAAGAAAAAAAAGAAGAAAAAAAAGAGAGACGTTGTAAACTGAATTCAAACTCGTAGATTTGATGGGGAATAATCAAACACAATCTGTAGGTAATGGACCTTAAATGAGCTAGAAACCAATTTTAACACAAAAGCTTAAGTTGTTAGGTATTTATTTTGAACTCATGGCGATTTCTTATTTCATTTGATATGAGACTATACTCACATATGACTCTCTAACAAGATCAACCACAATTTGTTGGTTAAGTTTCCAAGCTTTTGACTTCTAGATTATGTCAACAACTCTGAAGTTTGTAACCGCACTAGCAATAAAAATTATACACTGATAAATACATTAACTATCAAAATGCAATGAATTATTAGGATAGGCAACTTGGTCAAACGTGTATATACATAGTTAGTTGAGTTTTGACTTTATCTATTCAAATGTTGCACAAGGCTGAATCATGCATAAGGGAGAGTAACCAAAATTAGTAATAGGTCTCAATCCAACCCCACGAACTAACTTCCTACATTTGCTTGTACGAACTGAATTCTTAATTACTTGGTCTTAAAGTGGTGATGGGTCCGATTCCATATCACCCACATGCTCATCTCTTTCCCCCTCTATAAATACTCAATTCTATATTCAATAATTTTATTTCATCCTCAAATTGAATTCTCCCCTTTTCTCCCTCAAACTCTTCTCTTTCGCAATGGCTCCCTCTCTCCTGTATCAAGAGGATTAAAAGTTAACTAATACTGCTATGATAAACATTTTGGACGGAATCCATTCAAGAGATGTTACTTAAAACAACTTAAATGGTTTGGGGGTTCTAATTTAACAATACGAAGATTTGGGGGTGTAATATAAATTGGTGAAGATGTTGGGGTTTAATATTACAAAAACCCAAGATTAATTAAAGATCCAATACCCTAAAAAAATCTGCTCCTACCGTGGATAGGATTTTGCCATGCATGAGTAGATTTTTAACACCAAAGTAAAGACCCAATTATCCAAAAAATTAGACTTAAGTTGGGTATCAAATTTCATAACGTCTCTTCTGCCGTATCAAAACTAACTATGAAGTTGTAGTCATTGAGAATACAAATTTAAACTCCAATTTGCCTCCACAGGAAAAGTACACTTTTCATAGACCAAAATATGGATTATTTAATTAACGCAGCAGTATACCTTTATTATTATTATTTTTAAATCTGTTTGTTTTTCAGAATTTGAAGATTTCCAGTAAAGTCTCTTTCTACAAAATACTATAGAGTTATGGATCCATTAATTTTCAACCCTAACTAAGTAAAGACCTAAAAGATTAGTTTCGAGTGTATATAAAATTGTGCCATGGATGGATCTATTTCCAACATTAATTAAGTATTCTTGGTACTGAATTTAATAGCAAAGCGCAGAAAATTTGGGATCTTTGCTGGTGAACACTAAGGGGCTGTTTGGTTGGTCCCAAAAATGCAGAAAATGCACTATAGAAAACTAATATTATGAAAAAGTATTAAAAAATATCATTTTCCTTCCGTTTCTGATGTTTGGATTGCTAAATAGAAAGAAGAAAGTGGAGAAAAATTGAGTTGCCATGTCAGCAAACACAGGCTCTCGTTTTCCTTCTCAAAAGGCCCAAAACTGGCCGAAAATTGAGGAAAAAGGGGAAGTCGTACACAGCTCCGGAATTCTCTCTCTTCCACCTTAGGTTTACAATCACCGCCTCCTCCTTCTCCCGTGCCAAAGAATACCGCTTGCTGCTTCTCCCGCCTCCTACTCCCGCCTCCTACTCCTGCCTCCTCCTCGTTCTTTCTCAATTTCTAGGGTTTCACGAGGGACAAATCAAGCTACATATACCCAAAAGGTACGGCTCTTGATGCAATCTCTCCCTCTCTCTACTAATTATTGCTTCTTCGTTTTAGGGTCTGTGCTACTATACGTAAATCCCTATTTGTAGTTTGGTTCTCTGAGTTGTTTGGCCCAAATTTTGCTTTGGATATGATTCTAATTGGGTAGTTGTTAGTTCAAATCAATTTGAATTCGTCAATTTCATAAGTCTTCTTCTGCATTTAGGTCTTCATTCTTCGTGCATTTTGGGGTTTCGAGCTGAATTAGTGCTTCCCTTCAAATTTTAAGTTGGGGTTTTGGCTGTTATCAGTGCTTTATCGTACTAGTAATTGAAAAGTGTTATTTTGATTTTTTTTACTATTTAAAAAATTAGAAGTTTACCTTTCTAATTTTTTCTATGCTGGTTCTCAGGGTTTTGGTGCCATTTTTATTTGCTTGTTGTGTTGGAAATTTCTGACTTGTGCAATTTTTTAGCATCTCATGCTTGAACAAATGACATTTTTTTAGTTTGGTACTGAAAATATCTTATATTGTGCTTATTTGCAGGTTTCTACTCGGTTTAGAATATTCACAACAGATTAAATCTTGTTCAATTTGATAGGAAGTTAGAGGTTAGAAGTTAGTTTGCATTTAAGCTCTAATATTTGTGGTTGTAGTTATTGCATGCCATGTCTTTGATCATTTTGCCTTCAAACCTAGATAAACTACTAGGTTTCTTAGAATTAGTCCCTTGAACATACAACGCTAATATATTGTTATTTTTGTATGTAAATGAGCTTGATGAATGTTCATCCTTTTGGCTACTAATTGTGATAGATGTATTAAACTTTCTTATATGAAAAACCAATGTTCCATCTATATCTTTATGCATCTCAGTCGTGACTTTACATGCTTAGTATTTAGTTTTTAGACTATGATATATACAATTGACATGTTATATTGATTATTTGATTGCTTATGTGTACTTGTTTGATATATTTCCTAGTTGGATTGTGTGATTGATTTCACCTTGATGGATTGAGAGTATCCTACACATTTCTGGTGTGATGGTATGACTGTTGTTACCATTTTTTATGCTATGATAATGGTCTATTCTTGAAATATGAAGCCAAAGTTTATATAGTAATCTATTGGCGAGGTAATCCATGATGACATTGCTTATTTTGTATGGTCATTATGATAATTGCAGCCAACATTGCTATCATAAATTCATGGCGAGGCATATAATGAAGAAAATGGCCTAATTGAGCATATTTTTTCTCTTTTGACATTAGGTTTGAGTCTTGGTTTCAGTCTTGAATTGTTTCTGTCTTAGTTTCAGACTTGGTTTCAGTCTTGATTTCAGACTTGGTTTCAGTCTTGGAGCCATTGTTAATTATAAGTGTGCTCTATTGTTAGGCTTTAGTTTGCGAATTTTTCAACTAGATCTTATAGTCAAGAGCCATATCCTACATTTTCACGAAGATGCACTCAAGGCTCTAAGGTTATGATTATGATATATAATTTACTAAGTTCAATTAACTGAGAAGATGTTGGGTTTCACTTAAAGGGAAGCTTGAATCATTGAAATGCTAGTAGTAATTGAGGGTGTAGGCTTGTTTCTTTTGCATGTTCTATATACTAGTCTTTGCCTAGTGACAGGACCAATACTTCTATGCTTTGACATGCATAATCCATCTCTAATGTAACCTATGGTTTATCTTTGAGTTTGACACCGGTTGATTCTTCTGGTGTTCTCTATGAACTTAGTTCTTGGTTATGCTTCTGTTTTGTTTTCACTTGATAGCATTTATTTTTGCACGCACTATTACTCTTGAGCATATATATGTTTAAGTGTGCAACGTTTTTGTACAAACTATTTTGCTCTTTGTTAGTTAGGTATGGTTATTATCAGTTTGGGCAAAAACTAATGTGGTATCAATGTGTTCGTGGCTTATAACAATTATTTGTTCTTGGTTACATGATATGGCTATGATGATGGTCTTTTCTTTATATATACAACCAAAATTATATACTAGCGATCTATTGGCGAGGCAATACATGCAGCCAACATTGCTACTATGATTTCTTGGTGAGCCATACAATAAAGAAAATGATCAAAACTGAGCTTTTGTTAGTTAACAAACCTATAATGTAGCTTTTTCTTTGAAATGAAGTTTTTCCCTTGCAATTCTCCAGACAGGTTCTTTTTTGTACATTAGAAGGGTCTGGTATATAATGTTAATGCATTTTATGTGTTTATGGTATGTCAAAAGGAGTATATGATAGATGCTGTAAGTATTGGAGTGTCCATAAAACTGATAAATCTCTGTTGTTGAAGTATCTGCACAACACATGTCTACCTGTATTTTTTTGTTAGGTCTTTACATGCAAGAGGCAATTTTGCTGGTTTAAGCAATGACTACAGTGTGATCGGAGGACTTCATGATGTGGCCTTATTTGTTGTTAACTCTTTGTATGAGGTATGTATTTTCCACAGAGAGAGGAAGTTGTATAATTTACATCATTTTCCTTGTCTGGTGTCTAGATATATATAAGTTTTGTGTGTTCTCCTTTACTTTCTTGCTCCACATACTATAATTAGTAGTCATATAATTAATTCACAATCATTTATCAATTAATGCCCATGTAGCTCTGGGTTCATACTTATAGCGAGCGGAATAAGACTGCTAGTCTGCATAGAAAATTAATAAAGTTTTTATGTTCGGAGTTAATATTATGTCCTCAATTTTAAAATTAATCCCTCAAATGTGGGAACATTTTGAAATTTTCCCTTAACTCTTCATATTCTGAAATTAGCCCCTCAAATCTTTAATATTTTGCAAATCACTACCTCAAATTTTTTAAAAAAATCACAAATTAGTCCCTCAAATTTTAAAATATTTTTATGTGATGGTTGATATATGTTCAACTCTCAATTTATATTGGAAATAAATTTATCCTATATGGGTGGTAAGCATACTATGGTGACCATAGTCATGGTTTCTTCTTTTTTTTTATTTGAACCAAACACTAGAAAGTGAGGGAATCTATTCACACATCAATTGCTTTCTTCTTTTTTCAAGTTGAACCAAACTAAAAGTAGTGGAAATTACTTTCACCCCATATTTTTTGGCGAAACATATACAAAAAACACTTTCCATAAAAGTGAAGGAAACACAAAAAAGTGAAGGAAAATCATCTTTGGAAAATGAAGGAAAGCAACCAAACAGGCCCTAACAAAAGCATGTGATCTCATGGAAACCAAGCAAAGCATTGCATACACATTTATAGGCAAAATTACCATATTGATATATTTTGTTGATCCTTAATGACACATTGGTATATTTTCTTACTCCGGCGACAAGTTGGTATATTATGTGAACTACAGTGACAAATGAGCCTATATTTTGGCCGGAGCCAACATTCTGACCAAATTGAGTCACATGATCCTTACGTGCGGCCCACGTGACTGTCAACATAGTGGTAATTGGGATCAATTAAATTGCTAAAAGGGATTTTTTCTAACATTAGGGTTCAAAATTAGTGTTCAAATTGGGAATTTTTTGTTCTTCTTTCTCCTAGTATTAAATTGGCTAGGACAACTGAAATTAGAGTTAGATTCTTTATCATCAAGTTCTTGCTCAAGGTCAAGCTCAAGTATAAGCATGGAAGAAGCACACTAATAGCTCAATGGGATAAAAAGCCCTAATTTACACAAATCAACCACATTATAGCTAAATCAAGATTTTGAGCCCATTAAATATTACTTGGAAGATTCATCCCCTCCCTCACATGAATAGAGAAAAAGAGGGAAAATAGAACTAACCGAATAAAGATCACAACTTTACACCATTTTTGAATAAACGCGAGATCCGTTTATCGGATCCTCGCTTGTGTGGGTGTCTTTGCCTGTGCCGGGGACTCTGTTCCGTCCGTGGACCTTCACGTAATCTGATCTAGATACTAGATCTACGGATCTGAGGTGATTATTTCACAAAGGAAATAAACACCGACGAGGATCAACTCACGAAGGAGATGATCACCGGAGTGGGTGAAATCGACAAAGCGAAGTCACACACTAGACCCTGAGATTAAGACGAAGCTTAATCTAGAGAGTAGAATCGTAAATCTGACCTAGATCAACGTAGATCTGGTCTTGATTTTCCTCCTCGCCGTGTAGATCTGAAGCGGAAGGCATTCTTTGCTTGTACGTGATCTGGATTTGAGTTTTCTTCTTCGGAAACGTTCGGATCTATGCAAAAGCTCTCGTGGTTCTCGCCTTAGTGTGCAAAATTTCTAACCCGGATGAATGAGACCCCTCTCTCCTATTTATAGGCAAGAGAGGGGGGGGGGGGGAGGAGGAGGGGGGAGTTGTGGGCCAAAGGCACCTTGGTGTCTCGGCCAGGCCGAGACACCAAATGGTGTCTTGGTCTTAGCTGAGGCACTATTTGGTCTTTTTTTCGATGTTTTCTGGTGTTTTTTCCGGCGTCATTTTCGCCGTCGTGTCGAGTCTGTGTCCGATTGATTTCCTCGTTGACTCGGGACTCGATCAGTTCGATTCCGTTGACGTTTTAAGTCCGGTTGATTCCGTCGATCCAAGTCCGATTTGGCTCAGAGTTGTCGAAGTGCAATTGGTTCACTTTGCTGACTTGCACGCCTCACCGACTGCGTTATCAATGGTCCACCGCAAGTCTAGGGAAAAAAAGCGGGATCGCCGAAAACTCTGCGTAGGGCATCAATGGTCGTGGGGCATCAATGGTTCGCTGTTGTATTGTTGGATAGGTCGTCGATTGTCAATCCCACCGTCATGAGTCACGTTCAGGTACTTACAAGTATTTTTCAATGCCTACATCTATCCTTTTCACCGCGCGAGTGATAGCAGCAGTCGCTTCACGCTACTGTCGCTAGAACTCCTCCACCATTGATTGGTCTAGTATTTGATCGCTGGCTCACGTAATGGTTGTGTATTGGGCTAGTATGCATAATATAAGCAGAGTAATAGGTAAGCATGAGAAAGTCTAAGGGCAGTCCCCCAAAAGAGACTGTCCTTAGATACCCATGTTTTGATTTGCTGGGGGTAGGGTTGGGTTCAGGTTTGGGATATGAAATTTAGATTTGGGATAAGACTTGGGAAAGTACTCCTCATCAATGATGAGGTAGAAAATGGAAGAAATACAAAAAACACTACTGACGATAGCATCACCAAATGACCATATTGGGCTTAAGTGGGCTGATGAGTAAATTAACAACTTAAATGGAAAGTTGAGAGTTCAACAATATTTTTTGAGGGAGCTAGTCCTTTCCATCAAGAAAAAAAAATGAAAAATATTACTGTTTTAAAAAGCCTCCACCTAGACTGCCTACGCGTATGCCTAGGCCTACAAGGTAATTAGACCATCTAATTAGCACCTAGTGCATGGGTGGTACCTAGGTTGCCCACCTAGGTTTAGAGAGTGTTTAGAGGAGCGTTGTCGGCTTACGTGGACTGTACCCTTTAGGCCTTGATCGTCATTTTCTGTGTTGTAGCCTCCACGTCTTCCAACCTCCTCCAAACTCCTTTAACCTCTAAATATGAACATCTCCACTACCTCCTCCGACCTTTAGTAAAACCTCATCGACCACCACTTAAATAAAGAAATCTGTCCAGATATCAGTCTGACACCTAAGCTCTTTATAACATTGACAATTACTATCAATTATTGTAATTAAAAAAAATTTCCTAGGCTCTAAGCGTCGGGTCCAATGCCTAGACCTTCTAGTGCTTTGTATAACTTTGTTAGTTATTATTTTGGCTATTTAGTATTTAATTATGCATAATTTATTGTGGATCTAAGATTGCTTATCTATCTTTTTTTTGCAAATTTATATGAATTTAATACATATTTTTATCAATTATTATAATTAAATAATTTAAAAATAGCCAAACGCTTAGGCGTCTAGGCGCTAGCCGCTGGCTCAATAGTATGCCTAATACCTTCTGTAACATTGAAAAAATAGAACTTAAGTACTTTTCTAAATACTGTACCATATGATCAAGTCCTTTTTTTGGTGGGGGGGGGGGGGGGGGGGTGTGGGGGGTTCCTTTCGTATTGCAAACAAAGAAG
>JBAKGM010000279.1:10209960-10229208 GCA_037177215.1 Asparagus racemosus | reverse complement strand
CCCCCCCCCCCCCCCCCCCCCTCCTCCCCCCCCCCTCTCCTTTAGTATTGCAACTAACGAAGTGGTAGAACCTACGTCGGACGGCCCCACACGACAACTTCTCAGTATTTACATTCACCGAGCGAAGGGCCGTGAGCTTGTCTGGTCGAAATTAGGATTAATCAAGTAAAAGTAATTAGCAAATGCAAGATTAAGTGCGGCATCTCCGAAGAACTCTAGCCTCTGGTAGGATCGGATCCATAAATTGGGTCCGAGGAGAACTCTAGCCCCTGATAGGATCCATGGGTTGGGTCTGAGGAGTGGATCCGAGTGAAGGATCGGGTCACACTGATTGATGCTCACCCTTACTTGGGGTCAATATGGTGGAGCCATAGTTCCTAGTAATGTTACAAGACACGACTAGATTATCTACTTTGTACATATTTTTATTTACTTTTAACTTGTATTTAATACTTAAGAAGCACAAGAATTAGCGTAAGACACCACTAAAGGACCAAGTTGTATAATTGTCAATGTAGATTCAAAATACAACCACGATAAATTATACGGGTACACCAATGATACAAAATCCTGGCTCCATCACTCTCACCTATTGTTTGCAGGTTGCTAATTGAGAGGACAAGAAGATCAGTTTGTTTCATTACATTCTCCTAAATTCTTGCGGAAATTCACTGACAAAACTGTGAACAAGAGGGATTTGGGATTAGGAATGGCATCTAGGAGGTTTAGTACTTTAAGTAGAACTCAAAATTAGAAACTTTAGAATTGTTGAGTAGTGGGAGAGACTTTTTACATCGTATGAGAGCAACTCATATTCAAATTTAACTGGAAACGAATTTCTAAAACGGATTAAAAAAATACCGCTCCACGAGAGGCTCAACCATTTACAAAATAAAACATTAGTAACTTTCTCTCAACATTGGATTCAAAAAGCTCCCATACTTACAAAAACTCCCCACCTTACAATCATTCTTGCACTCCCCACAGTTCTTATGATCAATCGTCAAACTCGTGCACTCCCCCCCACAGCACTGCCAATAACAATCATGATCGGAGCTCCCACTCTCGACATTGTCAGACTCATCGGAGCCCAAAGCTTGTTGCAGCATGTCTCTGATTCGTTTTTGTTCTGAACAACTTATGCTAATGAGGTCTCCATCGACGAACACCTTCATGATGTTTTTCGTCCTCTTGACCGAACGGTTGAACTTGGTAGATTCTCTTCGCTTTTGGGATTTCTTGTGTAGAGCTGTTCTTGGCTGTACTTTCATGGTTTCTGTTGTGATGATTGGCGCCAAAATTGATCTAAATACCTGAATTATAATTAAAAAAATTCAATTTCATTAACAAGAAGTTAAACAAGAAAATTTATCACATGTCTTAATTTTCAATCTGATTTATTCTGTACCAGCCAATGATCACGTCCATATAAATTAAATCTGTATTCGATGCTAGAATGCACAAACTAAATGTATTCCTGTTTATAGTAAATGTCATATATTATCGTTCTACAATGTATAAGCTATTTAAAGCAAATAGATTTTACCCCTGTTTTAAAGGTATGTTTGCTTCATCTCTTCCTCAAGTAAACGATCAGTTCACATCCCTGCTAATAACCACTTGTTACAGTTATGATTCAAACCTAACAATATCTATCATATGTGAATTACATTTATTCTCATTTTTAATTTAAGAAATCATAATCGTTCACTGAATTATATATACTTATGACTAAACAAGTAATTTCTCTACCATTGAACTTTTAGAATTCTACAATTAATTTATATCTATTAAATAAATAAATTTCAACTACATGCAATAATATTTTCTTAAGTAAAAGAAAAGTATACAAATAACATACGAAATCCATGTACCTTCCAAACGATCTCAAGATTCAAACCGGAATCGATATAAACTGCTGCAGCAAGAGACTTCATAATACCAGCCAATACTCTAGGGGCTTTCTTTGTATTTCCTTCGTAGCTCATCCAGTCGATTTCGATGTGTCCTTCAGTCATAACAGCCTGACTGAACTCCTCCACCTAATGATAGAGAAGATAAATCATACAAAAAAGTTAGAAATGTGGAAAAACCAAGATTTAAAGTATAGTTTTGCAAAACCATGAAATTTTGGGGTTTTTGCAGAAAACCCTCTTCAACTTTAAAATTAGTGAAAACCCCTATATTTTAGGGAGCTTAATATGTTGGAGAAAAATCGGGACCGGTTGGCTAATGAGCCTTAAATAGAGGGTGGGAACCAATTTAACCCAAAAAACTTTAGCTATTAGGTTTTGACCTTACCCGCCAATTTTTTAACCCCCTCCACTATGAGACTATACTCACATAAATATCCAACTTCTATCGTCCACGGGAATACTAGGCCCTTTAATCACTTGGTCTAAACCGGAAACTAGGGAGAAAACAATATGACTGCTCAACGTTCTCAAGATATTCCACGTATCGGCTAATTTGACCGTTACTACTCCTAGAATCAATCTCAGACACCATTCATTGTCTAACAATCATCCTCTTGACACCTCTCGCCTTTGCATTGAATTTTATTTTGCCTTCAACCATGACCATGGCCCTAATACAACTTGTTCTTGTGGCCAAATTGAGAGTTTATGGGCTTGAAATATATGCTAAGAACCAATTTAACCGAAAAGCCTATGCTATTAGGTATTCGGCTCAACTCTATTCAAAACTATCACTCTTTCTCAACCTTTTTCAATGTGAATTTATACTCGCACATGAATATCCCAACAATCTCTTCCCTCTTTGCCAACACCCCCACCTTCATTTGTGAGTATAGCTCATCATTCACAAGAATTGTTGGACCATTCACTAATTTGGTCTGAACTACAACCATAGAGAGTTGACATGGCTAGTCAAACACCAAAATGGTTTTTTCAAACCACCAAAGTTTTGAAAGGTTTAAGCAAATTAAACCACCAAAGTTGTGAGGGATTTTCTTGATATTTTTCCTAAACATATTTAAACCAGGATAGCTAGCCATGCTTACCATATGATCAAGTTCTTCATTATTGCGACGGACGAAATGGTAGAGTCCGAGCCGGACTGCTGCACGAGCCAACTTCTCCTTTGACACGTTTGTGCCACGAAGGACCGTTAGCTCGCCAGGGCCGATATCAGGGTTATTCAAGTAGAAGTAATTGGTGAATGCAAGACTAAGAGTTGCATTCCCCAAGAACTCGAGTCTCCGGTAAGATGCATGGGCCAGGGACGAGGAGTGGGTCAAGGCCTCCTCAAGGAGCCTTGGGTCACGGAAATTGTAGCCCAGGGCCCATTGGGCCTCAGCCACATCGGGCCACGGTGGCCCGCCTTTGACGTCAAAAGACAGAGGAGGAGATTTTGATAGCATGGACATAAACATTCCACGCTCGCAAAAACTCTCCTTCTTGCGCTGATTCTCACAGTATCTTTGATTCTCGGTGTTGTCAGAATCATCTGAGCTCGAACGTTGTTGCAGCATGTCTCGTGTTGCATTGAGCTTGGCAATGTGTTTTTGTTTCGACGAACTCAGACGGGCAAGATTTCCATTTCCATCGACAAATACCTTCATGATGTTTTTCGTCTTCTTGATGGAGCTCTTGAACTGAATGGATGTTCCATGCTTGATGCGTTTCTTGCGTAGAGCTGATCTAAATTGTTCTTTCATAGTTTCTGATGTGGTGATGGGCGCTAAAATTGATCTAAATACCTAAATTTATAATAGAAGAAACTCAATATTGCTAATAAGAACTTAGAAAAACAAGATTTATCCATGATCTAATTTTTAATCGGATTTATTTTTGTTAAACCAATCACAAATCTATCTCAAAATAGTCAAAATATTTTTAAAATAGAACAAAGGTAGGTTTGACAATAATTTAAAAAGAATTGAGGATTAAAAATGTCTAAAATTAACATGTGAGCATCACATAATAATTTTCGGAGAAATATTTTCAGTCGTATGTTTCCTGAGTGCAAAGGAGAGGAAACTATAAGGTATTTAAGTCCTATGTTTCCGAAGTGTAACTTTTCGAGCTAAGTTACTTCCAAGAAGAGCCAGTGAACGTGGTCTAGTGTGCTCTAACTAGAAACTCTACGATCAGATGGGCGTTGCAATCAGGTGTGCAACTATGAACTACTATGATGTCAGGTGAGACTAGAGGAGTCAAAACTGTTGCACCATTAAACTTGGAGTCCCAAGAGCTACTTAATTGTTGAAATGAAAAACTATGAATTGGCCAGTCTCATTACTTCATTAACTCCATGGACGCTTAATAGACTAGTCCAGATTTCGTGTTCACCTTTATTGAACGACAGTAACAATCCACAGCACACGCTCCGAAAAACCTAACTTTTAAGGAGCTGAAATTAATTGCTTAGTGGGCTTCGACTAGGAGCTCTACGCGCGGACGGGCTCAGCAGTTCTGTATTTTGAAATGAAGGTTCGAGGCTCCTTGTATGTACAAGCCTAGGCGTAGCCCAAGAGTTTTCGTGCTCACCTTTATTGAATCGAGTCTAAGGGCATATTTAGACTTCACTGGATGTAGGGGGACGTTACTGGAAAATTGGGAAGAGAAATAAGAGAAGGTACGGGAATTTCCTTCGTCTAGCTTTCATCCAAATCTAGAGAGTAACCAATTTTGTATCGTTGAGAGTGAAGAGAAGGAAACTAGAGGGAACATTGCACTCCTTAACGGTGTGTTTGGGAGATGACTAAGGGAAGAGAAGGAAGGGAAATTTTTTTCCTTTTTCCTCTTCTCCTTCTTTACCCCCCCAATTTGTGGGGGTAAGAGTTTAGTTCAATTTCCCCCCTCATTCTGCTCCTCTATCTTTCTAAATGGAACTCCCAAACAAATATAAATCCAAATTTTCCTTCCGCTTCTCTTCTCCACCCTCCATCCAAACAGGCAAAGCTATCCAAACTAAATGAATGGTCTTCCCTACCTTCTCTTTTTCATTATTTCCCTTAATCCCATGAGTGCCTAAAAGGATTCAAACCTGAAGCCCTATATCCACATAACTGTTATATACAAAAAATATATTAGCCTAGTCAACTGCTCTATTAACGTCATGGAAGTCCAACCGATTGGTCCAGCTTCTTTACAGGAAATAATTCTACCAAAAATAACATTTTATTCCTATTGAGCTACATTTATGCTTTTTTTTTTTTTACTTAAGAAGCCATAACCATCCATTAAACTGTTGACACTCACAATTAAACGAGTAATCTCTCTACTGTCTAAAAAGACAATATAGAGAATCATGCGTTTAGTTTGTATATGTTAAAAGAATTAAGTACAATTAGATAAAAAAAATTTAAATAAAAAAGAAAATTTTGTAGATAAGCGATAAGATTCAAAACCTTCCAAACGACCTCAAGATCCAATCCAGAATCAATATAAACTGCTGCAGCAAGAGATTCTATAATGTCGGCCAAAACCTTGGGAGCTTTCTTTGTACTCCCTCCATAGGTCACCGGGTCAATTTCACCACGTCCTTCACTTATAACATCCCAATTGAACTCCTCCACCTAACAATAATAAAAAACATGAAAAAAAAAACCTTTCAAATTTTTGAATATTAAGTCTTCATTTAGAATGGTCTTTATTAGTTAAAAAAAAAAACATTGTAACATCCGTACATGGTACATTGACTAATTATTTCATAAGTAAATATTTGAAAATTAATAATATAAAAGATATTATTTCCTAATAATTTCATAAAACAAGTATATTCGCGTACTCATGATAGAAAAACAACCATGAAAAAATAAAAAAAATAAAAAAGAGCAAAAAGCCAAGACATATGGGTAAATTTCACCAAACCACCCTGAACTTTAGTGTGATTTGAATAAAACCCTCTTGAACTTTAAAAATTAGAGAAAACTTCCTACACTGCGGAGATTTTAACAAAGATTTTAAAATTTAAATGAATTTTGTGAGACTGCCCAAAGTTTAGAGGGATTGTCTTCTCGAGGGTTTTATACAAATCACCCCCAAGTTCAGAGGGATAAGAAAGCTAGCAATGTTTATTTATACCTTATAATCAAGTCCTTCAGCATTGCGGCGAACAAAGCGGTAAAGCCCGTGCCGGACTTCTGCACGTGCCAGCTTCTCATTGGACACGTTCGCCGAGCAAAGGGCCGAGAGCTCGCCGCCACCCAGATGAGGGTTATTCAAATACAAGTAATTGGTGAATGCAAGGCTAAGAACCGCATCCCCGACGAACTCCAGCCTCTGGTAGGATTCATGGGCCGGGTCCGAGGAGTGGGTCAGGGCCTCCTCGAGGAGCCGTGGATTGCGAAAACAGTACCCCAGGACCCATTGGGCCTCGACCAGACTGACACGCATCGACTCGGCTTCGACGAGGAGGGGAGGAGGCAGAGGTTGAAGGAGAATATTTTCCAGGGGAAGAGACTTTGAATGCGAAACCGCCGCTTTGCGCTCTGATCTCGCTCTTGATCTTCTTGAGGGCGTCATGCTTTGATTATGGCCTCCCTCTGCTTTTCTCAGGGTTTTGAGGATTTGAGGTGTACATATAAGAAATTTGGGTTTTTGAGTCTTAATAGGGTTTGGATTACGGGAGAGTATTTGAATACGGAAAGGACTGTTCTGTAGTAGTTTGAGGCCTGTGAGGACTAGGATTTAGGGGGTGCGGCCTTGGTTGGATTACAAGCTCGTATGAGAAAAGACAAATTTTAGAAATGTAATTCCTCCAAAAAAAAAAAAAAAAAAAACTTAAAGAACTGTAGAAATACACAAACAAAAAGTGAATAAAGTCAATCAATCCAACAATTATTAGTCAAAAGAAAAGAAAATTTGGGGAAGAAACCATCACAAGATGGCTTCCACCCATTAAAAGTGAATAAAAGACTCGTCGCACTTATTATGAAGTTATACCCTCAAATGTTCATCTTTTGAAATTAGTGTCTCAGAACTTTAAACATTTTTCAAATTACTACCACAAAAGTAAAATTAGTCCCCCCTATCTTTAAACATTTTAAAATTACTCCCTTAAATATTCAGTATTTGAAATTAGTCCCTCAAATCTCTAAACCCGTGTAATCAAATTTAAAGATAGCCCCTCAAACCTTTAAATATTTTGAAATTACTCCCTCAAATGTTCATATTTTGAAATTAGTCCCTCAAACCTTTTCACACGTCAATTGCTTTCTTCTATTTCCAAGTTTAACCAACCAAGGAAAGTAATAGGAATTACTTATACTCTATGTCTTTTGGCAAAGCAAACAAAAGAAACACTTTTCCTTGAAAATGAAGGAAATACAAAAAAAAAAAAATATATTTCTTTATAGTGAAGAAAAATAACCAAGCAGGCCCTAATAGTTTTCCTTGTATTTTTTGGCCACCAAATAGCAGGTTTCTGTTGCAGGCCCTAATGAATTTGAGTTTACAGCAATTTTGTGGGCTGCTGCCACAAGGAGCGTGTGTTGTTATCATGTGCGAAATGTTTTTCATTAGAAAAACAACGGTACGTGTGAATTCAGCTAAGGTTAGCTACTAAGTCTAGCTCACCATCTTTTGCGGGACACGTCACCCCCATGCAAGAGATGAATGCCTATAAATTCACTTTAGTTCTCTAAATAAGTGCAGAACAGCAAAGCAACAAGAAGCATAACTATTCCTAAATTGCTAGAAGCATTACTCAATCACATAGAATTGAGTTGTTAGAGATAGAGGAGAGAGAGAGAGAGAAAGGGAATTAGTCTTTTGTTTTTCTTCTCCGGTATGTAAAAAGTTTTCTTTTCTTCTCTAATTATTGTTGTGTACCTGTAGTTAGCTATTTAGGGAGGAACGTCGTGCGCTCATTATTTTCGAAGTGAAAGATTTTTTGAACTACGTCTCATGTTTTTACCTTCAATTGAAGAGTTTTCCACTTTAAAAATACCAATGTACTGCAGGTAATTTTCTTTGCTCATTTATTATTTATTTGGCTTATTAACATATAATATTATTTACAAATGAACGTAAAAGATCTTTTAATGACCACGTTTTCCCCCAACTGTTTTGTGCAAGATGTCCAAAGTTCAGGGAGTTTTTAAAAATTAATCATATATAGATGTTTGTGATTAATTTACCTGAATACGGACAACAACAATAATGATAATTCCACCATGTCGTCCTCACTCTACATGGGATATTCAAATAAATACGAAAATACCCCACCTTTGCTTACAATTATTCTTTAAAGTGTCCAAAACTCTCTCTTTTTGGTAAAAGTTAATGTTTGGCTAAATTATGATTAGCAAATTTTTTTTATAACTTTGTCGTAGATCGAAGCAAATCCTAATGTGGTTTGAGAGGAAACTAAACCATCCATGCTTTCCTCAGATGCTTCTCTTTCTTTTGCCCTATCTCAATCTAATTGATACCATAATCTCCAGATGTTAGTCACAACCCAAATCAATCTCCAAATCCTTGAAGCCAATTACGTACATTATAACTCAGATACCTACAAAAAGCCTAAATAAAATCCACAAAAAAGGAACCTATAGAATGACTACAATTCTCAAGCTAACCTTCTAACCGGCTGTTAGGGTTATATATCCTCTTGTTCTCTACATTGTTCTGATACACTCTATACTCGATTTTGTTCACCAATATCATAAAAGCTCTTACATGTAGTCAAGCCATTTGTAAGTAATAGTTCATACTAGCTTCATTTAGTCAAACATGTCATATTTTAGTTTATGGCATTAATGGTGTCCTTCACAACGAGATATCATGGTTTTTCTACTTAATCGTGCAGTAATATGAGCAGAATCATGTAGCAATATAGTGGTGATGAGTATGTAGCGTATCTCAATTTTGGTTCAATGTTCCATTATCTTTTGCAAATTGATTTGGAAATGTATGTCCAAATTATTGGATCATCAGTGAGCCCGCAAAAAATGTACAATAGTTTGAATGCTTAAGTGTAACATTTTTAAGTTGGTTGGATTTATGTAAAATTTGATATTTCTTAAGTAATTTCTCTCTTCTAAGCAATTCTTTGTATAAAATGTCAAAGCTAATTTTTCCTATGTGATGTAGTATAGCTGAACCATTGTCTGACTATAATCATGCTTCCAAAGACAATGAATCACCACAAGAATAAGGTGTATTATTTACTTGATATATTTATGGGTTATGGTTTCTTGAGAGAACAGTTCTTACGATTGGTTGCTTTTGTTTGGAGAGTGATGCATCCAAAAATAAAAAAAAAAAACTGTTTTTGCATTTGGATGTTACAATAAGTCATAGAGTAACACTACCTGTGCCTAGCGTATGGGGTGAATACTAGTTACATTATAACTCCAATACCTACAAAAGCCTAGACAAAGTCCAATGAAATGAAACCTACATAATAACTACAATTCTCAAGCTAACCTACTAACCAGCTGTGAATTATATATATACCCACTTATTCTATAAGTTGTTCCTGATGCACTCTACACTCGATTTTGTTTACCAATATCAGAGCAGCTCTTATATATGACTAAAAACTTAATAAAGCTCTGGGCTTTTCTGTGAAGCCACTGAGTATTGGGCCTTACTGAAGCCCAATGTGAACCAGAACCTTTTGAAATCTGAGCGTATCCTCCTCAAATTCAACAAGCATCAGCCAGCGGAACAAGAAAACAAACCAAAATCGAGTTTGTTTGCTTTATAAGTAAAAGATAATAACCAATTACTCAAAAAATCAAAACAAAATAGTTGCTCATATTTGTTTTGCCCAGAAACACCCTGACGTTGAAATCTCAATCTTTATTACCTTTAACCCCACCCACTCTCGAATATGGAAATATTGTTATGCCATCGCTTCATACCTAAACTCAATCATTATATAATGACATAGAGACAACATATTTTTCCTCTTCATACTTTTTCTCACTTTTTTGACTACAATAGAGAAAATGGGGGATTGGGATTTGAGCTCTCTTCTTCTGTTGTTGGTAGCTGCAGCTTTTTGTAGTGTTAATGGAGCAGAGGAGGAGTATATCTCCGCAGTTGGGGATCCAGGGATGAAGAGAGATGGGCTGAGAGTTGCTGTTGAGGCCTGGAACTTTTGCAATGAAGTGGGCCATGAGGTTCCAGGGATGGGAAGCCCAAGAGTTGCTGACTGCTTTGATGTTGAGCGGATCTCTGATTCTTCAGGTTTGACTTCATTTTGTTGAGTTGATATTGTTTCAAGTGTTCTGGGTATTGATCAATTTGGGTTTTTGAGAAGAGGAAATTCTTCTTTTAATCTTCATGTTCTTTTTTCTTTCCGTCTTCGCTCGTTTTGTAATTTTTGTTTTTTATTGGACTTGGTATCTAAAATTGATCAAGTTTATGAGGACACAATGAGATTGGGTGTTTGGTAAAGTTTTTCTTTGGTGTGTAAGATTATTTTGTTTATTTCATTATGAAGATGACAACATTTTAAGTATTAGGAAAATTGGGTGTTGATCATTTTGCTACTTTTAGGAGAGGGATATTTCTCTTGCAAGTATCACATTCCTTTTTCTTTCCATTTTTGGCACTTGTTCTGGTAAGGTACTTTCCTTTTACTTGTATTTCTTTTTTATAATTCTTTTGGAGTTGTTATCTGAAAATGTTTGTGATGATTTTTTTTTTAAATTACGCGAATAAGTTTGTGATGGTTTTAGCACGATAGAATAGTATGGTGAATTGCATTTGGGATGCTATAGTAGATATTAGCATTTATCTTCATCAAAGTAGGTATTTGGTAAAGTATTGGTATTTTCTCCGTTGTTATTTTACTCCGTAAAGTTTGCAGCCTCTGTTTCTTAGAACACTGCAAAGGAATTCTTAGCTAACTTAACTGCAAATGTTTGGACAAACTTAAAGAATTGGTGACATCTACTTTTGTTTTGTTTTTTGCAATTTCGTTTATCCTTGCAACGAACGTGTTGAAATTGGTCTTTCTTATCGTCCAAGCAGTAAAAGCTAAGACAAGTTCTTTCATTTTAAAATCAAATATTTTTGCAAAACTTTACTATCATCCTGGTATTATTTAGAATAATTGGTTGGGTAAAGTCTTGTCGAAATCAAACTTTCTGTTTAAGAAACATAACCTGCATTCCGTGCTTCTAAAATTTCCTAAGTTAGATATGGTTGCTTACCTATTAACATTCTTTGCTTGTACTGATATTTATAACATTATAATTACTCGTCCCATATGAAAATGTTAATTAATTTTAAAGTAAGTTTTAAGAAGAACAAAAATTGGGTTCCTTGTCAATTTACATGAGTATTTCCTAGCACTGTGATATCTCTGACTGACGACATACTTGTAGATGAAGATGAAGATGACGACGACAAATGCGACGCAGATTACAAGATTATCCACAAAGTAAATGAAGTGGATAACAAGCTAGGTACCAACAATCCTCTAAGCACAGACACCTACGCAGTTCAAAAGGAGTTGTATTTAGGCCAAAAATGTGAGGTTACAGATGATGATCCTAAACATCCATGGCAATTTTGGATGATCATGCTCAAGAATGGGAACATGGACACCTCAGCAGGTCTCTGCCCGAAGGATGGCAAGAAAGTGGGCCCCTTTCCACCGGAATCAAGATTCCCGTGCTTCTCTCCAGGGCATTGCATGAATCAACCTTTGATATATCATAACTACACTGATATTGAGGATGGTTCAATGATGAAGGGGGTTTTTTATGGAACTTGGGATCTAGATGACGATTTGTCGAAGGGTTTGAATAATGTCTCGTATTATTCAGTAACTTGGGAGAAGGAAGTTGGTGAAGGTGGATGGAAGTTTCATCATGTGCTCAAGACTTCTCATAAGTATCCGTGGCTTATGTTGTATTTGAGGTCAGATGCTACAAAGGGATTATCTGGAGGGTATCATTATCCTACAAGGGGAATGTCAAAGATTGTGAGATATATCCATCTTTTCTTTACAATTTTTGTCTTTGCTTATTCATTTATCTTATTTCTGCAATTTCTATGACATAAATTTCAGTACTACTGAATTTTCTCTAGAACTTAGAAAGATGAGAACTTTGCCTATATGATATACTTAAGTCATTTTCTTGTATAATTACAATTGCAATCTTCTAGCTGTGATAAGCTTCCCTTTTTCAATGTTCAACTATGATCATATTCTTGTCATCATGTCCTCTTTATATGAACCATACTGTAACGTATAAGATTATAATTATGATTACTGTTGAATTTTCACTTCATTGGAGCCTCAGTTTTGTCCTCACATTTACTGACTTTTCTCTTTAAAAGCTCCTCTTGAATTAGTGCCAGAAACAGAACAACTAGAGTGTGAGATTTATGCTTCTTGGGCGCCCCTTCGGAGGTTAATATGATATTTTTCTCCTTTTTCCTATTCTAGGTTTATATACAAAGTAAAACATTTTCCCGATCTAGGGGTAGATTATAAATCACGAACTCACAATGTTCCCCAAGCTATTGACAAATTCTTCAATTTAGTTCCAGGACTTCCAGTCAAAAAATTACCGTCAACTGGTTTATTCATGATATATATCATAACACCTTCAGCAAGTATTAACCATTAGTTCACAATATATCATAAACTTCTCACAACTTAATCTTTATAATCCTTGTGGACTATTATCTCACAATGATGTGCTTCAACTTTTATTTATTTCTAGTGCCGTCCTCATAGTCGTTACCCTCTGAGCAATTTCATCTTTTGAAAATATTTTCAGATGATTTTTGTTTATTTCCAAGCTAATCAACCTTATCCATGTTCAAACTTTAGTACTAAATTTTTATAATGAAAGAGGTTCTAATTTCTCCTTTTCCTCTTGTTCTATGCTGATATACATCATCACACAGTGATATCAATGCTAATGCTACATTGTTTACTTGTTGCCATTAAAAATATAAGCTAAATTTTCCCCTATTTTGAAATATATCCAGAATTCCAAATCATGAACATTAACTTGTTTAAAATTTAGTGACAACTCGTAATTAAAAAAATTTCATATATGCACAGATTCCACAATCCCCCGACTTCAAAGTTCGACTAACCCTAGACATAAAAAAGGGAGGAGGCCCAAAAAGCCAGTTCTACCTAATGGACATGGGCAGCTGCTGGAAAAACAACGGTTCACCTTGCGACGGCGATGTAACCTCCGACGTCACCCGATATAGCGAAATGATCATAAACCCAGAAACGGAATCATGGTGCAGCCCTTCAAAGCTCGATGGGTGCCCACCATTACACACTTTTGCCAATGGGACCCGTGTGCATCGAAATGATACTAGAAACTACCCCTATGGTGCGTATCATATGCATTGCTTCCCGGGGAATGCGCAGTATGCTGAGGAGCCGTTCAATATTTGTGATCAGTATAGTAATCCTCAGCCTCAGGAAATTCTTCAGATATTGCCTCATCCCGTTTGGGGGGAGTATGGGTATCCGACGAAGAAGGGCGAGGGGTGGGTTGGAGATGCGAGGACTTGGGAGCTTGATGTTGGCGGGATGTCGCACAACCTCTATTTCTATCAGGTATATATATTTTTTTATGAAATGTTACAATTGGATCAATTACGGAGCAAAATTTTGACTTCAGTAGGATTCGTGGATACATTTATCAAATTTATGACAGTTAATTGATTTTGGGTTGGTTGCGGATAGACCCTGCTACTATCACCCAATTGCGGATGGACCCCCCTAAAGTTCTATTGTTTTGTTTCAGATAGACCCCCTGTACTATCGCTGAATTGCAGACAGACCACCTATAGTTCTTTTGTTTGGTTGCGGATAGACCCCCTGAGTGAATCACTTTTTGAGTCTTTTATCTTCAGGAGGTCTATTTGGCAAAATAATAATAATAATAATAATAATAAATATAAATATAAAAGTTAAAAATAAAAACAAAAAACAGAAACGAAACATTTCTCTCTTTTCCTGAGAGTAAAAGAGTCAAAAAGTTTTACTTAGAAGTTCTATCTGAAACAATAGTACTACAATGGGTGTAATCCACAATTGGGTGATAGTACAGAGGCCTGCAATTAAACCCTTTGATTTTCAGGAGGAACATTAAAACCTTTATTTGGTTCAAAAGCATGTTTAAGAATAGTATATTAAGCCTCCTTTGGACATAGAATTCATTTTATCATGGATTAGGTTCTTTATTACAAGCACAAAAGGAACAAAATAAATACATTCATACATGTCAAACATGCTTTAATTAAATAATTATACATATATATATATACACACACACACCCCTTGGTATCATGTTTTCAATTTCAGAGAATGGTTGTGTCCGATACACATATCTGTCAAAAAAACTGTGTTTAATTATGTGTTTGTCCACAAAGACAGCTTGAAATACAGACGCATAGGCCCAAATACAGTAGGCTTAGTTTTTTTTCAGATTTGCAATACCACTCTACTAGTACTCAACAATTCTTTTGTTAATAATTACAAGAACATCATCAACCATATGAGGGTGGAAGTAATGTGGACAATAAGGATTGAGAGAATTGGAACCTCTCAGGATCCCCACATGAGCTATACTAGATATTTGAACTTTGATGCAAAAGTAATCAACATAAAAATTACTTTATCATCTTACATTCATGCAATAAGAAAACTCTTGACAACAGGGGCTGATCTAGCTTGATAGTGGTATCATGTGACATCATTTTGCTCAAAAAAAAAAGGATAGAACCACTTAAAAACTCACCCCTCTACAAAAACTCACCCACTGGTGATCCCACAAAAAACACACAGGATTCATCCACATGTTCACACCCAACCCCGTCCCACTCAAAAAGCAATCCTGCACCAGCGCACCGCAAGTTTATACCCCTGCGATCACTTTTCAGGAAGGCCCATTTTAGGTTGGACACTTGACAATTAATTTATGCATCATGTTAACTTACCTAGAAAAAGAAACATCTCCTATCTAGACTATGCGATTTCTAACATCTTACCTCACGAGCATGATCATATCCATTAGAAAACTAAGTGTAATGATCACTACTCAAGTAATTTGAAGTGCTATTTCTTTATAGCATGTAGAGATTACATGTCCTTATACTAGTCAATTTTAATGATATCATAGGTACAAAAGCACATAGGGAACAATATAATTATCAAAAATAAATCTATAGTCAAGAAAGAATAAAAAGAATAATTTGGGGAATAAGGAATTTATTGGCAAATGATGAAATTAAGGCAATAAATATATTGGGAATAAGTATGATTGTTTGAGATGATTCAATAACTAAAAAGAACATGCTGTTTATTTTTGTATTAAATATATTGTTAATAAAATAACTTTAATACATTTAATAGTTTGTTATGGTAAACAAAGGTAATTTTTTGATATGTATTGAACAAAATTGCATTTAATTAATAATGTTATTAATGACGTGATTATAAACTTTTTTCAAAATAAAATATGGAAATTCGATGGAATCTTTTTCTTTTAGTTATTACTTATGCGGTGACATCACTCTCTTGAATTATCCTAGATCCCCGTTGTTTGTCAAAAACACAATATTTACTTTATCATAATACAGATATAACAATCAAAAGTTTTCAAACTAGATGATATAGGATTATATATCACATGAAGAATTATACATAACTATAATTATATTTGCAGTTTCCAAGAGAAAGTTATAGTTATAACTGTTATGCTTGTAGTTGCAAAAATGTATTTTTTAGAAATGACTTGTAACCAAATTGATAATATATTTGTTCGATGCAGGATCCTGGCACGGCTCCAGTGAAGAGAAGTTGGCCTTCCCTCGACGTTGGCACGGAAATTTATATTAGCGACGTGGATCAAGTGGCTGAATGGACAGTCAGCGATTTCGACATCTTAATCCCAAAGGCTAAACCTGGATATATTTAAACTGTACCTATAGAGAGATGAGATTTATTTCCAGAAATTGTATTCAAAAAAAATTTTTTTTTTTTCATCTTTAAGGCCAATCAAGATAGGAACTAATCTCTCTGTAGAAAATATCAGGCTTCGGCATAATCAGCTCATTTATGCCTCTCCTTGGTCAATAAATGATATTTATCATGTTTTTTTTTTTGTGCTTTCTCTACTGCGTTATTTTTTATAATTATTGCCTACGAAATATTTTTAAGCATCTCTCAAATTACACAATACATTTGCATACATCAGTTTATCAACAAGATTATAAACAATTTTGGCACTAGGATTCCTCAAAAGAGCAAAGAGAGATGTCATACACAAAAGATATACATTGCAAACTTATTGATGTAGGATGCACGTAACAGACAAATTCATGAAGGAGCCAGATCATTATGAACTAAAAGCGGATACGTACGTATAATTGACTTGTTTGCAAAGAAATAACCATATCTCCAAATCTAAAAGGCAGATTCTGACATATTATACATGTAAATTGTTAATCTCAAAGAGACGAAGCCAACCAGATTGTCAAATTTAAAAAACTCATTAGCAGTACCCATCTTTGGTAGAATTTCAAAAATAATTAGCTTTTTATTTGTTTTACTAAAAAGTTAAGAGTCTAATTAGGTTATGAAACAAAATCAATTTGATTCATATTGAATTGATTTATTTCCCCTATTATGGATCTAAAGCCAAACCCAATTCCATGCCCCCTCGGCCTCTCCGTGATTTCTGGTGAGTGTGATACTTGACAATGTTGGTATAAATTCTGAACTCTTGCCTTGTGTTTGTGATTATTATTCTTCTTCTGTTTCTTTATTGTGATGGCTTTTTCTTTCTCTAGGATTATATATGTTTTTTTAGCAAATGAGTATTCTTTCTATGTTGGCTAAATAACACTTAACTGGAAAGATCTTATAGTCCTTATTAATTGAGGCCATTCTCTGAAGGATTTATTATGGATATCTGAAAGAACGATGATGACTTTGAAGTCCAATGACAACACTCCTTGAAGGTTGACAAATATATGATGAAGAACAACGTTGACGATGCTTTTTGAAAAGTTAAGCAAAATCCTTTCTTCTTTGAAACCCTAGCGCGCACTCTCTCTCTCTCTCTCTCTCTCTCTCTCTCTCTCTCTCTCTCTCTCTCTCTCTCTCTCCTCTTTATTTTTCTTTTTAAAATAGGTTAGGAACTTCTATGAAAAATGAGAGAAAGAAATCCTATACACAGCTAAAATGAATGACTGTGGCTCAATCTTAAAATCTGAGAATCAGCCCATCAATCATGATGATCACTTGATCATCGATGATGACTCTTTGTCATTGATGATTGGGAAACCTCTAGATTATTTTGTCATCAATGATTACTTCAATCATTGATGAGGCTTGGATCATCGATAATTAATATTGATCATCGGTAATTGCCTTTCCAGTCTGCTACTGATTGTTTGATCATGTCTCACTAAAACATTCATATCTCGAGCTATACATCTTTAAATCTGACGCAGCGCGGAAGTAAAACCTTAGAATCCACTAAGGGGTGTTCTCTGAATCCACAAAGAACAATCTCCAAATCCATGAAGAACTTTAAATCCACGAAGAAATTTAATAAGAGAAATTTTATTAATAAAAGTTATATGCCTCTAGGGCTTACAAGACTTTTATTAAATAGAAAAATAAACTAGACTCCCACTATGATCCGAACTTTACCAAAAATAGAAATAAGAAAATTCTTCTTAAAAGACTCCCTATGATTAGGGAAGTAAGTCGGTCAAATTTGAAATCAAACCGGATTTGCTTCCTCATCAAAACAGACTCCTAAAACATTACCTAAAATAGTAAGAAACTGACAAAAACTCTGATATCTTCAATCTAGAGGGAATTTGGTGAAACAGACGGCGGCAAATCGAACAACGGTTGGGTTGACTCCGTCTCGAAAAAATACGCGATTTACATATATAATTCGTTCAATTCCGCCGTGCGGTTTGAGAGATATGACCTGTTCTTTGTTGCAAGTTATTTTCCTCGACCGGGCCTGTGCTTGGGCTTGTGACGGTCTTGTTTCTCTATAAATATGTTCGCAGTGCGTTCTACATCAATTCCCGATGTAGGGCTCAGCGTTCGTGACTTCCTTGGGCATCATCTTCTCACTTTCAGTACCTTTGCTCCCCCTTCGACTCCTCTTGGGCATGAAGCACTAGCCCTGCTCACTGACCTTCGCCTTATTCATTTAGCTGGAGTGATATTATTTTGGATAGCGATTGCCTCAGTTTGATGCATATGATCCATGGAGTCATATACTATCCTCATGAGCTCTCTGGCAGTATGGGAGACTGTTGGTTATTTCTCAAGGATTTCAAGACTTGTTATGTTCTACACATCCACTGCTTGCCTAATATTTGTGTGCCCAAACTAGCTCAGTAAACCTGCAAATATAAATGTGCCTTCTTCTTGGACTCTCATAAGGGTCCAGACTATATCTGTAATTAGCTTCTTTTGGAAGCCCTTTTATAGAATCGTTCTCTATTCCTAAATAATAATAATAATAATAATAATAATATGCCTAACAAATAACCCGCTATGCTAGTTTTTCGGATGCAGCTCATATTTACTTTGACATACAGTTGGCTTATATAATGATGATAGATTTTGCGATGGCTTCAACTCTAGTCATGAAGTTTTCAACACGGACAACGCCGATGACCTATTTGATTGCACACAAACAAAATATCCCTTTCACGGAGGATTAGGGGCTTACCGCGTGGAGAAAATTTTCGCTCTTTGCAATTAAAATTGTCACATGACATCGAAGTGCAATTGTAGTCTCATCAAATATCTCTAACATTTCATTTTTATTTTTTTTTTCACTACATCTTTTGCCAGTATTTTTGTTAATTAATATTCTTGTTGACCTATTAGCAATCCCGAATAGATATCAATTATTTTCCGAAAATATATATTAGCCTGGTGCATCTATCATTATTTATCCATGCGGCCGTGCTAATTTTGTGCATCTATCATTATTTATCCATGCGGCCGTGCTAATCCCATTTATTTAACTAGCAAATACAACTGTACTTGAGTTTAGAAAACAGAGCACATGGCAACACTAAAACATTCCATAATCCAAATAAAAGACTACATCGCCGTCAGCAAATCTCTGGTTGTTCCTTTCATTCTCCCCCTCAAACTCCTCGCTCATGCTTCAATCCCATTCACCCGCTTACCCGCCCACCCCTTAATCACCTCGACCACACTCTCAACCCCCTTGAACGACGAACCTCCCTCTTTCACCGCTTCCCTCGCCTTCATCCCGTACTCCCTCGC
>JBAKGM010000279.1:10184127-10199170 GCA_037177215.1 Asparagus racemosus | reverse complement strand
ATATGAGAGAGAGAGGGTATGAGCTGGCAGCTCATTTTGCAAAATGAGCTGCCAGCTCACTGCCAGTGAGCCCCACCCCGATGTGACTAGTAGGGGGGCTCATGTGGCATTGAGCTAGCAGCCCATTTTGCAAAATGGGGCTGTCAGCTCACATACATTTTTTTCCTATATGTGTGTGTGTGTGTGTGTGGAGCTAAGAAGCAAGCAGCTAAGTGGCATTAACACAGGTATAAGACAGACAAGGGCACACAACACTACTCTAAAACAATATATATGAACCCACTCTAACAGCAACAAATGTCATTTACATGATACTACTTCATGATTGAAGTGTATGTGCTACAGTTGACGGGAGTGAAACAAAATGCATCTATAGTCTGCATACATATCTATGGAATGACTCTTCTGCTACACCAAAACTCCAAAGTTATATAGTGAGGGTTAAGAGATAGTTTTATACTCTAACATGCTCCTGCAGGTTGAGCACCCTTCTTATGGGGCGAAACCTAGACTATCAACTTTTTTAAAATCCTTTTTAAAATTCGTGCTCAGTGGAAATTAGACCTAGGCTATGCTGGAACCATGTCGAAAAAGCCTGCTACTATACTGAAACTCTAAAGTTATGTTGAGTGTTAAGGGTTATAGTTTTATACTCATAATATCTTATACAAAAACCCAAGTTCCCCTCACATATAGGTGCTATCATCCTACTAATAGCATTAGGATTGAGATCTGAACTTACCAATTGTATTCAGCCAATGCTTAGTTGAAGTGAATCCCTAAGGGAATGGAATCACTGAAATGTACAAGCATTTTTCTTATAGTTTCCTTCTAAATAAAAGAAATAATAGACTGAGCTCAGACTCCCTTCTTTGTCTGATATAACACCATACTGTAAACTATATTGTTGCAATCACAAGAGCCACTCATGAGCTGAGTTGAATGAGAAACACAGCAAGCAGGGCAAGATATTCAAGCAAAGGATTCAATAGTGCATTATTGTTGACAGACCTCACCTAGAATCCTTGTGTAGTTGCGAAGTACTAGAAAAAGGAGAGATGCCTCGGAAAATAGAAAAGAAATGGTATATAATAGTGATGAAAGGTGCATGGTATTGTATGCCTCAGAATGAAATAGACAGAGGTCCAATGCCATTAGGACGGATCAATCACAGAAAAAATGACAACACTCTAGCACTCTTTTTTAGCAGGACAACTATGCCTTAGATCACTTAGATGTCATAGAAAATAAATTGAGCGGGTAATAAAAATAGTGTTACTATTTGATACTTGTGTCTTTGATTGTATGTGTGAGTGATATTACTTGCTCGTTAGTTTCTCTGGTGCTCGTCAAGTATATGCTCCTAATATTCTGTTTAGCAAAACTTGAAGTCCAAAAATTAAATTTCCAAGGATGAACAAAAAAGTCCAAAATAATGCCTTAATCTTATTTTTAAACTATTATCAAAGGAAGCCTTTAGGATATCAAGACAATGTCCTTGATTTGCCAGATAACATTTAGTGGCAGTGTTTATCTGCCAAAGAATAAATTCGGAAGCTCTTACTCCACGCTACTGAATAATTGTTATTATTATTAGTTTTATTTTTGCAAATAGTACACAGTTAATCATGACTTACATAGGCTTCATTTTGTATAAAGTGCATATTTATTGCAACCATATATGTTGGTGAAGAATGCTGGCTTCATCTTAGATTCTCATATTTAACACTTCCCAAGGTTGTGTAATACTTCCAAACTTTAAACACAAAATGGACATCTAAGCAACAATAAATTATCTATCTAAGAACTTGTAAGAAGGAAAGAAATATTTGATTATGACAGCAGATATTTTGCACATACACCAGATCTGAAGTTTCAGTTAGCAATAATTCAAACACAAACACCACTCTGACAAATTCCTCAGTTTATAGTTGTGAGGTTTCCAAAGATGATTTTGCCTCTAACGATTAACATAATAGAAGGTTTGAACATCAATCATCAACAAGTTGATTATTATGAACTTAAAACAATGCAATGCAACAAATTGAAATCTATGGAGCATTCAGAGAATAACTTTTTTGATTGCACTTTACTCTCAAGAACCCTAGCAGAGGTAACTTTTTTCTTTTAAAGAGAACAAGGGCTCACTTTGGTAATGAAGATTTAAGACAATGAATTGCAATTAAGGGATATGGTCAACACAATTTCATGGTTGTTTATAAATAATAAAAAAAAGAAAGAAAGACCAGCTCCTCTTTTCTATTAAAACACAATGAATAAAAGGCATCTATATCAGTGAACCAATTCCACTATCTGCAGCATGAGCCTATCCTCTCCCTCTATGCAATAGCATTTAAAACTTTCAATTAGGCTTATCAAACTTACAAATTTCATGTATTTATAACACTAGCCATCACGCCTAGTAGCTGCATATAAGTTGTTCAAAGGTCAGACATCAAAAATCAAACAACCACCTAGCATAAACTTAATGGTAATTCGAAATTTAAAGTTGGCAAACATCTACCAGTCAAAGTTATCAAAGTCTTTTCCCCAACCAAGTCAAGTCTAATTATGACAAAGATCAAAGAACCTACAAACAATTTAAGAAACACCTTCATATTCAAAATGCTAAAATTCTAAAATTCAATCAATAAAAAAGTGCCTAAAATCCAAAAAAGTTATTCTTTCCTCCCCGCAAAGAACAAAGAATAATTGGCCAATAGCCAAATCTTTTTCCATCCTTTGCTCATTATCTGACTTAAGATGCAAGCATTATCAGTATCCACAGATTCCCCATAGCACTAACAAAACTCAGTAATAATGTCAAAATTAAAATTTG
This sequence comes from Asparagus racemosus, assembly GCA_037177215.1. Classification (NCBI taxonomy): domain Eukaryota; kingdom Viridiplantae; phylum Streptophyta; class Magnoliopsida; order Asparagales; family Asparagaceae; genus Asparagus; species Asparagus racemosus. Next base: position 10,196,331 of record JBAKGM010000279.1, on the reverse strand, counting down.
AAACCTAATTTATGATAATAGCAACAACCTAAGGCCAATGTGCACAACCAAATCATCATTATAGTTTCAAAAAGTCCTCCATTAACCATCAAAAAGTTTAGTTATGACAATAAAAAGAACTAGCAACCAAGATTAAATGTGTCGATGCCACTACTTAAACAAATCATTTAAAAGAATGTCGAAACTTAAAAGAAAAAAACCAGATAAACTTTTAACTCTTTTTCACGATCAAACGAACAAAATCACATTGAGAAGATTACCCATTAGAGAAAAACCCAATGTGTTAACAAAACCTAATATTGATAGCAAAATTTATAATATTCGAGCACAAAAAAAACCTAAGAATTAAAATTCATAAGATTCCTAATTAATACCAAACTTAATTCGATAATATTATCAATGTTAAAATTCAGGAGCCAAACTGAAGCAATGTCAACGAAACCTACAAAAATCAAGACAACCAAAATTAACATCACAATCAATCAACAGAGAATCTTTCCTCCTGTAATAGAAATCTAGCAAGCAAAACTAAAGGATTCTAAATATCTAATATTCGGGCATAAAAACCCTAAAATTCTTATTAAGACAAATCTTAATTCAATAGCATTATAAAAGCTAAAATTCAAGGAAGACAACTAAAAGTAACGCTCAATTTTTTTAGAGAGAGAAAGGAATTAACACTACAATTTAAATGCATCAATTCCACTTCTTAGACAAATCAACTGCAACAATGAACCAAATTAAACAAAACCCAGACCAAAATTTCACATTTCTTTGTTTCCAGAGTGAAGAACTTGGTCAAGATCAGACTGAAGAAATAACCCATTAGAGAGGCCTATACGTCAACAAACCCTAATACCCACAATGCTAAATTTCTAATATTCAAGCATAAAAAACCTAAAATTAAATTTAGTAAGGTTCCCGATATTAATAACAAACTTGATTCAGCAAAACTATCAATGTTAAATGTACCAATCCCACTGCTTAAACAAATAACCCACAACAATGAACCAAATTAAACAAAACCCAGAACAAAATTCCGGCTGTTCTATCAAAATCCAAGAACTGGGTCAAAGTCAGATTGAGAAAAAAGATTACCCATAAGCGAAGCTTCAAGCATCTGAAGGCTCATGAGGACCTGATCAGTGGGGGTGAGGGCCCCACCGCCGCCCTCCTCGGATTCGGTTCCGATGTGGGTCATGCTGTAGAGGGTGGAGGCCATGACCACTGCCATTGTTCCCGCCACGGTCTTCACCATCACCGGACCTCGGCCGCGCTTGAGGCGGTCGAGGCCCATGATGGCTAGCTTTCTTAATGGGGTCTTAAAGAGGAGGACGATGACGATTGAGACCTCGGCCGCTAACAGGGCGAACAGGAGTTGGATCATGGCCGTTTCTTTTTTCCCCCTCTTTTTTCCTCTTTTGGATTGTTGAAGGATCAAAGCCTCACAGGGTTTTTGGGTTTTCAGTTGGAGATGGCGAATTCATATTGTTGGGTTGAATTTGTATCTGTTGGGGTGTTGGTTGGGTTTTTACTCCAACTAGAGTGCTGCACGTGCAACGCACGGGTGTCTATTTCCAATGTTTATACGTAGGCTATAAGTGCGTATTGCAATGATAATTTTATGTATCTAATGTATATTTTTATTATATAATAGTATTTCAAATTAGTTTAATTTGTATTCTACACTTTATTAGATATCAAATCAGTTTTTCTAATCATAAAATTTATTCATTCTGTTTATGATTTCAAAATTATAAATCAGTTGCAAATAACCCATTAGGATTTCAAAATTATAAATAAATCCTGATAATTTTGAGAATTACAAATAGCACCATAAAATTTAGAAAATTATTAAATGCTCCTTTAAAATCCAAAAACTACAAACAATTCTAGAAAATCTAATAAGTGTTCAAAATTGCAAATTACCCAAACAACCCTTAAAATTTACAATTAGCCCCTTGAAAGTTTTAAAAATTACAAATATCCCCTTAAAAATTTTACAACTATATATTTAAAAGTTGTACAACCAGCCCTATGCTTGCTAAAGTAACAATCACATTGCTGAATATTTCAAAAAATTAGTTATAATGCCTTACATTTTTACAAACAACACCTCGAAAGATTCTAAAATTAAAAACACTCTAAAAATTTACAAAAAGCCCTCTAAAAGTTTTGTAAATTATAATAACCCCATGAAATTTTACAAAATAACCACTTAAAAACTTTACCATCACCCCCTTGAAATAGTTTTAAAAATTCTAAATAACCCTCAAAACTTTATAGACAGCACCCTAAAAATCCTAAAATTACAAGTGACCCCCCTAATTTAACATATTATATTATAATATTATAATACATTACCATCACCCCCTAATTTAACATATTAGTGCGGGGAATTTGTGAGATTTGGGGGGGGGGTGCATGGAAAATCCTTTGTTCTTAATACTTGGGGATGACGGAACTTCCTACAACTCATAATCGGGGGTTAGAGAAAAGTCCTACTCATATCTGTGTCCCAATCTCGGCGAACCAAACATGAGTATTGATTAAAAGCAGGGCGTTGAAATCCCACTCATTTTTTAGTTCTTAAAAATTATATATTTTTATTTATATTTTTATAAAGGAGAGATTGATGGGTAAGCTGACTATCTAATTTTGAATTTCAAACTTAAGATTTTAAAAATTCCTACCACTCAAACCATCTACTTTAACTAATAAGAGAAACTCTATTCTCTTATCTCATAATTCATGGTGGGTGTGAAAATAGTATTGAGATTGCAAGTGCACACTCAAGTTATAGTATAGATACAATGTCAATCCCACGAAGAAGGTGTATAGAAAATATTATAAGTTGGATTTTAGAGTTATGTGTGGACAAAGAGAAGAGAAAGTGACGAGACATAAAAAGTGTATGATTATTTACACATGAAAGAAAACTAGAACAAGAGGGGAGAAAGAACGTGAACAAATAAAATAAAATAATGCATAACAAGGAGGAGAAATAAAGAAAATAGAAAATAAAAATGAAATTAAGACTAGAAAAATTAACCAAAAAGAGAAACAATCAAAACAAGCAAAATATAGAGGAAATCAAGAGAGAAGATAGTAATCTAAAATTGAATCCACTAGTTAATTTCATTTAGGATTTATGAACTACTCTCTTTTTATTGCATTTTACTTTAGATTTATTAAGCATAGACTATCAAACCACTTAAGGAAAGTATAATCAATCAAATTATCATCCAAATAAAATTATCATTCATGAAAAGAAAAACAATTAGATAGTAATTCTATAATTCATAAACACAACCTATCAAACCATTTAAGATAAGTAAAGATTATCAAATTCTTCTTCTATCAATTAGTTCTCTAGTTGATTATCCTAAACATGATCATTTTGAGCACAACAGAGCAATCTAAAAATCATAAAAGAAATCAAACTAGTTTCATATAATTCTTGAATTCCTACAAGATTTAGTACTCATTTTACAAAATAAGAACATAAAAGAATAAGAAAAGAAATCTAAACTATAAGAAAATAAAAATTAAATAACAAAAATAAGAACAAGAACTAGAAAATAAAAATTTAAACTATGAGCATAAAAGAAATCTCGCTAAGAAAAATAAAAGAGTATAAAAGTAAATCGATACTATAAAAAAATGCAAGAAAATAAATTCTAAAAAGTATAAAAATAAATAATAAAAATAAAAGAACACGAAAGTAAATCTACACTACAATGCATGAAATAAATCTAATATACCAACATAAAAATCCTAAAACATGAATTTCTAAAGAATAATAATAATAATAATAATAATAGAGAAAAATAAAAACTTACCTTGCAAGGGGTTAGCCCCTTGAAAATAAATATTCATCTTCATCAACAAAGAAGAATAAATAAAATTAAAAAAGGAAAACCTATTTAAAGGTCATCCTCTCTAAAAATGAGTTTACAAAATTTTTTACACTCCAAAACCTCACTCTACCTCTCTATTTATAAATAACAAGAACCTCTCACAACTCTTAGATTTGTCTTGGCCCCCTAAGTAACCCTTATAACCATAGAATTTAGCTTAGGCCCCAAGTAACACTCAGAACCATAGAATCTCTCAAAATAATCTACACTATTGATTCAATAGTTGAGAAATGACTTTGTGGGCTTCATTTCTCGTGAATTTAATTCATTTAAGATTCTTGGGCTTCTCTTGAATGATCTTGGACTTCTTAGGATTTAGCTTGGCCTTCAAATAATTGAATATATATTAAATTCAGATTTCTATCATAACCTGTTACTACTGATGAAATTTCTAGAATTTGTTAATCTGGATCACAGTCTCATTGAGATAGACGATTTTCATATATAATATGTTAAATTCTGCTTTTCAGATTGTGAGATATCGCCTTTTCTTTACGGTTGACCATTCTGAGCACGAATTTAACTTTGTTTCTTTCCTGTTTTGATTTGATTCTCAATAGCAGACTAAGTTATTAATAATCACTGACCAAGAAAGTGATGAGTGCTGAGATTTTGCTTCTAAACTTAGTTGTGGATTTTGGATTTAGGCATTCTAGATTTCATTAGAGATCTTTTAGGTTCAAAATAATCTTCATTTCAGCTCTTATTCAATAATTATGTATTACCTACAAATTAAGATAAAATAATATTATTAGCAGATATATTTATTCAATAAAATAATATTATTAGAAAATATATTTATTCAAATAAAATAGATAAATGAGGGTATAAAAGTGCAATAAAAATGTAATGATCAAATAAGGATTGGATTTGATAACCTGAAACTTTAAGCAACCACCGTGTGTCGCCTCAATCCTCGATCAACCTGTAGGTCTACAGAAAAGCAAATAATTGTGACCTATGTATCCAAATAGGTCCACGTTGGTTAGCAATAAGGTCTTTTTGTATCCAAATCTATTTGATTGTTTTAATCCTATATCTCATACAACAACTCTTCGAAACATGTCTAGTTTTTCCACATAATGAGCATATAGAATGATAAGTTCCATTGAAAATAAGATCAAAATAACCAAGATTATTACCCTTTTACAAAAAAGGTTAAAACTTTTTAAGTTTTCCACAATATGAACAACCAAGTCTAGTTTTAGCTTTTGCAAATCGTTGATTAGAAAGAACCATGTTAAGACCTTTTGAGCCAATGAAAAATTCTTCACGGCCTCTTCCAAATCACTAATTTTAGACTTTAGTTGTTCATTTTCGGAAACAATTGTTGTGCATCGGGTTTCAAACTTAATTTGTTTGGATGACAAATCACAAAATAACTCATTTATCTTAGCAACTAATTTGTCTTTTTCACATTGAATATTTTTGAGTGCTTAGATAAACAAGAAATTTGATTTTGTAATTCAGAATATTGTATACATTCAAAAGAGATTGAATCAACTAAATTCAAATTTGAAGAGGAAAATTCAACTTTTTTTTTTACAAAAGTTTATTTTCTTTCTTCAAGTTTGTATTCTTCTTTTTAGTTTCTTCATATTTATTAGCTATATTTTTAAATGAATTAACATCTTTTTATACTTAGAATAAATATCATCATAAGAAGGATATACCTATTCATCTGAATACTCACCATCAGAATCACTTGAGTTACTTTGATCTGAATGTAAAAATAGAGCGCCTTTTTCTCATTAGACATTTATTCCCTTATTTGTCATCTTCACTTGTATTAGCTTCAGACTCATCTTCATCTGCCAAATCTCAGGTTGTAACTTTAAAACTCTTACCCTCCTTCTTTTCCTTTCTGTTCAAAGGGCATTGATTCTTGTAGTAACCTAGTACCCTACAACGAAAACAGATTGATTTAGTTTCAGAATCATTTGAGAAATTGTTATTTACATGTTTAGTAAATTAATTTCGTCATTTCTGAAGGTATTTCTGTCTATTCTTTGATTTCAGAAAAAACTTGAACCATTATACAATAAGTGTAGATTGATCATCTTTATCATCTGAACTCAAGTCTGAATCAATCATCTTTATCATCTAAACTCAAATCTGAATCAATCTTCTTTTTCGATTGGGATTTTTCTTTCTTTGTACGTAAGGCTAACGACTTTTTCTTAGAATCTTCTTCTAAGGAATCCTCTCTCTCTCTCTTTCAATCGGATTTCATAAGTGAGGAGATTGCCTATAAAATCATCAAGAGTAAATTTAGAAAAATTTTGAAGTTCTTCTATTGTTGTTATCTTAGATTCCCAATCCCGAGATAGATAACGAAGTATTTTTCTGTGTAGCTCCTTGTTATCATACTCTTTCCCTAGCGCTTTTGAATTGTTCACGATATCGGTGAATCTTGTGAACATCTCCTATATGCTCTTCGAGCCCTTCATCTTGAATTTCTCATACTTGCACCAGCATAGTAAGCTTAGCCTCTTTAACCTGCAAAGTTCCTTCATGTGTAATTTCTAGCATTTTCTAAATTTCCTACATAGTAGAACAATTAGAAACATTGTTTAAATTCTTTAGCAGCAAGAGAGCAATATAAAGCATTCATGGCATTTGAATTATAAGAGTAAATTTGTTTACGCTATGGAGTCCACTTATCCTTAGTTAGAACAACTGTAATACTATTTACCACAGTAATAGGTTCCTTATACCCATGTTCTACACTCTTCCAAACATCTAAACTGGTGGACGACAGAAAAAGTTTCACAAGTGCTTTCCAATATGTGTAATTAGTGTCATCGAAGAATGGGGTCAATTGATGGCGTGTCCTTTAGAAAATACTGAAGTGATGGTAAGGCTTGACATCTCTACTCTAGGTTGTCATACGTAAAGATGGGTAACGAGGCTTTGATACCACTTGTTAGAACTAGATGCAAGCCTAGAGGAGGGGGGCTGAATAGGATTGCTTGCTATTTCAGATTAACTCAGAATATTTGTTCAGTTTCCAGTAGTGTCAGATGGGTTTTCGGGTTTTTTGGGCTTCCTAGGCCTAACCAAACAGGCCCTAAAAAAATCCTTTAAAAAATGACTTTTGTTAACAAATACTCTTAGGGCACTTGTTAAGAATAATTAATTCACAATTACCTTAATTAGTAGTCTTGGCAATTGAAGAACTCATGAATAAAGTGCATGAGTTATTTAATGTTTTGCACATGTCATAAATTTACTAATCTTGGTATTTAGAAAGTACATTTCTTAAGAAAAGTTATATTTTCTTGAGAATAATTATACTTTCTTGAGAAAATTTGTATTTTTATAAAAAATAATATATATGAGGAAGAATATTTTCTAAAGAATAATATTTTTCAAAAAATATATTTCATATTTTTACATTTTTTGGGAAAAATTATGGCCAGAAAAAAGTAAATATTTGGAAAAGAACTACCTTTTACAAAAAATGAAAATAATATATTTTTTTCGAAAAATTATTTTTCAGAAACTATTATTTTACATATATTTATATATATACCCTCAAGAAAATATAACTTTCTGAAAAACGTACTTTTTAAATATCAAGACTAGAAAAGTAAGATATGTGAAGAGCATTAAAAAGCCCATGCATTTTAGTCACGTGTTTTTTCAAATACCAAGACTATTAGATAGGTTGAGAGCCTAATTAACCCCCTTTGTTAACAAAACCCTAAAAATATTTGCATTAATCACCATATTTGCTCTAAGAAAAGTTGCCAAAGTCGTTAATAGAAACTCGTACAGGTTGACAATCATATTACTCTCTCCTAGACTTTTAGCATAAATGAGATTTTGCAAAACCCACCAGCCTCCCAAAACCCATGCACCACATATATATTCTCAACTGCTCGCTTTTGGAAAAACAGCGTGACATGACCGTCGCCTTTTTAGAATTCAATATTTGATGATAACTTGCAGAATATCACTTAGGGTTGGGTGGAAGAACAGTCAACATGTGAATGATTATATATACATGGGAGACTGGGACTTTACCTAAAGCAAGGACACAACAATATATCATTCAGCAACTCAAACCTCACACTACCCACAAAAATGTTTCCCTCCCTCTATCTCCTCCTCGCCGTCCTCCTCACCGGAGCGCTCTTCCTCTCTCGTCGACGAAAGTCTCCGCCTCTCCCCCCGGGACCCACCTCCCTCCCGTTAATCGGCGGGCTCCACCTCCTCGGCCACCACCCGAACCGCAGCCTTGCCGCCCTGGCGGCCAAGTACGGCCCCATCCTCCACTTCCGGATGGGCTCCATCCCCACCATCCTCGTGTCCGACTCCACCACCGTCGCCCACTTCCTCAAGTCCCACGACGCCACCTTCGCCAACCGGCCCCCCTTCGAGATCTTCAAGGCCACCGCTTACGGCCTCAAGGGCTTCGCGTTCACCCCCTACGGCGACTACTGGCGCCGCGTCCGCAAGCTCTGCATCACCCACATCCTCAGCGGCCCCAAGATCGCATCCCTGCGGGCGGTGCGGACAGAGGAGATCGACCGGTTCGTCCAGACCCTGGCGACCGCGAGCGAGACTCGGTCGGCGGTGAATTTACAGACTCTCCTGTGGGACCTGGTGCATGATGTTGTATCGAGAACGATTGTGGGGAGGAGGTACGAGGCTGGGGACGAGGAGGGGGATAAGTTCAGGGCGTGCACTAAGGAGCTTATGGCGTTGCTCGGGTCTTTCAATGTTAATGATTTTATTCCGTTGCTTAAGCCATTCGACGTGCAGGGGTACAGGAAGAGGATGCATAAGCTGCACATTGAGTTTGATGAGTTGCTAGAAAAGATTGTGGACGAGCATCAGAAGGCTGAGAAGAAGGGGGAAGGGGAGATGAAGGATTTTGTGGATGTTTTGTTGGAGTTGATGGAGACTGAAGGGGAGGCTGATGGGGTTACATTTGATCGCCTCACCGTTAAGGCCGTTGTGTTCGTAAGTATAATAATTTTAACTATATATTATCACCGATCACTTGCTTCGATGCCATCTTGAACATCACGTACGTGAAATTTATTTATTTAAAAAAAAATCTCGTACACTAGGGAAGTAATGTTCTAAACCATACAAGCTAAAGGAAGTTGAAACCTCCAAATTGTCCCGTGCTCTCTTTTAATGTCTCAAGTAGGAAAATTTCTAATTGCAACAAAATTTGAGTAGTTTACTTCTTAGACTGATAATGGCCTTTTGACAGTTGAGATCCTGTCTCTCGTATTGGTTGGTCCCCACACTACTAGCCTTTCCTATGCATTTTCCTATAAAGAAAAGTTTTTGGATTTGCGTTTGACTTTATTTATTAATTAGGGTTTGTGTTTCCCAAGTCATTTAAAACTAGGTTCGGACTGATCTAGTTCTACTTTAAATCAATTTTAGTTTGGATTAGGAGAGGTGTGATCCAAATTAAAACTGGTATAGTGATCACTATTTGGCATAAAAAATTGGGTCAAAATTGATCTAATTTTTTGCTTAATAAAAAACAACTTAAAACTGGGTCAGATTCAGTTCTGATCAGACTTTAAAGAATTACCCCAAAGTACTTTGACTTGTATATATATTTACAAGTTGACTATTGACTTGAATATATGTTTACGAGATGACTAAAATAAAATCTTATGACTAGTCAAAGGTGAAAATAATTTCTTTCCTCCAAACGGTGCAAGTTGAAATATAGAACAGTTTAACTTAGAGGCATCATAATTCCCTTTGTTTTAACAATAATGTACATATTTGCGTTTCATCTTGTGGTCATTTACTATCTCCTCATGTTTGTTTACCAAAGGACATGCTGGAGGCTTCCATGGACACAATGCGCATACCAGCCGAATGGGCCCTAGCCGAGCTCATCAAGCATCCACGGATCATGCAAAAGGTCCAAAAAGAACTCGAAACCGTCGTGGGCCTCCACCGAAAAGTCGAAGAAACTGACTTACCAAAACTCGAATACCTGCACATGGTCCTGAAGGAGACCCTGAGGTTCCACCCCCTCTCAGGATTCATGTTCCACCACGGAACCGAAGAATGCGTCGTCAACGGGTATCGCATACCGAAGGGTGCCAACGTGATGATCAGTCTGTGGTCGATAGGCAGAGACCCTGCAGTGTGGGATAATCCAGAGGAATTCAGACCTGAGAGGTTCATCGATAACAACATTGAGTTCAGGGGAGACTTTCGACTGCTTTCGTTTGGGTCGGGACGGAGAATGTGCGCAGGGATGCAGCTTGCTTTGATTTGGACTCCGTTGATAATAGCTCAGATGGTTCATTGCTTTGATTGGGAGCTTCCAGATGGAGTAATGAAGTTGGATATGAGAGAAGCTTATGGATTCACTCTGCCACGAGCTGATCCGTTGAAAGCTATACCCAGGAAACGTCTGTTGAATATGTAATCGAAAACGGTCTATGAAGTTGAAGAAGATGCCAATGAGGGCCACATACGTACCAAACTGGCTTACAAGGTTTAATTATATGCAATAAGACATGAAATTTAATATGTAATTTTCCGCATGCATGGGACTAGTATTACCACGTTGTTGTATCAATTATATTGTAACATTATGCTTTTAATGGTTATGTATGGCTTGCGCTCTAAAAAGTTATACTGAGGATTATAAATATTATTCCGCTCTATATATATAGGAAGAATATTGCTGCTGTACTATTAGCCGTACTCTGATAAAATCATTATGTGTCCCTCTTTCATTTGTTAAATTTCAATTTTCATAGAGAGGATAGATTAGTGATTAGACGTGAAGGTCTTACATCGACTAATAAAAAGTTAGTGATTACTAGGTCTACGTACTGTCAAATTGAGATGGGACTAAAATTATAAATGAACAAGAGAATTAAATGAAGGTATTATAAACAATGAAAACCATGATTTGTTATACTATGAAAACCATGATTTGTTATACTATGAGCATAACAAAGTTTTAAAATAAAATGAACTATATAAGAGAGTGATGTAGCAGAAGCATAATCAAAAGAGATAACTATTCATTCTCGTACAAGCAAAATGGTACAAACCCTAGAAAACTGTAGGAATAAAAAACTTTCTGAAATAATAATTATCCATCTAAAGAGTTTCACAAATTTGTTCCCCTTATATAGGGTATAAAATAATGCAAAAGTACTAACAAAACCTTTCCTAAAGCATATATACTTTCTAGAAATAAAAAAAGTTTCATAAGAACTAAAGACTAGAGTAGACCAAAACTCTTCGACACGCAGTTTGAACCTGAAGATGATTTCCTTTGACTCTGAAACTTGATTGGAATGACAATGTAGTTTGACTTGTAGAGCCCTTCCCGAGTTTTCTAAAAATATATAATAATAGTGATTCCATGGAGGGAATCAAAAGTTATGATCCGTTGAAGTTGCACGTCAAAATTTAGCAAAAAATCATCCTCTTTTCTTGGATCGATTATCCAAGCTTCACACGATCCTATTTCTCCGAAAAGGCATCATCAATTGCCTTTGCAGCAAAGAGTAGAATAAAAAAGAAAATGATTTAAATCCCTCCTTAATTTCTATATGAAAAGAGATTAGTGGTTTACTATAGCCTTACATCTCGAAAAATTTCATGTTCCATTCCTTAATTTTGAATATGAAAATTTGAAATAAAAACTATACATACACTTATTTAGTGATCCATCTTTTTCTTTCTAATCTTAGAATATCATAAAAGAGAGAATGGTGTTGATGGTGGAAAGACAATTGAGCTTGTTTGATCTGAGGAATTGCATCATCCTGAAGATATTATAAATGAGAGATGAGTGGTTAAGGCATCTAATTTTGAATTGGCTAAAAATTTAGAAATAAAAGTCATCCATGCCTATAATTTTGAGTTTCCTTTATATGAATAAAATTTTGGCTTATGTTATCTAATTTTGAATTTCAAATTTAAGCAATCTATTTTCATCTCATGTGTTATGTTTAGAACACTATAAGAGAATTCAAAGAATTATATTATGTTTATTTGTCTATATAAGTCATTGGTATAATCTATTCTTATGCTCATATTCACAAGAAAAATAGAGTACATAGCAAATACAAAAAAGAAAATGCAGCAGATGTTGATGCTCAAACTTACGCTCAGATCAAACAGTCACTAACCGCGGTTGGGTTAGAGTTTAACGATGTAGGGCTCATTTCTCCTCCTAATGCGATGTCCGTCGGCTGCTCTTAACACCGAGGAATACCTGTGGAAGGGTCAGAGTTGGGATCTCCGGTGGCCACTCCGACGATCAAGT
>JBAKGM010000279.1:10165365-10175651 GCA_037177215.1 Asparagus racemosus | reverse complement strand
GGGATTGCTCATTGATCACCAATCCACTGTCACGAGTCACGTTTGGGGACTGAAAAGCGATTTTCAACGCCTACAGAAGGTATCCATCATTTCTCCATCTTTTTGCTTCTCATCAAGCAAAGTCCCGATGGATATCTCGGTATCGTCGTCGAAGAAGTTGGAGAGAAACATGGACTCCATATCATCCCAGCTGGAAATGCTGCCCAGTTTGAGACGGCGGTACTAATCGAAGACAGCTCCTCGAAGGGTGCCAACGAATGACCAAACTATCAGGGGCTCGTTTCCTGAAATCACTCCTAAGTGAGACTTGAAGTAAGTCAAGTGCTGAGTGGGGGACCCCTTTCCGTCGAACGGCGTGAAATTGATCAAGCTGAACTTTGACGGATACGGGATCGACTCCCACTCGCTCGGATATGGGCACGGTATTCTCGTTTTCTTCACTTCTTGAGCGGAGATCAATGTGTTAATCTTACTCTCAAGATCTTTGATTTTCTCATTTTCTAGGACGGTATTGCCACTGGCATTCTCCTGGCTACCCCTAGCGTTTTGCTCTTCATGGGGCTGTCTAGCACCATGGTCTTCTTCTCCGTCGATGTCATTGTCAATCTGATTGGCGTTATTACGATGATCGGTTTCACCTTGACAGTTTGTCAATGCCTAGATTTGCTGGTCATGCATTTCTCGCATTTGCTGCATAGCCATCTCCATTTCAAACTTGAAATTCTCCTTCTGCTTAGCCATAGCCTCTTTGAGCATCTTGGCTACTTGTTCGACACTGATCATTAGGGCTTCCCAGGGTTGTCCCTCACTGGAAACCGTGTTGTCGAAAGCCATTGTAGAGCCAGCATTTGATACTTCATCATCTGATGGCAGTCCCTTTAAGATTTTGTCATAATTGGGACGTCGGATCATCCAGGTGCACAACCGAGTTATCCGATCGGATGATCAGGGATCGGTACGACTTGACATCCCTATGCTCGTCATATTATTGGTGACTTCGGGTAATTCGTCCCTTTGAGTCGTTGATCTTCTTCCGTGGAAGCGCCTTGTTCTGGATTTCGGCATTCTGTCACTAAGTCTATCAAAGACGGAAACCCTATCCGGAGTTGCCTTGATGCAGCTACACTCCGATAGCACTACCTTGATTAGCCGGGAGCAGGGGCAATGTGCAGGCTTCTTAGGAGAACTCCTCTTTTAGGATCTTCTCGTATCCCTGGCACGATATTACAGCTCATCAGCATGAGTGCCGGAGCAACCTATCGTGCGTTGGCATGACCTCTCGAGTATAACGTTGTCGTCGTCAGACGAAAATGCCTCCTTCCGAGGATAGACTGTTTCATCAAAGCTTCCAAAAGTGACTCGCCTTGACGATCACCTGTGTAGGCGTGAAGTCTCGGCGGACTCTCGGACTTCGATTCTTAGTCTAGTTGGTGGAGCTGCAGAAGACTTGTTGCCTTCGTTGAGATGGGTACGACCTCCTGCATTAGGAGTGACCCGTGATTTCCTCAACGGACCCAAGCGTTCCTTGATGGTTGGCCTATTAGTCGTAGCAGGAATTGGCTTCGCCAAAGATCTGGACGTAGACGCCGGAGGCGATCTCGGCGCCGAGGCAACTTTAGTTGGGGCTCGTACAGCTTTTGGCTTAGACACCGGGGCAGGAGTTGGAATGCTGACGAACTTAGGCTTGGACGCCGTGTTCGTCAGGGTTGGAGTGCCGACGGACTAGGGCCTCCAGACCTGGCAGCTTGTTGGTGGCTTTTTGGCCGCCTCTTCCTTCTTCAGTTGACGGGCTTGTTGCACCAAAGCCCGTGCCTACGCGAGGAGTGCGCGTCGCTTCTGAATACGCTCCTGAAGCGTGAAACAGTTCCGTTTGACCCAAACCCATTCGGTTGTCGACGGTTTGGAGGGGCCATCAAACACTTGAGGCTGGAACCTCTACATCAATCTGGATCTTAGATCCACCTCGTAGCCGATCCCATCCGTGGATTCCATGGCCTTGGCGAACCTGCGGGCCATGCTCTGTTGTCACCTTTGTCGTGCTCACTTAGAGAGCGAGGGCACACCATCGGCGGTCATCTCGGGCGCTGGGGAAACTTGGGCTGCGGGCGCCGAGGAAATTTTACTGCTACTGGCAGCAGCGGGGTTAGAATCGTCATCTTGGGACTCTGTATCTGAGGCTCAACGGATCTTCCTTGCAGCGGAGATCTTCTTAGAGCGATGGGGAGAAGCGGATTTGGAGGAGGAGGAGAGATACTCCTCGAACTTCTGCTGGTTGAACTCGAACTCGACCTCTTCCTCGACCGGGATCGGGATCCGCGGCTGCAACACGACGATGTCAGACTTGAGACCGTTAGCTCCCACTATGGTCGCCAGCTTGTTCGCGGGAAAAATGTTTTGATTTCTATTGATTTGAATCTGTTACAAACTTCAGTCACTTACAATGAAATTCAATAAAAAGATCGCCTTTTTATAAGGCTTACAATGAAAAATCAAAATGATTACAACTTTATAACCCTAGTTGAACAAACGCGGGATTCGTTTATCGGATCCTCACTTGCATGGGTGTCTTTGCCTGTAGCGGGGACTTTTTGTGTCCGTGGACCACCACATAATCCGATCCAAGTAGAGACCTGGGTGCTAGATCTATGGATCTGAAGTATTTATTTTGCAAAGGAAATAAAATACTGATAGGGATCAACTCACGAAGGAGATGATCGCCGGAGTGGGTGAAATCTACAAGGAGAGGTCACGCACTGACCCTGAGATTAAGATGAAGCTTAATCTAGCGTGTGAAGATGTAGATCTAACCCGGATCGTCTCCTCGCTGTGTAGATCTGAAGTTGGATGAGTTCGACGCTTGCACGGGATGTGGATGTAACCTTTCTCCTTTGGCGGTGCTCAGATCTGTGCAAAAAGGCTCGTAGATCTCGCGTGAAGCTCCACAAAAATATAATGTTTTCTAACCCCTTCAAATGAAGACCCCCTCTCCTATTTATAGACAAGAGGGCGGTTCTGTGGCCGACGGACACCAGGGTGTCTCGGCCAGGCCGATACTCTGTTTAGCCTCTTTTCTTTTGTTTCCACGTTTGTTCGTTCATCCACCATTTTGTCCGAGCTCGTTTTCGTCTGGTTGTGTCGAATCAAAGCTCGGTCGATCGTTCCGTTGATTCTGAAATCCGATCGCCGTAATGTCGTCGCTTGAGTTCGTTTAATTCTGTCTTGTCGACGCTCGAGTCCGGTCGACTCGCCTTGTCGAATCTCGCTGAGCTGAAGCTTCGTCGTTGGATTTATTCCACGATACATTGCTTCGTTGACTTGTACGCCTTGCCAACTCACTTCATACGTTCATCGACTCGATTTATGCATTTTGTGGTGTAGTTATGTCGTCAGCGGTTCTTGGTCGCATTGCTTGATGGGTCGTTGGTTGTGAACCCACCGTCACGAGTCTGCTTTAGGTACTGATAAGCGATTTTCAGTGCCTACAGTTTGCTACCATTTTTCGCACAAACATAGAATTTACAACAAAAATAATATCAAAATAATACCAGAGAACACGCAAGAATTTATAGTGGTTTGGATAGAAATCCTACGTCGAGTTTTCCTTTTCACAAAGGGGCTTCCTTGCTATGACCAGAGTTCACCTGAATCACACCCCGATTCAATAGGCTTACAATGATCACACCTTGGAATCTACTCGAAAGCGGTCATCTAACCTAATTCCTCATAGATGAGTAACACCTAGCCCTAGCTCGTCCCAACACTTAATTATCACCGGGATGAGTATACTGTAAAAATAAGATAAAACAAACCAACCAAAGCAATCCGAAGATCTTACAGCCCTTTCTAAGCAAACCTTTCTTCAAAAGAATTGAAGCGAAGCTCGATGAAGAAGCAGTGAAGATGTTGAATTCAAGGGCAACTCTCTTTGTTGAAATGATCCGAAGATATTGAGCGTGACGAGAAAGAGTTTGATGAGACTCTCAACTCTTATCACAAGCCCTAGAATAAAATCTCTCTCTTTTTCTTAATGCTAAGAACCTCTGATCTCTTCCCATCTTATATAACCTTTAATAATAAAGGGAAAAAAATATAAGAATTATAGTAGAAGTTGGAGATTGAAGGCTTCAATGAACGGTTGAGATTAAATCATGAAATCTGTCAAAACGCATCGTCACCATCGATGGTTAAACACGACAATCGATGGTCCCCTATGCACCATCGATGACACCCTATAGTCCATCAATGGGCTGAAATTTGATTTCTGGAATTCATTGAATGTTCACTGTAATCCATCGATAGTGTAGCTGGACCATCGATGGGTCCCTATTGTCCATCGATGGTATGATCTTTTTTTCTCCAATTACATACTGTAATCCATCGATTGTCCTTGTGACCATCGATGATATCCTTGTGACTATCAATGGATCGATGGCTGAAATCAACATAAATGCTGATATTTGCATCGTTTCGCCTCGTAACTTTCATATACCTATTTATACCTGAAATGTATCATCTCAAACAATCATAAATAACAAATGAGAGTTTGTTATTACTCAAACAAGAGATATTGTACGAACAACGTTCTAACAAAAACACCCAATAAAATTTTCGTGTTTTGCCATGAAAAATCTAATAAAGGATAGTATTTGGTGGGGTGGAGGGAAACTTCGTAAAAAGGGGGGTTTTTTTTCCATAGAAATCACCTTTAAGATAGAGGTATTCTAAAGAAACCATCATCAAGAAATGCAAGTTATTGACATATCACTAGGGAAATAATTTAAGTAAAGCACTGTTTTATTTAATAAAGATAATTTTTTGGACAAAATAACCAAATCCTCCTTAAAGTATTGGTCAATCCTCAAATTCCCTCCTAAAAGTATTGATCAACTCTCAAGTTCACTTATGTACCCTATTGATCAACTCTCAAGCTCACTTATATACCCTCTCAAGTTTACTTATATACCCCCACTTATTTTTGGCGGCACTTATGTACCTAAAGTTTTTAAAATTTGCACTTAAATATCCTAAAGTTTTTAAAATTAGCATTTAAATATCCTAAAATTTTTAATACTTGCACTTAAACACCCTCAAGTTTGCGTAACTAAGGGTATTTAACTTCAAAATTTTTTTTAAAAAGCTTTAGAATATATTATAAGTTCTGCTGAAACAAATGAATGTATATAAATGCAAGTTTTAAAAGCTTTAGGGTATATAATTGTTGTCAAAAACAAGTGAGGATATATAAGTCCGAAGTAGGGGAAACTATAGGGTATTTATCTGTAATTAAGCCTAATTTTAAGTCAAGCACGTGGTTCTCCCTGTTGTTATTTTCCTATAGACAGTTTTTTTCCATAATCCAAATATTGATTTTATTTATTTTCAGTCACAAAACATTGTTTTCAATGTTAAGTCATTTTGTCGGGCAATTATTTTGGCTTTTTAGGTTCGAACCAATTGCTGTGGGCAAGATTACCAAATTTAATACGTTGCTTATAATGTTTGGTAGAACAGTTGGCGAGCGACTTTAAATTGCTTGAGGTAATGAGATTGGTGGATAAGAATTAGATAGTCGAGATGGGCCAAAGAAATTAAAATTATTTCTTGCTTCAATGCAAACTAAAACATGAAATAACTTTATGAACGATTCCAATTATTTTTGACTGACGTATGGGAAGTTTTGATTAAAATGTGGATGTCATATTTGGTCAGTTATAGTTAAACTTTTACAGTGTACGAAACGGTAAGTCTAACATAGCACGAGCATTTCAGTGCATGACACGAAATACGAGAGTGTGTTGCCGTCAAATTTTCGAGGAAACAAATATTGTTTCATTTTTTGGAATTTTTTGAAATTTGAGGAAATCTTCCTTGATTTTTACAAGTATGAGGGCACTCCCTTTGTTTTTTTTTCAAATTGAAGCATTTTTGGTTGTTTTCGTTATTAAAACACATCGATTATTACTAAAATTACTTATATGGATTTTTTTTTACTTATTTCATTATAAAATACTAGTATTTTACCTTGTACTAAGCACGATTATTTTCTCATGATTCAATTTCTGTATCACACTTTGAAAATTATAAAGACTCGCAAACATCGTTTAATACCTATGATATGAT
Organism: Asparagus racemosus; assembly: GCA_037177215.1. Classification (NCBI taxonomy): domain Eukaryota; kingdom Viridiplantae; phylum Streptophyta; class Magnoliopsida; order Asparagales; family Asparagaceae; genus Asparagus; species Asparagus racemosus. The sequence goes on along the minus strand of JBAKGM010000279.1, from coordinate 10,169,531 downwards.
CACTTTTATTTTTCATATTCTTAATTTAGTTTATGCTTATTGAAATATATATTAGTTAAGTAAATAATTCAAATTGAAATATATCATTAATAATCTTAATTAGCTAATTAAATATGTGAATTAGATATTTCTGTAATCAATAGAAAATATAATTTTTAACCAAAAATTTTATTTGATATATTATGCCCATCAATTTCCTCTTAGGACATGTTACGATTTTACTATATTAACATGTAAGATTAATATCTAAACATAAAATAAATTAAAAAAATAAAAATAATAAAAAGAATAAAGAAAAAGTAAAATGCTTACCTATTGAGCATTCATATAAAGAGAGGAGCTCTCAGTCCGTAATTACAAAACACATTCTTAACTCTAAAAATATAAAAAGTAACAATTCAAAATGGAATAAGTAAAGATTCGCATTAGGTAGATATTCATTAATAATGAAGAATAAAATTTAGGATAATAAAAAATTAATAGGGATGAACCTAATTAATTAAAATTGATGAGAAAAGTTTCTTTCTCGAAATCTTCTATTTTAATTACATAATAAAATTGGACAGTAGTTAATCTAAGGAAACTTGTAAAAAAATAGATTTTTGAAATAAAATAAATAAAGAAATCATAACTTGATAGTTATAAAATTGAGGAATGATTTAAATCTCTAATATTTTATCCGCTTTATTATGCCCATCAATTTCTTAGAACTTGCTACAACTTTACTCAATTAAAATGCAAGATTTTTATTTTAGCATAAAAGCTTAAAAAAGAAAAATAATAAAATGAAAATTCTTGCCCACAGGTCAAATCAAGAGAAGACACTCAATGCGCGATTCTAAAGCACCTTTTATCAATCCTAAAAAGACAAAATAAACAAACTAGAGCACAATGAAATATTTACAAAAAAAATTAAAATAAATAAAAAAATATAGATAAACCTAATAAAGGAAAAAAATTAAAATCAAGTTCTATTTTCAATGGAAAAAACATGATAATAAATATAATTAGCTGCAAAAAAAAAAAAAAAATACAGGCAATGCTCTTTCCTGTTGAGCCTATAGAGCCTAGTAAAAATATCAAAAGTGCTGAATTCCTTCCAATACCGTCGTATCTTTGAGTAATTAATATGGCAGTTAAGGGGTAAGTTCTACTTGGACGCAGGAAGGTGAAATTTATAACATATCTCAGAAATTTGGAAATGAATAAAAGAAAAAAAATATGGAGAATTAGCGGTGTTTCACACACAAATTCGAAAAAGAACCAAAATTCTCATGCTCGAATTTCACCTTTATTCAAAGAATGAAGCTGCACTAAAGAGTATAAATCTAAGTGAAAAATAAAAAAAAATTAAAATTTAAGATTATCTATTTGATATCGATAAAAAAATGGATGAATTTTTTCAGATTACCCAAGAAAAGACGTAGAAAATGATTTATATAAGAACAATTCTTTTTAGACCCATAGTTTGGAACCCTTACACGGGACAGATGAGTTGTCATGTTCCTAGTGGAATCCAAATGAATTGGATTTGGATAGGGTTAATTCCAACAATAAATATTAGAAATCAAGAAAAGAAATTTTTTTAGCCACCGCATCCCTTCTTCCTCCTTTGCACCGGCAAGCGCTATTGTCTCGGCTCTGGCACCTAAGGTAGCTTCGTCGTCCGGATCCCTATTGCTGTGACTGAGATCGACAAAGAATAATTTCTTTTAATTGGGCATGACTATCAAAACTAAATGATTTCAGTGTTGGTGGTTCCATAGAATTTTCGAGAATAAGCTTCGGAAAGAGTGGCACGTGACGGAGGGCGCCGGAGAAGTGGTTTCAGTCTTTTTGTTCTTATTTTTACTCTTGTCCAGTTCAGAGCCAAAGGAACGGCAGCAGAGAGTCGAATAGAAGAAAGTATTGTTGTGGCTGCTGCATTTTCATCTTCATTGGAGGAGATATTTAATTTCTAACAATTTGAAAGATTTATGGTTGAACTTTGGGATGTATTTAGGAGCTGGGATTGAGTTCATTATCCTAACTGCTTGAGCAAGGAGATAATTCTAATGGTAACGTTGTTGAGGTTTTAATGACGGGAGCACGGTCATCATGAATAATGCTTTTTGGACCCAAATTATGGGACTTTGTACAGGACAGTTGAGTTGGCTGCGTTCCAACGTGGCACTTAATCAAGGAACCATGCATACGGTTATTTTCGGTAGGAAAAAAAAAAAAAAAACAGAAAGAATTAGTTTAGGAATAAAATACACGCATTTCCCTCTCCTCCATTGCTAGCCGTGAATCTTTAATTCCTTCCTACTTACTCTGCGTCTTGCGCTTTACGCCGCCACCACTGGACTTTGTTTCACGCCACCGCCGCCGCAGCCGAACTCGTGCTCATCGCACCTTGCGTGCTTTCTCGCTGTCGTCGGCGTCTCACACTCCCTTCTCACTCCTAAAGATATCTTGTGTTCTTGTTGTCCCTTGTGTATCATGCTTCATCGTAAGGGTCGCAACCATTGTTGCCATTGTGGTGCCTCCAATGGCTATTCATTCCCTTTTTAACAACTATGTTTCATGTGCAATCAAGGCAATTACAACAATCTCAATAGCAAGAAACCCCTTCAACTCAGACGATAATCAAATCTAACATCACCAAATTTAGACCCAGACACTGTCGCAAGAAAAATAAATCAACAACAGTCTCAATAGCAATCGAATAACATGAATCCAAACAAAAAATATTTACATATAGACATGAACAATTTCATCGCGACATAGTCATTGAGTCATCGACAACATCAATAGGATGGAGCATTGAGACAGTGCTAATGACAATGACAGCACCACAATGACCGCGACGTCAATGACGATGAAAGCATGGCCAGTGGCAACTTAATATGGCGTTTGCGACCACAGGGTATTGGGGTTTCCCGCAGCATAATCACGAGCGATTCACGATGCCGACAGCATGAAAACACGAATTGACATTGCCCGCGACATGAGCCGGAAGCACCAGCGTTGCTTGCGAGATGAGTGCCTTCCATTTAAATATCCTTGTTGGTAGCAGAGGCCAAGAAGATGCATTGCAAGAAGAGCGTGGATTCCATGGCAACTTGGGGTTTGTTTTTTGCAACAAAATAAGATATTTGTAAACTATACTCTAAATTTCTGCAATCAAAGCAATTTAAGAGATCACTAATTCCAATTATTTGGTGAGCTCCTTGAGAAGTTAAGGGAACCCATGAGAGAAGCAGCAGTAGCAAAATCTCCAAAGCCCTAACCTGCGTGCGCCATTCGACGAGCTCCTTGAGCATCTGTTGTAGCATTTTGACCCTATCCGGCTGAGACCTTGCTGAACTTGTCGACGAGTGAGGAGAGATATGAATTGTCCTGCGCCGCTCGCCGGATGAGAAGCTTTGCCTTTGGGTTTGCGCACAGGAATTTGGGATCCATGTCTGTTGGAGTTATTATTATTATTAGGGAAAATTGCTTGGAGGCAGCAATTTAAATTGGCCCATGCATCCCCACCCCAAGCCCAAAGGCCATAACCAAAAAGCCCTGATACAAGCAAAAAAATGCAACCAACCCCCAAACAACATTAAATACACACTATCTAGAAAAGTATCTCCAAAATACCCATTCTTTCTGAGCGCTGTTACCGAGACCTTCTACCACGAAATTCAAAATCCTCTTCTCAAACCCTCTTCCAGCAACCACCGCCGACCAATTCGTCTTCGTCTTCATCTTTCTGAGCGCTGATACCGAGGCCTTCGTCGACTTTGTCTTCGTCTTCATCGTCTTCGTGGAAGCTTGCCGTCGCTCATTGTCTTCTTCGAAACCCTCTTCCCCTCAAGACCGCCGGCGCTCGTTGTATTCAGCTTCGGCGACTCAACTTTGAACTGTCTTCGTCGACCCTCGTGCTCCGACAACGACCCCCCATCGTCGCTGGAGTCCCTCGTCTTCCATTGCCGCTCGTCGTCTTCTTCAAAACCCTCTTCCTCTCAAGATCGCCACCGCTCGTCGTCTTCGTCATCGTCGACTCTTGTCCGCCGACAAGGACCTCCGCTGACCTCAAGCTCGACTTAGAGGCCGAAATTATTCACCTCACCGAACAGTGACACTCGCTGCAGAAAATATAGGATGGCGAATTCATCTTCTCAGTCATCTGAATCGGC
>JBAKGM010000279.1:10140088-10153981 GCA_037177215.1 Asparagus racemosus | reverse complement strand
GATGGTTCGTCGTTTGTGAACCAATCTTCACGAGTCAGTTGCGGGGACTGATAAGCGATTTTTTCAACGCCTACACCTACCAGAGAATCATACAAATAACACAGTAAAATGTAATCACTCTCTAACCCTACCAGAGAATCATACAAAGAAAGAAAATAACTCTCTCTATTTCTCTCCTCTCTAACTCTTCTCTCTTTTTCTCTGTCCGATGCCATTTCCTCATACTTCACAACCCCTTTTATAGGCACATGAAGGAGACAACAAGGTAGGTGGAATAGTGGGGCTACGAAGAAAGTTCGCAGGCTTAGACACAATTGTTGACAATTAGCTATAAAAAGAGTTCAGGCTTAGACACAATTGTTGACAATTAAGCTATGAAGAGACTTCTCGGGCTTAGCCTTAATTGTTGACAATTAAGGCAATCATAAGTCTTAGTTTCGCTATTCTCTTCTTTGCACTTTTGGATGCGCCTGTTTTGTCCTGCTTCCAACTCATGAACGAGATAAATTATCTCCACGCACTGCACAATGTATCTTTCCTGGCTATAACACAGTTCACAAAGGGCATCATTGTTATGAACCTATAACTCAAAGGCTTCGTATTGCCCGTCATGTGACCTTCTTTGAGAATATTTCCTATTATACTACTTCAGATTCAGATCTCTCCTTTCTTCAACTCTCTTCATCACCTTCCACTACTATACCTATATCATTGAAACCTGTACCTTCACTGCTCAGCTGACTCCCTCCTTCACTCTAAGACATGAAACGATAATTCTCTTGATTCATCCACATCTTCTAGACATCCACCTACTACATCACTTTCGCTGCAAAATGTCCCCTCTATACATGTGCCAGCTTCTCCCGATGTGACTCCTCCTCTCCACAATCCTCCACAAGATCGTCATCCCCCTGCTCGGTATGCTCAGTGTATCACTAGCACATATATTTCTAAGGTTGTCTCTTTTATTGCTACTATTCACTCTATACATAAACCTAACTCATATTCTGAGATAGTTAAGTATCCAAAATGGCAACAAGCAATGACGGAAGAGTTGGAGGCTTTTCGTCAGACAAATACTTGGGATCTTGTTCCTCTACCCTGCGGTGTTAAACCAGTAAGCTACAAATGGATTTATAAGGTTAAGACTCAATCCGACGGTTCTATGCAGCAGTACAAAGCTCATCTTGTAGCCCGGGGATTCTAACAAGAGTATGGTATTGACTATGAGGAGCCTTTTGCTCCTGTTGTAAAAATAACATCCATTCTCACTCTCATTGCTGTTGCAGCTGCAAAACATTGGTCTTTGTATCAAATGAATATTAAAAATGTTTTTCTTAATGGCGATCTATCTGAGATAGTGTACATGCAGCCGCCTCCTGGCTTTCTTGCTCCTCCGGGACATGCATGTCACCTCCGCCGTACTATATATGAGCGTTTTTGGCAATCTCTTCTATCCATTAGTTTTATTGAAAGCCTAACCAACTATGCTCTATTCCATCAGTTCTCAGTCTCTGGCACGGTCATTCTATTACTTTATGTTGATGACATGATAATTATTGGGAGTGATTCATCTGCTATTACTTCCTTAAAGTAGCACCTTCAGAGTCAGTTTGAGATGAAGGATCTTGGATCCCTTCGTTACTTCTTGGGTACTGAGGTCGCTGCCTCCTCTCCTGGTTATCTTTTCTCTTAGCAGAAGTATATTGCAAACATTCTTGAGCGTGCTACTCTCAGTGATCCTTCTATTGCTATCACTCCACTCTCCACTCCAATGGAGATGAACTTGAAGCTTCGACATGATGATGGCAATCCCTTATCTCAGCCTACTCAATATCGGAAACTTGTCGAAGTATTGGTTTATCTTTTAGCAATACATCCGGATATTGCCTATGCAGTACACATCTTGAGTCAGTTTGTTAGTACTCCGACTTCCACGCACTATGCAACTCTCATTCGGGTTCTTCGATATCTCTATGGTACTATATCCCAATCATTATTTTTCCCATCAGACTCTTCTTTGTCTCTTTGTGCATATTCTAATGTTGGATGGGCTGATGATTCGGACACTCAACGTTCTACTACTGGCTTTTGTATTTTTCTGGGATCATCTCTCATCTCTTGGTGTAGTAAGTGTCAAGTCGTTGTCTCTCGTTCTAGTACAAAGTCAGAGTATAGGGCGTTGGCAAACACCACAGTTGAGCTGAAATGGCTCCGCACTCTTCTGCGAGATCCTGTTGTCTTTGTTTCTTCCCCTATCACTCCATAGTATGATAATTAGAGTGCCATCTCTATTTCCACAAATCCGGTGTTTCATATGCGCACCAAACATATTGAAGTATATTGTCATGTGGTTCGACAAGAGCATGTTGATAATAACATTATTCTTTCATATGTTGCTTCTAAGAATCAAGTTGCAGATTTGTTTACCAAGGCTCAGACCATTTCTCAATTTCGTTCATTCTTATCCAAACTCTTGGTTTTCGATCCGCTGTGAGTTTGCGGGGGGTGTTAAAGTCATATCTACGGTGCCCATCAGCCTATGACTACAGTGTCCACTAGCTTAATACTACAGTGTCCACCTCTTTTTAGCTCATATTATATTGTGTAAATTTGTGTGTATATACTTGTAACTTACCCAAACAATAATTCAATGATAAGTTCTCTTCAATACCAAATTAACAGAGCATTTATGTATTTTCCTCCGGTAATAACCCTCATCCTACTAAGGCGATGAAATAGTCTGTCCCTACGTTGTAACAGTGTGATAATCTAATGTCAGAACATATCATAGCATAGGAAGTCTTTAGTTTTTCTTTTTTCTTTATTTTTCCTTTTTTAGTCTTAATCATTACATGAAATAGCCGACTAAAATATGAACCTTAAAATGAACAATAGATGAAGTACTATATAAAATTGCTGAAATGTGTTCTGACATAAACCATAACTGAACTTAGGAAAAACTCAAACCGATTAAATTCACCAGGATGACATATGTATGATCAAGACATCAATGAGTGCTTATATCAACAGCCTATATATGGCACCTACTGAACCGAGCTCCTTTAAGTAACCCAAGTATAAAATGAAAGAATCATTAATACTGGGACTGAACATATCTACACCATCATCGAATTAAGAGAAACACACTTCGCTAATGCCAGAGAAATACACAAATTATACAGCTCAACAGATATTGAGTTTGAACTAGCGTCATTGTAGCTTCTAGTAGTATAGATGAGTATAAATAACGAAATGGTGTATGAATAACAAAATGGAGCATGCCAGTCAATGTCTTTATTCAACATTTTGTAGGTACCCAGAACTCATAATAACCATAACACAAGTTTTCTCTAAAGAAAAAAAAAGACCAAATATTATGACCTATGAGCCTGACATCAATCTCCTAAATTAATAATATATAAATGGTCTAGGAAATTATAAAAAAGAAAACACCCCTAAATTAATAACGAATAAATGGCCAAGGAAATTATAGAAAAAAACTATCTTGCTGCTTTCCATAATTTCTGATGTGCAACTTTTGTGCGTGATGAATTCATTTTTAGCCTTTATGATTTAAGCATGTAATAAGACGAAACACTTCAAATTTCTCCATGTGAAAGATAGAGACCAGACAAAATACAAATATAAATGGATTTATTAGTAATAAGGAATCATATTCAACTTGCTGAAGTAATAAAGTGAAATAGTGACTAGAACGAGCAAGATCAAATTTCCGCAATGGGCACTTGGGAATACATACTTAATTAAGAAATGGTATCTAAACTATAACTAAATATTTCTACAGGGTCGTTCTGCCAATTGAAGCTCACTACATATTATCACTTAACAATAAAAATCTCAGCTTTACATTTTCATCTCTTTCTACATAGAGTTTACCATTGCATTTTAATATATTCTTGGTCCATTTCTCTATGTTTTGTTCACTCTATCATATGTAACTTGAACTCAGTAAATGCATTACAGGTGAAAGGATTTGTCGAAGATAAGAGGGAAGAACACGCAATTGACAGAAATCTTGTGCTTTTTTCCAGTTGACGAAGTCAAAAAGGTATTTGCAGTTACGGAAAAATGCCTAGAACCAGATCCATCAAAGAGACCAGACATGGCTGGGGTTGTAAAGATGCTCGAGGAAATAACTCCATACAAAGTATAGCTATTATTTCTAAATCTTGTTTCTCTACTCTAAAGAATAGCTTCATTAGTCAAATTCATCAGAAAATTCTTTTGTACGTTGCAAAAAATCACTATTCAAATTTCAACATATGGTGGTCTATGTACATCATCACCATGTAAAATTGCTGTCCTATAAGATGGTCTTAAATGATGAGCTCACTGTTGTAAATGAAGACTCGAGGTACAATTTCAGAACAAAGCAGTATATTTTTCATGGAATTAAATTCATTTATCTCATACATTTTATTTTTCTCAGTCTGGTGGTTGTTTCACAAGAGAATACAATAAAACATTATGAAACCCTAATAAAAGTATTAGGGGATAGGGGAACACCCAACATAATACACAATAAAACAGCTTTAAGTATGGTTTGTAATCAAATATAAATACAAGAAAACTCATGGAAATCAAATTCTGAACCGGGATGAAGATCTCAATCCTAACAAAGAAAATAGTAGACCCCTACTGTTTTGCCAATTCTCATGATATTGCTACTATTTATTGTTAGAGCATGCATATGCTTCTCCTACACCATCCTTAGCTGTGTAACTCAAAGGAAAGCTACGGCCTTAAGAACCCTGGCTTAGCTTATTCCCAACTCAGCTTACTGTTTCTATCACAAGGTACAGATTGCACCCTTCAATTCAGACCCCATGTAATCAGCCAATCCATCAATGAGAATACTCATGATGGATGATATTAAGGTCCCAACACAATCAATCAAGATGTAACCATACTTTAAACTATCACGAACGGCATCAAAAATTCATGACAGTTCAGGTGATACAGCTTCTCACCACAAAGATAGTTCCCCTATGAACTTCCTCTTTAGGATGGTCCCCATTCAAAAAATGATTCATCACTGGTCTCCTCATGATGCAAAAGTGAATTTCTATTTCGGGTGTAATTACCCTAAAATTTCACTTAATAAGAAAATATAATAGAATTGAAGTATTTGCGGTACTTATTTAATGTACTGATTTAAGTATATATTAAACCATGAAATAGTATATCATAGAAGGCCTTTTATGCATACAATGGTTGCATCCATAATTGCATATATATGATATTACAGATAAAATCATTGTATGCATAAAAGGCCTTCTATAATATATGATTTCCTAGTTTAATATACACTTAAACCAGTACATTAAATAAGTACAACAAATACTTGAATTCTATTATATTTTCTTATTATGTGAAATTTTAGGGTTATTACATCGGGTCTTTAAAAACTTTGACGAGTCTAGGAATATTCTACAACCTGCCTTTTCCCAATACTAGAACAAGCATGATTTAACCACCACCTTGACAGAAGACATCGATTGAGATCATGAAACTCGTTGTTCTCATCATAATTTTACAGACCCATCTAAGTTTTTCTTTTATTTTTATTTTTATTTTTTCTCATAAAATTAACACCACCATGGTTTAACCATCCTCAAACTCTTTTGGGTCAACCAGCTGCAACCAAATAAGGCCACTTTCACTTTATCGGGCTGGCTACCAATGTTTTAAGATGTAAATTAGATATCATACCATATAGAAATATACAAAAATATTTTCATGTAGCCATTGGGTAACAAATATGATGTCATTAAAATAGAAGGAAAATGTTGATATAAAAACAATCAGTATACATTTTCTTCATTCAAGGCCGTACTTAACAATCCTTTTTTTCCAGTAAAAAAATGTATAGTTTGTATTTTTTATTGAATTATCTATTTTGATTTTAGGCAAGACAAATCATAAATAAATAAAAAACTACAGCATTTACACTAGCGGTGTATCCTTCCCTCATAGTTGTCAATTCCCTTTTCTTGTCCCTTAGACATGTAATGAAGAAATTAAATATACACTACAATATTGCCTGATTATCTAACAAATCAATTTATATCACCTACCAGTAAATAATGACTAAAGCCTATAGTTAAGATGATATTACCCTTAAAATGTGTAACTCTGTTCTCAAATAGAAAATATACAAGCTTTCATGTACTGGGAAGTTAAGAGGATAGAGTTTTTCTCAAAGTAATATAGATCACCATATTGTATACTATTTAGTTTTATTTACAGACAACCTAAACCACAGAATTTTCAAGATAGGAAAGTTCAGGGAACTAATGATACATACTTGCATGAAAGCTAGTTGAGGACTGCCACAAGCCCGTTAGAGACAGAGGCCTTCAAAGTAGGGGATACAGGAGATTCTCCAAAGAAAGCATCAAAGAGGGATGCAGTCACATTTACTGACTCGATTTCAGCATCTATATTGCTAGGAAATCCATCAGATGAGATGGAAACCTGTAAATACCAGAAAGTTCAACAAAAACTCATGTTACACGTTTTCAAGTAACCAATTCTTCAAATATCATGGAATACAGCTCAGCAGCCCATACAATATTCTGAGTAATTACCAGCATCTTGGATGGCTCTATCCAGGTTAGAAGTATGAGGGTTCCTTTCTTAAGATCACGGCCCTGAAAGGTATTGCGGAAATTTGATAGTGCAGATACATCCACAGCTGTGGGTTCCTTGATCCTCGGAGAAATGACATCATTTAAGGCATTCCAAAAGATATTACCATCAACATCTCTTACTAACATTATTTTTAATGATTTTGCAAGGGGTGCTGCAGGATAAACGAGTAAATCAGTTTGAATTGAATTTTTTTTTTTATGAAAAAGAAAAAGAAAAATGTATACTGGTGCTACCATGGAAAATGGAGCTGAAAACTGAGGAATCCTTCAAAACATCGTCAGCTGATTTCCCTTTCCAGGACTCCGACAACTCTCTGATAGAATAATTGGCATAGAATCCTGAAGCATAAACTTTCACACCAATAATTGCAAAAACCTTCTCTCTATAACCTGCACTTGCAAAAACTTAGTGAGATTATTAATATTCAACAATATAATTGACTTATTTTGAAAATACTAGGATTTCTCATTTTCCTCAATATGTGGATTTTCATCTTTGGGAATTGGTCGATACCTCTGACCTAGAAACAGAGAAAGGGTGAGGAGTACCATAATCAGATGCAATTAATTTAGCACACTGCATAAGAACCAGAATGGGAATATGCATACTTCTGATTAAGCAGAATATTGCAAGTGAATCTCCCCTAATGAATGTATTTAATAAAGATAGTTTTCCTTTGATGCGCCCATATGGTAAGGCATAAAAGAAATTAAAATAATCTCCTAAAGTGAAGCAAACATGATAGCATTCACAGGTGACAGTTTGCTTTAATGTCCCCTCAAACTCTTAAATCTAGTTTGCACGCAAAACAAGTTGAAATAAGAAACAAAAAGAAAGAAATATATACTAGAATAATCCAAACTCTTTGGGGGTTCCGCTTGCAAATGAATTGCCTTGCTTTCGTCTCACTGGCTCACATCTTAAAAATAAAATAAAAAAATATTGAGCGTTCTATCAATTGTTTAGATGTGCGACTTAGAAGAGTGCTTACCCATGTAAACGTGATTGGACTACTTCACATTTGTAACTTATAGATAAAGAAGTTTTCTTTCTTATAGTTTTCCTTTAAGTTTTTCTTCGTAGAACTTATCACGGATAACCTACAAGTCTACAACATGCACACACATGCAGAGAGAGGGAGGGAGGGGATTCTTAACATGGTACAAAAGCAAGGTTACTAATTCTACTGTAAAAACGCCCCTGCAATACCTCAGGACTGTTGACAGGTCAACTACCACAAGTCTCATCTTTGTGCTCCCCCTGCCTTCCCAAATAAGAACCCTCAGCTCTTGGCACCACAAGTTCTTCAGCAATCAAATATATATAAAAAAAAAGTCCCCTTCTCTTTTCTCTTTGCAAGAAATTTGCTCTTGCAGATAAGATTTTCTCATAAAACTCTGATTCACATATTAACAATGGGAGTCTACCAGTCAATCACCTCGATGCATGGACGTGGCCACCACATGTCTACTGCATTCTGATGCAGTCACCAACATGCAGTCGCCAACCCAACATTCAAACATTGAGTGAGCACGAATAAATCACCGGCCCACCAAACCCAACTCACCTATCATTGACCATGCATTGCGATTCCATATTTATTTAGAAATAAAGAATTCTTCTATCTCTTCATCCCATCCAATCAGCCAAAAATTTGGGCATCCAGCAAGTATTTTCTTGGTTTCAGATCATTCTAGCTATCGCGATTCAAAATGGTGAAAATAGTTTGATTTAGACTTTAGAGAAAAACAGCAAACTATGGTCTAACAAGCAAAGTTTTAAGCAAATTGTTTTAAAAATTTGGAAACAAGCTATGTCGTGTTGCATTTTTCACTGTTTCTAATATTCCTCACTGTCATAACAACAATTTATATCCTCCCTATGGGATGATCCTGCACAGATTGCATCCATATTTCACTACTCTAATAATCTACAGCATATTTCACTACTCTAATAATATACATTATCCTATGCTTCAATTTGTCACCCCATCCGGCTATGTCATATGCCATAACCTCAGGCATATTTTAATTAGCTCTCACATAATGCTTTGCCTTGGTTTCTTCTAGTACCTGCAGAAGAATACCTTGTCCTCTGTTAAAAAGACTTAACTTTTCATCAATCATACTAATAAATCAATTAGCTCTTTGTACCCATTCAAATGATATGACCAAATGAAACATTGGTCTCTGAATAATTACATATCTATAAACAACTTAAGCACTCAAAAAGTCAAGTTTCTTTTCTAATTTTAAGCCCCAATTCATGTTGTGTGATAAAAACAAGACAAAAGTTGAGGGACAGTAAGAGGGTCACGGATGTATTGGCCAAATATCATCTGTGCCTTTAATGTTTGGTAAGTCATCACTAACATTACTTTCGTCATCAACTTAAGTCTTTTTTACATACTTCCGTTAAATCTTGTTAAAAAGTGGTGACGGTGACCTGGCACTGCCATGTGACTGCCACATCAGCAAAAAATTTAGTGAAAGTCCAAATTTGTACTGCCACATTAGCAAAAAAAAAAGTGGAAATACAAGTTTGTCCTACCATGTCACACCCACGTGAGCAAAATTTTACGGAAGTTTGCAAAAAGAACAAGGCTGATGACAGAGATGACATTAGCGACCCCCACCGATGCACCGATGACTTCCAAACATTAAGTACCCAACTAATATTTTACCAATACTTTAGGCACATCCATTGAAGTTTTGCATCAAAACAAATACAAATGTTGAGGATCAGCAACGGACCTGTGCCAAGCAATACGAAGGAATCCGAGCAGCCCGGAACAGTCAGCTCCTTGGGAAACTTCACATCGGTCGCAGGCTCAACAACGTACTCTGTACTCCCAACTGCAAAACATTAGGACCCAAGAAAGAAAAACCCATTTAGCTTCTAACACGAATTTCATCAAATAGCTTGTGCTCAAAGTTGATATTAAGCAAAATGTGAATAATTCTAGGGGGAAAAAACTACAAAACCCAAGTGGGTTTCTAATCTAAGTAGAGGTCTGAGAGCAATTCCTGAAGCTCTTGGGGAGAGAGAAGAGAAGGGTCTCTTTATGGGGAAGGTTGAGTGGAGGAACTTAGGTGGTAATTTGGGAAGAGAATGAGACAAATTTGAACAGTTTGGGAACCGAAAGAATGGGGGAGGTATGAACGAGAACACAGCGGACATTTTTTTTGTTTCAGAGAAGAGAGTGATGATGGCTCCAAACCTACATGAGAATGCGGAGTGTGGATGAGTGATAGGGAAATCCAAAGAAGGCTGAGGTGTCAGTTTTTTTCGCCTCATCTTTACTTTTCTTTTATTTTCTTTTATTTTCTTTCCTTTTTCTTTTCTCCCCCCCCCCCCCCCCCCCCCCTTTTTTGGCTAATTAGCATTTAAATACCTTGTTATGTCTCCTAATTTGCACTTATATATCCTCACTTGTTTTTGTCAGCACCTATATAAACATTGCAGTTTAATACCTTAAGTTATGTGGATGTGAAAAATTTTCCTTGAAAATTACCATGTGACACTTACATGCTAATTTCAGAAGTATTTAATCTTCAATATTTGTTAAATTTATCGTTATACCTATGAAAATTCTATTTTAAAATAGAAATGGAGTAGATTTCAAATAGAATTAAAGGTAGGTTTAATAGTAAATTTGATAAAAATTGAGGGTTAAATAGATCTAAAATTAGCATATGAGTGACTTTTTTTTTAGGTTTTGGTTGGGGTGGCAGGGGTGTGAATTCTCATATTTGCATAATTGAGGTATTAATAAAAAATTAAAAAAACACATGGGCATGAAAGTGATGCGAAACACAAGTCAGGTATTGTTGATGCTCGGATCACACAGTCACTAACCTCTGTGAGATTAGAATTTAGGAGAGTGGGGTCCGCTTCCTCTCCTAAATGCCTGGTGGTTGCTTGCGCGGGGAGGATCTCCTGCTCCGGGGGAGTACCTGTGGAAAAGGGGTGGAGTTGGGACCTCTGGTGGTCCCTCCGACGATCAAGTTAGCATGAGAAGAACATGAAGTGAAATCGCCATGTGTGTAGTGAGTATCAGGGCTAGGACTTGCTTACCTTGTTCTTTGGACAACTTACTATTTGTATGGAGGTCGGAGGATACTTTGGTCATTCTGGCTGGTGCTACAGTGAAGTGTGAGTCAGCTTTATACTTACGTATGTTGACTCAGTGATGGGACTAGAGCTGACAGTGGAGGCTAAGCCAGACAGCGGAGGCTGAGCCAGACAGCGTTGACAGGTGTCGAGTGAAGATTAGCGCAGGAGTTAGTACTGTTCTCTCGGCAATAATGGGGAGGGGATTAGTTATGCACGCAGCCAGAGAGCTCCGAGGTACCTTAATTATCATGTGAGTCGGGGGGATCAAGGCACTGGAGATCTAATTATTGCGACGGCGACGTGTTGTCGGGTCCAAACTCTGTATAACCGTCACCTAGGGGCAGGGGCTTGTGCCGGCCGAGTGGAGAATGTTGCGTCATCGAAGAGGTTGGCTAACACCGCCCTTCGCGTCGCCCACAAGGGTAGTCGACTTGGGGGATGGCTGGTTTTGTCCCCCAGGTCGACTTGTGAGGGTTGGTCGGTCGAAGGGTCATGGAGGACGACAAGTACCTCTATTCGCGTCGTCCCCAAGAATAGTCGTTTTTGGGGAATGACTGGTTACGTCTTCCGAGTCGACTCACAAGGGTAGGTCGGCCGAAAGGTCATGGAGGACGGCAAGTACCGTCATTCGCGTCGTCCTCAAGGATAGTCAACTTGGAGGACGATTGGTTCCGTCTTCCGAGTCGACTATGGACGACGGCAAGTATAGACATTCGCGTCATCCCCAACTTAGAGTAGTCTGAGCTCGTTTTCTTACCTTAAACGTAGGTATTTCCTTCAGAACTCGAAGGGCAATTAATGAAAAGTGTTCAGGACCATAACAAGTATAGTGCAAACTAGAGGAAAGAATAAGGTATTTTATATTTAAGTGCTAATTGGCCTTTTTTCTCATTTCCCATTTTTCCTTTTTATTTTTGGCTAAATAAAAAAGAATTTATATTTTTTATCAAAACTATAGGAATACCTTCAGAATTGTAATTTTCGATGGAATCTAGAAAAAGTTAAATCAACACGTTAGTTTGGTCTCTACTAGGTATAATGAATTTTTTTTCCCGAAAAGGGAGTGCTACAAGAGAAATGGATTTCATTCAAATGATATAATTTTATTTTAAATAAATAAATTATATCTTTTATCATAGAAAACTATTTCCCCCTTAGATTTATGAAGATCATATAAATTCTAACAAAGCATGGGTGTGATGCAAAAACTTCAAAGTTCAAGGATAATTATTAGTTAAATGTGACACCCCCAAATTAAGGGGGTAGAAGTAGAATAAATAAAGGTGCGTTTATATGCTAAAACCCCGAAGCTCACAAGGTTAAATGATGTTTTGAGTCTTGGACCGTTGGTCTGGATTAACCGGGCCGAGTGCTTATTTGACTGAGCCAAAGTTTAATTTAATTTAATTTAATATAGCAAGTTTTGTTCAATACATTAGAGTACTCTCCCCCACTTGATGTTTAAATACTACTTTAAAAATCTGCATTAGAGGATGTATAACAATTGTAGACAAATATATACAACCTCTTCTTCAAGTAATAAAACTCCACTGTCTTCTTGTTGTATGTGGGTCCCTCCTATTGTTAGATGGACCTTTATTCTTTGTGTGTGTTGATGGTTGATTGGTATAGCCCATGTAATAAATGGGGAAACGTTCTTTTATCAATAATGGTAAGCCAGCTCTCCTTGGCTTTGACATCTACATGCGTCGGTGGAGAAAAAGGTGAATGCATTATCAAACATTGTGAGCTATCTAACAGTAAAGTAGAACTAGCTCACCTCATTTTTAAGAGGGCTGTTGGTTACAAATTGGAATCCGGAGGCTATAAAAAGCCTAACACTTTATTCAATAATGGCAGACCAAGAGAAAGAACAAGCAGAACAAACAAAAATACCACAGAGAATGTACTAATAAGAGAGAAAAAAAGAGTTAAAAAAAAGATAGCTATTCTCTTGTGTTCCTTCTAGTGTAGAAGAAGTCTTCTTTTCTATCATATTTGTTGCTAGTGTACCTCTAGTCAAGTGTCCCCTTATTTTTCATAGTGAAAGATTTTTTTTTTTAATAAATGAGCCTCCTGGTTTTTACCTACAAATCAAGAGTATTTTACGTTAAAAATTCTAGTGCCTTGCTGATTATTTCATGTGATCAAATTATTGTTATTTGTCTTATTAATTCATTTTATCTATATGGGAAGGGAAAAAAAAGTTAATCAATAACCCTATTTTTCCCTTTACTTCTTGCTTATGTGATTGATTGCTTTTGTTTGTTTGTCCTCGAGGGGAGTTCGGGGTTTCTATGAACGAATCCTTACACATAATATGCATGAAAGAATTAAAATTTCCGTGATCTTTAATGATTAGCATACTGTTTATTTCTTAACTAGTGTTCAGTTTAGCGGATTATTTATTTCTAGGATTGATTATGCAACACATTTTTGCTTTCAATTTCTAATTCAAAATCCAGTATCTAACCGAGAGAAATTTGAATGCAGCATCTCTGTAAGTTTGCTCACTATCTGAGCTTTGTTCTGCACCTTCTTTTGATCTGAAATCACTTAACATGGCCTTGTTTTCAAATTAAATAAGACTTCGAGAACAGAAAATTCTTTTTTAAAAAAACTTTATTTTCAAATAACAACACTGGAATAGCCTAGAGCTTCAAAATGAGAAGATTACATTTTGCAATCAAAAGCAAGATCTCTATTGCACAAGATTAATATACATCACCAACAATCTCAAACATCCAAAACCCACTCAAGATTCTTGAAACAGACCAATTGTTGCAGCAGAGAAAGAACTCAGTCTCCTCCTCACTTGCCAGGGACAAAGTTGGTAGCATAAGACCAAGCATTGTTGTTGACAGGATCAGCAAGGTGATCGGCCAAGTTCTCCAGAGGCCCCTTTCCTGTCACAATTGCCTGCACAAAGAATCCGAACATCGAGAACATCGCCAATCTCCCATTCTTGATCTCCTTCACCTTCAACTCCGCAAAAGCTTCAGGGTCATCAGCGAGCCCCAACGGGTCGAAGCTGCCACCGGGGTACAGAGGGTCGGTCACCTCCCCGAGAGGCCCACCGGCAATTCTGTAGCCCTCAAC
>JBAKGM010000279.1:10110512-10123053 GCA_037177215.1 Asparagus racemosus | reverse complement strand
ACATCTGGTTAAATTCTATTCGTTAGTAAACTCGAATACTAAAAAATATTTGTTTAGTGATAAATGAACTACCGAATTGAATATGACCAAATAGTTACTCGACCAATTATCGAACTATTTGTTAATTATTTGGTTCATTTCCACCCCTACTCCCAAAACACGGATAATAAGTTATTGGGTTTTTTTCATAGAAACCACCTTAATAATAACGTAATTATATGGAAACCATCTTTCATTTTCAATTTATACATAAACCACCTTTAAAGTTAGTTTTTGTTGCAATCAATAACCTCCAGGTCAAATTTTCACTAAAAAACTGAAAATAAGCTTAAAAAATTCAAGTTCAAGGTATGCGAGTTGCATCCTAACAAGATCTAAACACTAAAAAAATGAGTTATGTACATTGAATGCGAGTTTTAAAGGGTAATTTTGGGTTTTAAGTGAAGAATTTGACTGGGATGTGGTTGATTGCAACAAAAAACCAACTTTAAAGCCGGTTATGTATAAATTGAAAATGAAAAGTAGTTTCCATATAATTACCTTATTTTTAAGGTGGTTTGTAGGGGGAAAAACCCTAAGTTATTAAACAAAGGGGTCCAAACCAATGAAAATCATCAGAAACTACTCCATCATGCCTCACTTTATAAGAGGAAAATTTCACCAAACTACGTAGAATTTGGTAGAAGAAAATATCATGAACTTTGAAAAGTACAGAAAAATATCATGAATTATTAAAAATTGTTACTAACAGTGTTACTGTCTTGGATACAAGGTCTAAACTAGCCTTATTTACATCCATCAACCAGCAAAATTCAGAACAATGATATGCAAAATTATCTAAAAGAAGTCATCTATGAAGCGCATGAAGCACATGACAACCTACTCTAACCGCAGGCAGGCATGGTAGTTTTCTCTAAATAAAAGCTTTATGAATGTGTATAAAACACCCTGGGTAGTTATGTGAAATTTACCTCCTTATAAATGATACATGAACTACAGTACAGGCATTTCAAGTGCTCGAAGCACATCTTTGAACTCAAACTCATGAGTCTCTTTATTGAACCTCTCAACGAGCTTGTATCGTGCATCGTTCAGATAAAAAGACTGAGCAGCCTGAAGAAGCCACCTTGCTTCATCATCGGTGAGCTTGCTGGTGAACACAATGTCTCCTCTGACAAGCACCAAATCTTTGCTCTCTGCAAATTCTGTGTAATGTGTGACAGTGAAATACGGGCTTGCTTGCGTTCCCCTTGCTTTATAATCCTCAAGACCTGTGAAGAGCATGTGTGGCATCTGTACTGGATATTAAAACATAGAAAAGACCTTCAGTATTCTGCAAGAACTATAGCTTTTAGCATGTATTATTGTTACTAGAACTAATTTCATGGAGAATAAAAACAAGTGACATCATAAGGGACAAGGAAAATCCATCTAATTCTGTTTAGGAAATGCTGATAACTAAATAGCAAATTTGTATTGTATGAACATCAAAGGAAACATGATAACCAGGAATATTACATGTTTAGTTTGGGTTTATATTGTTTCTGACAAGTTGCAATCTATATGGTACTAGAACCCAATTATCAATGTTCAGTAGTTCGACTGAGCTTACATTGGATGGTATCAGTATGTTCTCCATTTGTGAGGGTTGTGGATTTGTGCAAGAGAAATTTCAAAGTAATATATAAGAGTATATATCGATAAAGCCTAGTTCAACAAAAACTTGAATATATGGCATACAAATGCTGCTCATTGTCACCTTCATGGAGACTTATTGTCATAGTTAAGAACAATAAATTTGTATTATAGGTAAGTGTCCTCAGAGCGTCTATATAACACTCTGCAAGTACTTAAAAGAAATAGAGATAACCTTGAATGAACATAGTCGTATAGCCGCTTCCCCTCCATAAAGGAACAACAAAATGCTGGCTACAAGAACATAAAAGACGAGGAAAAAAGTTAAAGTTATAAGAAAGTATATGATAAGGACCGAAATCAAGAATAAAGCAGTACCATGAATTTGATCTTTGCTCCAACAGGTAGTATAATTTTGCTTTCATTGATGTACCTATATGACCTCTTCCTAAATGATACTGGAGCTCAAAAGAAGAAAGAAAATCAGTTCTTTACTTCTTGGGCTGAAAGTATGATCATGGTTGGCAAAAAATTGCACAAGAAATATGGAAGTAAAAATACATAAATAAGTAAAATGCTTTTTCTCATTTGTTCTTGAAACCGAACTTCTAAAGACTAATGTTATAGAAATATAAGGGAAGTAGTTACCATATGGAACATTTAAATGTTTTATTGTGCAATGGATGCAGAATTGTCAAGGATCATCCCCGGTGATTCCACTATGTCATTTAAACAGAGTGAAATTAATTCCAGAGAAATTGGAGATTTTGTTAATCAGATTTCATAATTTAAGCATCTGTCAATAGGAATTAGAATCAGGGTTTTATTGTAGTTGCTAACTGGTTACCATAGTTCCCTAATATGCAGTTAATACTTTATCTGTAATGCATTTCCATTTTAATTTATCTATACTATATTACAAAGGAGAGTTGTGCTCTTTTCATTAATGCAAACTAGAGGCAGTAAAATAATTATCAGTAATGCATTTTCATTTAGATGTAGCCTGTAGACCTAGCCTCTATCTATATATATGGGCGCTCTATCTTGTAATTGTAACTTTGTCAGAAAGAAAGAAGCCCTCGTGCGGCCGTGGACGTAGGCAAATTACGGAACAACGTAAAATCTCCGTCTTTTGTGATTGCTTTTCTGTCATTCTTGTTTTCTCTCTCGATTGTAGGAGTTTTGGTTCCTAACAACCTCTACGGGCACTATGGAGATGGGGTCAATAAAGTCCTTGTTTGGTGATGTGAATCAACTGTATACGTAGAATTATACATGCCTCTGACGAATTTAATCAAACAGTTGGTAGGCAAACTCAAAAACTCAACAACGCAGGGCAAAACTCAAAAAGTGGGTGTTAGGGCTTACGTCATCCCAGACGGTGACGAGTTCCTCAGCAGACCGAGACCGGGCCCGATCCATGTCGATGATGGAGCCCAGGGGCTTCGGCTGCAGGGGACTGAACCCGGTGGCGAACCGAGAGAAGCATCGCTCGCCGGCGGCCGCAGCTAGTTGGTGATCGAGAGCTGTGCAGGGTTTGAAGGGGGAGAGAGGACGAAGGACTGATGAGGCAACGTGCGGTTTTGAGAGGCGGGGGATTTTGGAGAACAGAAGGCTCCGCATTTCTCGTGTTTTTTTACTCGTTGGGTACCTGTTTGTAAAAATGTGAGAGATTTTGCTCAGATAATGAGGCCAAATTGCACTTAGAGGCCTATAGTTTCACCAGATTTATACTTAAGTGACTTCTATTTTAAAATCGAGCAAATAAAAGCCTCAAAGTATTCAAATATTACAGATAAACAGCCCAAAGTTAGAAAGAACGCGATTTCTCTACATATCCAAAAAGACTGTATAACAGAGAATACTAAAATGCTAGAAAATTATTGCCTCTTAATAATAGATCTCTAAGATATGAATTGAATGCAATTGTCGCCTTTCTTGTGTCCTCTCGTTGGATGATGCGCTGCTTCTCGCGTTTTGTGGGAAAGAGAGCGGGCGAAGTGCGATAGTGATAAGGCTCTATATGCCACAAATCTCTAATAACTCTTTAGTGCTGTAAGTTCTATATGCCAAGACTTTATTGCTTATTTCTTGAACATATTAAAAATTGATTCTGAAAAAGTAAAAAATATTGAAAACAACAAAATTATTTAGCTCATGATTATAACAACTTTAACATTATTAATGTACATGATATAATTTATTTTTGGGTTCATCGATTAAAGCACCTGATGTTTGCGGCGTTTTAGCACATAACCTCTCTGAAACTCTTTTATATGTCACACAAAGCCCCTAAACTTTGTGGCGTCTAGCAAAACATCCCTGAATTTCATATACTTTCTCAATGGAGCCACCCTACCTATATTTGGCAAATAAATAAAATGTTATTGAGAGAAAACTGATCCAAAGTTTGTCTTCTGTTGTTAACAAGCAATGTATCTCCTCTAATGGAAATTTTAGTTATTTGCAAGTTATAGGTAGGAGATCTCGTGAGAAAAGTTCAAGCTTCAGGCGGATTTTGGGAGACCCCTAAAGTTAAGGAGGTATACAAGAAAAAAAGAAATTATGGGGGTTTTGTGAAATTAACCTGTTATTTTCCCTACAAATCAGCGCAAGGAAGTGACATTTACAAACAAGATAGCTCGCCCGAGCCCAATTTCACTCAACAAAACTAAAGCCTCAATTTCGATTGAGCCCCAATTTTCCCGCAGCCCGACCTCTCTCATCACTCTGCTCCGCCACCGCAGCCGGCGCAGACGCAGGACGAAGGTGAAGAAGAGGATGAGGGCGGTGGTGCAGCGCGTGGCGTCGGCGAGCGTCGAGGTCGACGGCCGGATCGTGTCGGAGATCGGCCGCGGCCTCCTCGTCCTCATCGGCATCCACGAATCCGACGCCGACTCCGATGCCGATTACATGTAAACAGCGAGCCCCCTCTAGTTTCAATTTCGACGTAGAAATTTTTAGGCTTAGACACCCTAAAAACTCAAATTAAACTGAAACGGAAAAAAAAGAGGCAAATTTTGTCGACAGATATGTTCTTTGTGGTTAATGTAACTTTCTTATTGAAGTTCTCTTTCTTCCTTCATTTATTGTTGATACTTTTAATTAGTTAAACCCATGAAACACATTGATGGGATAGTCCATTGAGCCAAAGGATGACAACCCTTGGATCTGTGCACGAATTCCAAAACTCAATGATCCAACGCCTGACAATGGCACAATGCACAAGAAGAGACACTTTAGGAATGTGAAATGATGATGTTAAAAATACAAAGATTGTAGTTTAAGAACCATGAGAGATGCGTCGTGTTGATTGATTGTTCGGTGCGCTACCATTGTAAATGCTGCATATAGTGCATGCAGAAAAGAAAATATTGCTCCAATCTCCAACCCTAAGTTTGGTTATGTGCGTTTTTAACATAGGATGGATTGGTTGTTCAGTGCGCAACCATCGTAAATGTTGCATATAGTGCATGCAGGAAAGCATTCAATCTCAAACCGTAAGTTTGGTTATGTGTGTTTTTATCATAGGATATGTGTTTCCCAACCCAAATTCGGTGTTTGGGTAGCTGCAAAAGTTGCCGCATTTGCCTTTTTTGTTGTAGAAAGTACGTCATTGCAATTCAAGTGTTTGCTTATCTGGAGTTGTTGAATGATCTGCATTTCTTAATTTGGAATCCACTAATTTGATTACTAAAACTTAGGAAGGGACTTGCAGCATTTATCGTTACCAAATTTGCTACAACAAATGTTACAAATTTTTTTCCTACAAAATAGAAACTCGCTTAATACTCCCAACTATCTTGTGTGCCACACATTGGAATAAAAATTTGGAGGCAACATCTGTTGCTACAACTCTATTTCATGTTAACCAAACAACCCCTAAACCCAATTTGCCTGGAAAGGAAAAACCTTGGATGAGATCTGGGTTATAATCTTAATTAACCATGTACCATCCACTGTCTCAATCAATGCAAGACCAATCTCACACCTTAATCTCTTTATAAGTAAATTCATCCGAGTTCTTTGCATATTTGATTGGTGTGAGACACATAATCAAGTGATGTAGACAACAAATAACCAACTAGAAGTGATTTACCGTGTCCAACAAGTTATTTGGGCAATCACTTTTTATTTGGCATGCTATGGTAGCTGTTGTTTTTAATGATTAGTGTTAGTAATAGTTTTAAAAAGGTCATATGTTGTGGTTGATTGTCTAAGCTCATTATTCAACTGCAGATGTAGGAAGGTCTTAAACATGAGGCTTTTTCCTAATGAGGAGAGTGGGAAAGCATGGGATCGAAGTGTAAGTATTTGAACTTAACTTCTTGCTATTTATCCTGGAAAAGTTTTACATATTGTTTTGTTGTTGGGACAATGTAACTCATCAAGCTAGATATACATTTATATTTTTTTATTTACAAATAGATGGTTCCTTGAATGTCTTTTATGTGCTTTAACCCTCAAATAAACTTCAACTGCTTTGCAGGTTGTGCAACAAAACTTTGGAGTACTATTGGGTAACTAGTCCACTAAATAACATTAAGCTCATCAATCATGACTGTTAACTCTTGTCTCTATAACTTACTGTAGATGATTTTTTAAAAATATTTCAGTGAGTCAGTTTACCTTGTATGGCGTTCTGAAAGGCAACAAGCCAGATTTTCATGTGGCTATGCCGCCTGAGAAAGCAAAAGTTTTTTATGCTTCCTTAGTTGATAAATTCCGGAAATCATACTCTCCAGATGCAGTTAAAGGTAAACTATCGCCTTCGGCAACGTTTGTATTATTTTTATAACTTGTAAAATTTGACATATCAATATCACATAAGCTATAATCATCGCAGTACTTTTTAGCATGCAACTGATTTTCCCTTTATGAAAGATCTTCTAGTTTTATTATTGAAACTAATATAGAATTGCAGGCATTAATCAGTCTTGTAGTGATGATTTCACAACAAGAACAGCAAACTTTTATCCTAATTTTTGGGATTTGGGTGAGGATGGAACCTTGAAGTCCTTTATTGATATTTTTATGTGAATAATTTCAAAGCATTGATTGTGGCTTCACAAATTGAATTACCAAAAAGTAGCGGAGAGACCACTACTTTTGACCACAATCGTTGATTATCTAGTGGGTAATTGTGATTCATTCTAAATCTAACACTCACCATACCTCTCACATATTGCACTCATTCCTATTTTACACAAAGAAAAATCATAACCATCCACTAGATGACCAATGATTATGATAGTGTAATGGTTTGACCACTACCTTTTTTGGCAGTGGAGAGGATCTGAATCCCTGTTAGATCACCGTAATTTTCTGATATAATGCCTGTGTCCCCAATCGATAAACCACAAACATTAAACAAGTTGCCTAGATAAATAAGAAGCAAGGAAAATTCAATTAGAATCGACGAAGAATTTAGGAAGAGATGTGTAAAACCGTTGAGCTTCTTTTCTTTGTAAAAGACAGAGAGATTGACAAAACTTATTCTATTCTAGATTGTCTTTTACAGAAGATCCAATATGATTATTATGGGTCAACAATCCCATTTGGCAGTTGTAACTTTGTAACAGCTAGTTGTAATGTATTGGATTATAGCTCTGTTTCAGTGGCTAGTTGAACTCCATCCAAACCTTGAAAAAAAGTTATTACCTGGTAAGAATAAAGAAAAGAAAAGAAAATGTTAGACTGCACTACATGTGCTTGCTATGTGGTTGGCTACGAGTTCTGAGCGTGCATGCGCTCATGCTTATGGTCGAACAGAAAAAGGATTCAATGTGGATCAAGGTCATCTAAAATTAAAATATGTGAAGTTGAGTTTCGCCAACCGTGAAGTTTCTTTTAAAAACAAAGTTAACCTGAAGAAATATTATCCAGTGTATATGTGGTATGAACATGATTGCACTTACGCACTTCACCATCGCTTCAGTGATCCAAATAATACCTTTTTTTTTTGTGTTTGCAGTTTTCTATTTTTTAATGTGTTGAATGTTTACTTCCTTTGACTAAAATGAAAGTCCTAATTGGTTTTACAATATAATGCAGATGGTGTTTTTGGAGCCATGATGAAGGTTACACGAATCAAAGGAAACCTAAACTCTTTCTCTATGTAGATTCTTTCCTTAGCCCGAGCTTAATTTAGTTGCTTGCAGGTTAATTTGGTAAATGATGGCCCAGTCACAATGCAACTTGATTCATCACAAACAAGGTGAGTATTATCCAAACTTTGTTTTTCATAATATTCTTTATTCGTTAAAAAAAAATCTGATTTAAAAATTTCGAGGTAATTTTAGGACTGCCTCGGAAACAGTCGAAGATGGCAAGAAATGATTTTCTAACAAAATGTGAGTCTAGCATTTTAGTGTCTATTTTCATGGCTATCGTAAGTGATTCTTGATTTTAGTTATACCACAGAATTAGTGCGTAACGGTTCTATGAATACAGCTACTAATTTACTGCATTTACATATTTTGTTTCAACTATATAATTTGTAGGTTCATGGAGGCTCTTCAATATCTGTAGGAGCTGAAAGATCTCATTCTAAGTCTAGAAAACAACAGTGTCATTGTTGGTTTGTTTGAACGAACTGCCGCCTGAAAAGCTTCAATGTTTGTTTATTTTCCCTGATGCCTTGTTTGTGCTGTTGTAATTCAACACTGGTATACTTTTGTATCATTTTGGTTTGACATGAAGATGTAATCTAGGATTTTCATTTCTGATTTTGTTATGCAGCATGTTTCTTCTTTTTCTTTTCCCTCAGTTGATTGATGTAAATTTTGAAAGCTCCTTTCAGAGGAAAGTTTCTATTAGTCCGTTCATCTTTTTTCCTTACGTTAATTGCACACAGACTATCTATAGTATGACGTTTTTGAACTTACTACCATGTAGTTTCATTTTGGCAGATAGACCCCCTTGAATGAAAGTTTTTTTTTTCTTTTTTGTGCGAGGAACATTGGCTTAGTACCAGTCCGGGGTATAGGGCCTTCACAGTGTAGACCGAGGTGAATGGGACACCTGTGACTCCAAGCCCTAACCGCTAGGCCACTTGTGGGGTTGATTATTTTTTTTATTATTTTAATAATTTTTAAATAGGCAGAAAGTATAACTATTTTTGTCCTTCCTCGTTTAAATTGACTTTCCTCCCTGTTATTTCTCCCCCAAAGCACGGTTCACCTTAACTTTCTGTTCCTATTATTTTTCATCAAAGCCATCTAAATCCCATTCTTTTACTCTGCCGATGAAAACGTGAAACTCCATTCGTTTGCTCATTCTTGCAGATAAACGATAAGTTCTCGAAGGACAAGTAAAAAGGTACTTTAACAAATCATCATTATATGTTTATCAATTTTTTTTTCTCTAATTTTCTGATTGATGGAGGCATTGATGATTGATTGAAAGTTGCCCGAAAATCTGAAGTCCTCATGATGCACACTGGATAAATTACCAAATTGGTATTTTTTGTAACAATTTTTTTTATTACCAATTTGGTATTTTTTTGTTACTCCCATGACTCTTTGGTATTGAAAATCCACTAGATGTGCAATTATTAGGCATTTTTCATGGTCATTGGTGAAAAAATTGATGGGTAAATTGCTGTGACTCACTTGATTAAATTCGGGGTATATTAGAACATTGTGTGACCGCGTTTAAATGACGTGGTGGGATTTAGGTGACCTGGCATAGGTCAAGGCTGGAGTTAAACTTTGAACGAGAGCTTGAAGATGGCATAATACTGCTATTTTAGAGTTTTAATTGTTCAAATGTTGATTGCCTTTGATAATTTTTGTGTTCCTCCCTTTCAAAAATCATAAGTTGAATTTGAGCCCCATTTTTGCCCTAAAATTTGAATCCAATACCCAATTTAAGATACCTCAACAACTTTTGCCACATCACTGCGTCCTTACCACATCAACAATTGCAAATTTTAGGGTGAAAAATGTCACGTGCAAGTTCGTGACATCTTTTGCAGGAGATTTTCATCAACAAAATTTAATACGTAATTGCACAGTTGGTGGATTTTTAATACCAAAAGGTTGGGGGAAAAAACCAAATAAACTAGTAAATATGTATTATAAAAAAATACAAGTTTGTAATTTTAGCCTAATAAACAACTAATAGTAAATAATAACGACATAGTTATTATAAACTAAGATGTGATATTGTAAAATAAACTTAAATTAAGGAACTTACCAAGAACATTAGCATATATCCATGCACGTGCTCTGTATTTTCTTAACGCTTGAGACTAAAAAGTCCAGAGTGAATCTAGCCCACGAAAAGACCACTAAACTTGTCATGGGCATTTGAAAATCAATGTTTGAGTGTGAAAAAGTTGTTCCCTATGTTAAACACTAAAAAGTTAGTAAAAGAGACTGGATCTTTTTTTCTCTTCAAAATACCTTGTAAGAGAAATCCTTTACATTTATTTTTGGGTGAATTGAATTGTAAAATATTTGAAGGGCTAATTTAAAAACAAAGGAAAAAACTTCCGTTGCCGGGACTTGAACCCGGGTCTCTCGGGTGAGAGCCGAGTATCCTAACCAACTAGACTACAACGGAATTGTCTGGAGGTGATACTGTAGTTAAATTTTCATCATAATTTAAAAGAATGAAAATAGATCCACTTTTGCCTTCTGTAATTAACCCGCGACAATTATTTTTCCATTTCCAGTTTGATCAAACCACCTAAAACCCATTTCCTTCTAAAACTCTATCCCATTAAATTTTTTCCTTCTAAGAATCATAATATTCTTCGAAACTATGAAGTGAAAATATAAAATCTGTGCTAATTTGAAGGACTAACATCATCAATTTCATATTATCTATCTGTTCACCACTTCTTGAATTCAAGCGGGCTCAAGACAAGATGATTGATGGTGTCCTATCTAACTTAGATTTTCACATGCCATGCATGTACCATTTAATTCATATGTTTCTTGAGTATATTTGAAATCCAAAAAAATAAAAATAAAAAAAATAATAATCTACTTGACATATTTTTATTCAGATATTTGGCCTACGGCTAAAGCTTCATCAACCCCTTCCAATTTCGTCCTCTATTGAGCCCACTCAAAATTCATGAAAATAGTGCTGCCATGGACTTTATCTCCCTTCACCAACTTCTCCAGCTATTAATTTGTGATTAATTTAGCTGGTTGCTCTGGTGAGCAAATGAGTAATGCAGTATGGGCTGAAATTGTTAGTTGAGTTACATAAATGTCTTGCAGGAGGGGATATATGTGCCCATCATTGAAGGGATGATATATGTAGGAGATGCAATAGGGTTTGGCCATTGCTAGAGTAATGTGAAGCTTCTGGTTACATAATTATAAGCTGAAAAATAAAATAAAACTGAAAAAAAGCTACCATTTATTTTTATCTACCAACAGGAAGAGGGGGAAACTAGTAGTTTTCATATTTTGCGCTGATGTAAGGATAGTCCTTGATGCACCAAATATCTAATAAACAGTTTTGAATCTTCTTTAGTCCTTACCATAAAAATAAAAACAATGAAGACCAAGCCATTGTTTGTAATTATAAATGTTCATCATTAATGCACGATTGATTTTTTTTATTGAGGGAAAAGCGAAAAGGAGAGCAAATTACAATGATATAGTGAGTGATATATATTCATGATATTGTTTTCAAGTTAGGCAACTCATTGCAGCTCGATGCCTAAGTATTATGGAATAGTTTCTCTATGCTACATGAAGTATTCAATATCAGCACAGGATGTCAATTCTTCAATAAGTATACGAATCCCTGAGTTCACTAATTAAAAGATAGACATATTATTAGTTCACCATTGCCTTAATGCTTTTGCTAACCATTGCCTTAATGGTTTAGATAATAAAGAGTTTTTTTTACATATATGGCCCCCAAATCATTCATATTTGCATAGTTACCTCTCTAATCTA
Organism: Asparagus racemosus; assembly: GCA_037177215.1. Lineage (NCBI taxonomy): Eukaryota > Viridiplantae > Streptophyta > Magnoliopsida > Asparagales > Asparagaceae > Asparagus > Asparagus racemosus. The sequence goes on along the minus strand of JBAKGM010000279.1, from coordinate 10,111,492 downwards.
GTTATTTGGAAATTTACACCTCAGTTCTACTACATTTAGCTATAAGACTCCCAATTTAAACTTGTCTAAGTTCTTAAATGGTGGAAGGGGGAAATAATAAGCTGAACAACGAACATAAAAATTATGAAAAAAATATAAGTACTCCTTAACGTAACTTTTGTAGGGCATTTTAGCTCAATATGGTAGAATTAGAGGGTAAATTTGCAAATATGAATACTTCCCCCCTTGCACATTATATATAAGGAGCCTGCACTCCTCTAAACAACCAGGAAACACAGATGCAGACGATGCAGGTGATCTCGATAACTATTGTGCTGCTTCTCGCAATCTGCGCTTATGTGCACGGGCGAGAAGCACGACAGCAATGGAAGGTGAAGGCCATGCTGGTGTTCGGCGACTCTACCGTGGATCCGGGGAACAACAACCGTCTGTTGACGGATTTCAAGGCCAACTTCTTGCCCTACGGCAAGGATTTTCTTGATGGACGGCCTACCGGGAGGTTTTGTGATGGGAGGCTTGCCACTGACTTCATTGGTATGTACAAACCCTTTTTCTCATTGTTAACGAGATTACTACGTGCAGTGTTTATTTATTGGTTAACATTGGTATAAGGTCTAGGTTAAGTAGAATATTCATTCATGATTGTTTACAAGTTAGCACCTCATTGCAACTGTTCATTATTGGCAAGATCTTTGACAAGAGGGTTAGTATAGGTGTCATGGGTTTGTGTGTGTGCGCGTGCGTGTTTCATGGGGAGCTCGATCTCAAGGATGTGAAGTCAAGAAGAACATTGTCAATGGGCTCAACACACATTTTAAAGTTGTTGACTATAATAATGTGATATTCTGACTGATTGATTACTTTAAATGTTTATTGTTTTCACCGATATTGTATAATGACTGCACTAATTTAAAAATTAGTAGTAAAATGTATGTCATGCTTACTTTCTGTAGATTAAAATAGTTACAAGTAAGTTATAT
>JBAKGM010000279.1:10081244-10092142 GCA_037177215.1 Asparagus racemosus | reverse complement strand
CCTACATTTTACAGTTTTGCCGTGTCCCGTACCCGCACCCGTACCAGTACCCGTACCCGTTTCCATGCAACTTAGGTGGAAACTCAATCTTTTAACATTACGTAAAAAACCCAACATAATCAAGTATAGAACTAGTTATAAGGTGAAACAAAACATTATATATATGCTACTTTGTCTGAAATTTCAAGGTCATTCACTTCAATTTGTACATATGTGTCTGTGTCAATACTCTTCACTTGCGTCTAAAATGTGTTGGTAAGGGGTCTGAAATATAACAGTGCTTGTCTTCCAGCTTTTTGCTGATGTTGTTTTCTTCAGAACTTATCCTATGACCTATACATCATTGGTAATTCACAACAATGTCTGCCTCTATTTTAATTTGTGTTTCAAAGCTATTTTATTACTCTCTTTTGCATGCTACTCTCTGAATTCTTGGAACAATCATTGTAGTTTCCTTTTTTTTTTGGAGGATGTTTCTGTAATTATCTTTCAATTGATAACTAATATTAGTTAAATCATTGCTGCTGCAGGTGGGAAACTTCTCGAACAACAAGCATGGAACATCAAAGTACATGGATAAATTATCAGATGCTTCCTGTAAAGCAAAGAGAAGATTATAATATCCACTATCATCCTTCTGGTGGATTTGCTTATTACTCGAATCAATTTGCACATCAGTCCGCGCATAATTCAGGGTATAATCAAGAACTCAGTCCCCATCAGTTCAGGTTTAATGGCAGAATAAATGCAGAAAATCAAACCCAATTCACTTTCAATAGCATCGATCAAGCCTCAAGTAAAAGTTATTTCATCCCTGAGAATAATGGCTTTGTTGATCAATGTGCACCTTTTACGCATATTGATACTGGAAATTTCATGGATGAGTACAGCAATAACTACTATACTTCCAGTGTACCAGCACACCGAGTATGGAGTTAAATAGACCAGTTCATTTGATTAACTACGAAGTTTCCACATCATAAGGCTACAATACAAATGGATATCGTGGATTTTCACATCAAGACATGGCTCAGAGCTTTCAGCATTCTAATGTCGGTTGGATGGAGCATCCTGGATATTATACTTGGGATTACGCTGGAGGAAGTATCAGTATTCATGGTAATATTTTTACTTTTATTTGCAAGTAAGAATAAATGTACTTCTTGATGAATACTCGCTTAATACGTTTGGTAACTTCCACACGTGGGACTAATAAGTGGGGTATCACAATCATCCCACCTCAAATATGTGATGTCCTTGTACCGACATGACAATGGTCCATCGGAGTATCACCTGACGCCATGTGGATTCTAGAGGTGGCTCCTGTCGCTTCTAGATTCCCACCGCATTCATGTGATTGTAGCACTTTGTCCCATATAGCACTTAGTTCCACTTTTCTGGATGGCTACTTGCTTAGATACCATTTCTGAAGCCTGGGCACACATGCCTATTGGTACAACCTTGAGATGCACTAAGTGCAACACATTGTTTCAAACAAAGCACTATTAAAAATGACTAGCCATTTTTACGCTTGATTCCCATGACCTGCGCTATAAACTCGTTCATACTTTGGTAACTTCCCGATGTATGACTAATAAGGGGGGTAGCACATAAAGTGTCACTTTTGGCATGATGATAGTTCACTTTTACACTTGCAGCATACAGAAATCTAGTATTTCCAAGAAGAGTGCTATCCGATAAGTGTGAAACACTGATCATTATCAACTTTTCTTGTGTATATTTTCAATCATCTTCCCACTATTATTATAAATGTGTTTTGTGCTATGCTTTGTTTTCAAGTTTTTTTTCACTATGACTAATCAAGAATTCACTTGGTGTTCTTCAGGTGGATACTTATATCCAGAAGGTTTCGAGCCTACAAACATGCATTGGCAGGAATATCCAGATTCTTCACTCAACGCAACATCTACGTCTATGCAACATCCTTCATCCTCGTTTAATTACCATAAATATCTACCACCTGCAATAGAAATGCAACATGCTTATAACCATTATATTCAAGTTGGTGAGCCTTCTTACTGGCAATCAAACAGAAATCCACAACCAAGCTATTCCTATTGATCAATTCCAGTTGTCGAATTTCCCGACTCACCAGAAGAATCGGATTGGGAGGTAAATCATTTATCTCTTCTCGTGTCTCTATCTATGATGACATAAAATCTTAGTTCTCATAAAATACCAAGACAGTCAGATGTCATATGTTCATATTTTTATTTATTAGAAGACGAGGAACAGATTTTCTTTGGAACCATGTTGTTTTTGGGAAAAGGGATTTCATCCTAGAGAGGGATAGCAATCTTTTATTTATAGTAAGATGAAAAGAATAAAATTACATGAAGTAACAATTTGAGACTAACTAGTACTACTGCAACACTCTAATATGTGTAATTGTTAAGTTAATGAGCAACATGAAGCATGAGAAAGTAAATATAAAGCATAAGCTTTAGTGTGTTTTTTTGTTGATATTTTTAGAAGATTAAGATGATTTGAAAATTTATACAAATTCAAAAAAAGCTGGAAATATATAAAAATTACTCTCTTACATAATTATAGAAGCTGTGAAATATCGTGTATATGCTCAAGTCTTTATTACAAAAGATGGGCATAAGAGGAATGGATAGGGTTTTTCTGATGTTGCTATAGTTTGTTAGCATTTAAATTTGAGGACTGTACTAAATTTAGTCCTCTTGGATTAATAAATTTCTAACTAGCTTTCTCCGTAATGCAGGAGAATCTAGAGGATGAAGAATACAATCCAGAAGTTTATCCATCATGGGATCTCGACTATCAGCACCCCGTGAAATGGGACTGGATGTAGATCACGTCTTATGAGGTACATGAGACATATTTGTCCCTTTTATTTTGTTGCTTGCGCATACTTGTCCCTTCTATTTTTTGCTTTCTTTTTTCAATAGCCAATTTCTACTACCTTTGTAGATCCTTCACACTGACATGAAAACTCATGTCCTCGTGTGATATGCGGGAATGAGTGGGAATGAAATGCCCATTCCCACTTCTCATTCATGCATATCAAACACAACTACTTTTTGAAAGCTTAAATGCCCATGCCCATTTCTCATTCATTTCCACTTTGTGTGAGAATGAACGTTCCCAGTGAGATAGTCAGGAGTGTGCATTCCCACATAAGTGTAAATAAAAAATTTAAAATAAATTCTAAATATGCGTTGATTGTTTATCAGTTATCCATACCAAAAATAAAATATGATTGTCATTCCCACTTCATTTTTTAACCGCACCCAAACATGAGAATGGAGTGAGCAATCCATTCCCATATTTATTCCACTCCTGTCCTTATTTCATTCCATTTTCACTTAACTCAATTCCCACAGACCAAACAAGTGTCAAGGTTTATAGTGAGGATTGAGTTTATTTGAACCTGGATTACTCTAATACAAATCTTTTCTGTTAGAACAAACTTTCTGAAGTTGTGGAGTGGGTAAGGTTATAATTGTCATTCGCACTTCATTCTCTAATCGCACCCAAACGTGAGAATAGGAATGAGCATTCCATTCCCATATTTATTCCATTCCAGTCCTATTTCATTCCAATCTCACTTAATTCCCGCATACCAAACAAGGCGTTAAGGTTGTAGTGAGGATTGAGTTTATTTGAACCTGGATTACTCTAATACAAATCTTTTCTGTTAGAACAAACTTTCTGAAGTTATGGTGACGGTAAGTTTATAATTTATTATTGTATACCTTAACAGGGTTCTGCAGGTTAATGATCCTTTTCATGGGTCCAAACGTGGGCTAATTTAAGCAATTGTACCCTTTATAGATAAATATCCTCTTTAAATGTGTTCTTAGTGGGACTTGTTACCTGGATTACTCAGGATACTATCTTCAAGTTTCCTTGTTGGACCAAAAGTCCAAATTTGTCAGAGGGTTGAGAGTTACAAATTTACACTGTAGCATTCTCCTATAGGTTGATGATCCCTTTCGCTGTTGAAAATTCGGCTATTTCAAGCACTTGTACCCGTTATGCAATGTATCCTTTTTAAATGTGTTCTTAGTGGGATTTCTAAGCCGGATGACTTTGATACCATCTTAACATCTCTGCCATTAGACCAAAATTCCAAAGTTATGATGAACGTTGAGAGTTATAATTTGTATTCTAACAAAGGCTTTCCACGTCTATTTATAATGATATAGGATCTTCTAGACTTGGGAGAACACGTTGAACATGTCTGCACTGGTTTGTCAGAGGATTCAATACTGAAGAACCTAAAGATAACCTTGTGGGAATCGCCTTCAAGTCCCTCGCTATCAACTATCTCGCCTCAATCAGTGGACGAAAATTGTGCTATATGCCGGGTAGAGTTTTTCTTCTTTATCGATTTGATCAATAATGGTGTCTCCTATTTATTTTGTTCAATGTTTGGAGCTCAAGAGGTTCATGGTTTCTTGTTGTAGGAGTACAAGGAGTATGAGAAGAAAGGAAAACTCGACTGTGGTCACGGGTATCATGCAACCTGTATCAAGGAATGGCTGTCGATCAAGAATTTTTGCCCAGTATGTAGAAAGACTGGTTTGGAGACTGGTCGAGGAGATAACTAAGCGCTCATGAATAGTGAAAAGTTTATGGTTTTTGTTTTAATTTTCATGGCTGAAGCATTTGACAGATAGAAAAAAACATTAACTTAAAATCTATACTTGGAGTTGGAGGTGATTGATAACTGTTAGAGATTATTCAACAATATTATTCCTGCGACTCGTAGATTTAGCCTTGAGATTTTTTCCCCCTTCTTTTGTGTAGACATATGAGAGAGATGGGATGCATGGTGACTGCTATAATTTATTGGATAGAACTGATTTTGGTTTGATGTTTCAAGAAGATGGCCTGTTCGGATCCTCAGAGCGGGAAAGAAGCTTGGCGTTCAATTTTGTATAGAAAATTGTCATGCATTTATTATTATGTGACAGGTTGTAACATTTTATTTGTGCAAATGTTAGCATGACACTGTGTTAAAGCATTATTATAGGGAAGTCTAAAATTAAAATCCTCTTAAAATCTTTATGAAGACTTGAGTTCTTCACATCCTTCTCTGCTTGGAGACCATACAGCTTAAAGGTACAATAAACTCCAAAAAATGATCTCACATAAACTGAGATTGGTTCTAGCAAACCCTTGAGCCTCGCATATTAACTGGTTCAAAAAGATGAAATATTCATTTAAAGCAATCCCAGATAAAAAGGTAAAAAGAAGCAAAAGATACAACCAAGAAACAAGACCTTCGAAAGATACATACACACTTTCATCCGGGAGTGATTCTAAACATCAAAAGCAATCACCATCAGCATTAAAAGCAGTAATACATATTTGAATCCTAATCTCTCTCTACATATATATGAATCAGAGCAATGTAGAAGAACATCATAAATCTGATTAATAGAGTTGCAGCAAAAAAATAAGGTATTATATCCTATTTCTACGGGGAAAAAATTCTCTAGAGGGCCTCCTATAGAACATAGTATAGGGAGGAAGAGGGCATCGATGCAGGCTCGACATTGTTGATATGTGCATCGAGATTCATGTTATATTTAGGGGTCAACTCTCCTTCCTATACAACATTTTATTGAGGGCCTTCTATAGGATTTTTCTTACGCTATTTCTAACACCTAAGCTGAACAACACCCCACTTTCTTCACAGCAGATACATCATCTTTACTTCCAACATTAATAGTCTGACCCTTCGGCAATGTAGTTGAATCATCACCAACCTCAAGTGCCTTCCTACTAACAACCCGATGAATCTGAGTGAGCACTTCAGTAAAGGCATTCTCTACATTCATAGACTCAAGAGCAGAGGTCTCCATGAAAAATGTGTTCTCTTTCTCAGCAAAGGCCTTGGCATCCTCAGTCGAGACTGCCCTCAGATGCCTTAGATCTGCCTTGTTTCCTACCAGCATGATCACAATGTTGGTGTCAGTATGGTCACGGAGTTCTTTCAGCCATCTTTCAACATTTTCGAAGGTTACGTGGCGAGTGACGTCGTAGACTAGGAGTGCACCCACGGCTCCTCGATAGTATGCGCTTGTGATGGCACGGTATCTTTAGAGGAAAAAAAACGAATTTAGAAACAGTTAGCAAGGGAATAGGAAGCATTCAACTAAAACAAACCTGAGGGCTAGTCAAGACAATTACAATCTCATGAAATTCCTAACTTGCACCAATACGTATGATGTATCTATACGAAGCATTATTCCAGCATTACTCCAAATAGAATATCACAAATAATGAATTAAGCTATCGGTAAGGAACCTTTAGTATTAAATGTTCATTTTAGAGAAAATATAGGAAATGTAGCTTATGGTTTTGCCTTCAGTGCAGTCAATAAGCAGGCTAAGCATAAATACATGTTTATCACAATTTCTTTACCATGCAAGCTTTAAATAAATGTAGCTTATGGTAAAGAATTCAAGAACGTCTTTCCTAAGACCATTTGAGGATTAGATAATTTTTGAAACATATGACAGAGATCAAGAGATAAATTTGACAGGCATAAAAAGAACAGGTTCTGCATATCCATTGTCAGAAAAAACATGCATCCTTTTTAATAACTGACAGATACTAAGAACTAGGTTATTACAGATGTAAGGTAATCTGTGAATTAATATCACAAAGACTACGCCAAATCCTCTAGTTTTCATGAAAAAATAAAACCTGCTAAACATAATGGTCATACAAAATCTCAATATAACCATTTTGTGGCTTTGGACTATTAAAAAAACCAACGATAAATGAAATAAAAACTAAAGAACTTCCTCAAGATTGTCATATGGTCAACCATTGTTTCAGAATATGTGGGGCATTGGGTCCAACACACAGACACTCAAGCGAATGCCAAGGCGTCGCAAGGCATCTTTTCACTTATACTTTCTATAGATAAGCGTAAATGTTTAAGATAAGAAACTTGCAACTATGTAAAAGAAAACAAGAGAAATTAGTTAGTTATATGAACAAGAAAACTAGTTTTCATTTTTCATTTCATTGTTTCCATTTTTCATTTCATTGTTCCAGTTTCAGTAGTGATGCAGTAACGCCAAGGGCAGGAGTACAAGAAGTGGAAGAGCAATATGGCAATGACAGAAGCAGCAGCCTCACAGGAAGTCAGTAAATGCAGCACTTTCAGACAGAGGCGGCAGCCTCCACAGCACACACCAAAAAAAAAGCTTCAGATGGAAGTTGTGATAGGAAGATAAGGGCAGTGGAGAAGAAACGAGAGAAGATAGAGGAAGAAGAACAAAAACTAAATCAAACTTTTAAGCAATTGCACATAAAACTACATTGAACAATAAAGTTAACTCTTTTCAGTATCTGTGACTTCATTGTTAACAACATCAGCCATAAAAGATGGTCAGTGCAGAGCAGACGCACGGAGGAGGTAGATATTTAAGAGAGAGAAGTCTGAGTGTGGGGGAGACAAGGACAGAAAGAAAGGGCTGAGAAAGATCTTCGGCTCTGACAAATTATGGTGTAAAGGTCCTGGATTTATCAGGATGAATCCACTTACAGATCTATGATTAAAACTAGTGGCCCACATAAGCGGTAATTAAGCAAGGCAAACAGGATAATGGGGTCCAAAAACGCCTAGGCACCACACAACTGCATAACTAGGCTCTCCTATGCTACCTTTAAGCTATCAAGGTGTTAATATGGGTGACTTGAGAGAACCTGTCCTAATTTGGCCATATGGCATAATCAAACAAATAAAGATGCATTTAACAGTCATAGTATTCAAAGGCTCGTAAGTTTAGGTGATAAGAAGGGTCTATGCAAATAAAGCAAGCACATAGTGATGCACGACAAGATAAAAGTCTTGCTTCAACCATACTGATAATGCAGTTCAAGTCATGGTCATACGTTTTATAATCTACCTGATTGGGAGAAAAGGTAAAAAAAAATGCTTGATATTTAGGATAACTAACCGCTAAAACAGGACATTTAGTGGACGAATCCCTAAATCTATAAACCCACTGTACATATAGTCAATGCGCACCACTATTTTTCTACAACTCCAGTGCCCAGATAGTCCCGCTTTAAACTAGTCTAATCCTGGTCGAACATGTTGATACCAACTTCACCACTTTGGCTTTACACTAGCACTGGTAGTCTAGTCCAAGGGGCACAATGCAACTCTGGCATCACCACTCATGTTGTACAATTGCAACAGGAGGCACAAAATTGCATTTGCTACCATTGTTAGAGACCTAGGAGACCTCATCCTTAAATAGTTGATAAGTAAAAGCTAGTTGTTACAGGAACGCCGCAGAAACCTATAACCCAGATCAATTATACATTAAGTCAATGTGCAACTAAACGGACCATAACATAATCTATTTGGTTGTCTTTGTGTATCAAATTTCGCTTATACCATATTGATAATACAGTCCAAATCAAAGTAATATGTTACGTAATCCATTTGACAATGATCAGAAACATCAATGCAATATGAATCCCCTGATACTTACGTGCAATTAACACAACAAACAGCTTTTAGTCAATGCATTTGGTTAAAGACATATCAATGTGTTTCTTGTTGATATGCTATGCAGTTCTTCACTACAAAAAGTGAAATCATAATAATTAGTTACACTTTCTAGACTCCTCGCGTCACCAAATTAACTAAACAAAGCATTAATTTACCCAATTCATTTAAGAAATCATAAAAAGGACATGGAAATAAAGATAGGATCTTCCTCTAGAATGTCCTGCAACATGAGGGGAAAACCCTAAAATTCAATCAAATTTTACTAAAGCGGCATCTATCTACAGTTCTAGATTCCTAGATCTAAAGGAATCAAGATGCGAGAAAAAACTCAAAGCCACCAAATTTCCCGATCCAAAGGGATCTAAATCGAAATTTGAGATCTAAAGGGATCTGGATCCAGATCTAACCTCTCTTGACCTGCCGTATCCCAAATCTGAGCCTTGACGACCTTGTCGTCGACGTGAATGCTTCGAGTGGCGAACTCGACGCCGATCGTGGATTTGGACTCGAGGCTGAACTCGTTCCTCGTGAATCGAGAGAGGAGGTTGGACTTCCCGACGCCGGAATCGCCGATCAAGACGACCTTGAAGAGGTAATCGTAGTCGTCGTCTGCTCGATACGCCATTAAAGAGGGAGCGAGAGCTTCAGTTTCGATTTTTAGGGTTTTTCCATCTCACTCTCTGTCCCTTTCCTATTAATGGTGTGCGTCATACATAATAAATTGCGCTATTAATATATTAAATTTTATATTTTCGCTAATCATTTCAAAACAAAATTATTTGGAGGGTATTTTCCATTTTAATACCCAAGTTTTTCACCCTTCTTGTCACATTGATACATCAGGTTTCTAATTTGATAATTTGATGTCCCGAGATTTTCGAATTAACATTTATTTGACAATGTAGTAATTAGGACCCAAAACTGTAATTTTATTCAATCATTTTCCGAAACGCAAAACTGAATTTGATTAGAAAATCTTGTTTGGCATTTACTTTTCACTCGCTTGTCCTTTTTAATCATCAATGATTTTAAATTTGTCTTAAGATGATGATGACGACGACAATGATGATGATTATTATTATTATATAAATTTTTAATGAAAACTTTTTTGCTTTTCTTATTAATCATATTGCTACAATTATTTGGAGACCAATTTTGCTAGAATTTAGTTTTTGTGTTTAATTAGAAAAGGCGATGTTTACTCAAGTCAATAAAAATAATAGTAGTTTTCAACTCTAAATATATCTCTTCTTTACATATAATGAGAAATTGGTGGAACTCCTAAAGACATAAAATAATGATATATAAGTATATAAGACGATGATGAGCGGCAAACTTTATTTTAATATTAAATTAGAATTCTTATATGCATGGTTTATTTACTATTAATAATTAGAATATGATTCTCATCAAATTAAATCTATTCATAATTAAAGTTCTCATTAAATTAAATCTATTTATAATTAGAAATTTTTAAATATAGTCAAACTTTTGGTAATTAAAAAAGTTAATTATTTTATTTTAAAATTTTTTAATTATCTATAATTAGAAAAATCTAATAATCTTTTTTTATATTCTTTATTTTTATAAATATGAAGAAAGTATTAGTGATTTACTTATTAGCCTTACATTTTAAACAATTTCCATATGGCTCTTCTCGATTTTTTAAGCGGTAAACTTCACTAAACCTCTAATAAGTTTAGCTGTTTGGCATTAAGCCAGCAAATATTTTGAAATTCCCGATAAGTTTCAGAATTTCAAAAAATGACAAAAATATTTTGATTTTTTTGCTCTTAACCACCTAAAGCATTGACAGATATTAATTATCTTTTAAGATTAATATATAGCTCTCGAATTATTTCTACTACAAACAACTCCTAGAAAATAAAAAACTATGATAGCCCTCTGAAAAATATGAAACTACAAATGACTCCCTAAAAATCTAAAATTACAAAAAAATTCTATAAATTGTAAAAATTACAGAGAAACCCGTTAAAAAATATAAAAATTAAAAACCATCACTTTTAAATTCTAATAATTATAGACAACCCAATGAAAACTCCACAAATAACACATAGGTCTCCTAGAAATACAAAAATTACAAATAACCACCCTGAATAGTATAAAATTGCAAAAAACCCCTCTAAAAATTAAAAAAATGTAAAAAGGCATAAAATTTTAAAAAATACAAAGAACTACCCAAAAATTTAAACATTACAAATAGCTCATTGCTAAAAGTAAAAATTACAAACAACCCTTTTAAAATCTAAAAATTAGAAACAACCTCCTAAAATATCTAAAATTTATATAGAACTCTGAAAATAGTAATCAACAACCATTATTAGAGGTTTTCTATTAAATG
>JBAKGM010000279.1:10018485-10065601 GCA_037177215.1 Asparagus racemosus | reverse complement strand
ATATATAGCCTTGTCCCCGCACCCTACCTTCTACAAATTTGTCGTTTCCCGTACCCATGCAACTTAGCTCCTATATAAGTGGCATCAAATCTTTTTATTGTAAAAATAAAAAATAATAAAGCTTCTTGAAACTGATTACTTTTCTTCTTCTTCTTTTCCTTTTCGTTATTTTGATGCAGATGGTGTTTTATGTTGGATTTATTTATATCTTAGAATCTTAACCTTTTGACTTTTTCCAGATGGCATTACAAAATTAGATTAATCGAACATTCACAGGTACTCCAAAATTGTTTAATCTGAACTTATTTCATATATTAACATTCTCTTAGTCGACCTCCCTGTCATTTTTTTCCTTTGAAGACCTACTCTTAGATAGTGTACTCCTTACTCCTGATTATTTGTTCATTGTGACTCACCCCCATTAACATGCCCCACCATACAATGAATCCTTCATAATCTAGTGGTGAATCAAGTTTCAATTTGTTGGATCCACACCGAGTTTCATATTCTAAAAGAAAAATTCATAGTCAGTGGCGGAGCAAGGAATTTCAGCAAGGGGGTTCAAAAAATAATTAAACACGATAACAAGTATACATATTTTTTGCACAATTGATTAGCATATAAAGATCGTTATATAATAAAACTTTCAAATCGTGTTTCCAATTGTAATATGGTGTTTACAATATTATTCTTCTTGCCTTTATTTATTGAAACCGTTTCATTATATCTTCCTCATTAATGTTACAGAATATATCTCTTTTGATATAAGGCAGAGGCAATGATGGTGATGGTTGCAAATCACCTTCTCCCAAGGGGCAGAAGGTACTCTATCTCTTTTAAGAAATTATCCCATAGTTAAGTCACCATTATCCCGGATGGTAGGGGATATTTGATTTCTTTTAAGAGGTCATTTCATAACTGAAAAAAATAAAATATACTGGTATTAAAGTTTTAGACACAAATTATCATTTCATAAATAATCCATTTAACTTATTTGTTTAGGAATTAGAGGGTTATGACTTTGTTGAGATGGAAATTGATACTTTAGTTTTATTAGGAATTGAATGATTATGATTGATTACAATTGCATTCCCTAAATAAATCAAACCCTGAAATCCTAAAACTTAAACAAATCGAAAGAGGGAAAAAGTTAGAATTCTAAAACACTAAACCCTAAATAAATCAATAGATTTATTTTTTTAAGGAAAATAGTAAGAAATTAAACAATTCAAAAGAGGGGAAAAAAATAAAAGGGTTTTTTCCTAGAAACCACCTTAACAATAGGGTAATTATACAACCACCTTTTATTTTTATTTATACATAAACCACTTTTAAAGTAGATTTTTGTTGTGCAATCAACCACCTCCTACTCAAATTTTCACTAAAAAAACTAAAAATAAGCTTTAAAAAATTTAAGTTCAATGTGTGAGTTATCTCCTAACAAGACCTAAACACTAAAAAAAATGAGTCATGTACATTGAATGCGAGTTTTTTATGGGCAATTTTGGGTTTTAAGTGGTTGATTGCAACAAAAACCAACTTTAAAGGTGGTTTATGTATAAATTAAAAATAAAAGGTGATTTCCGTATTATTACCCTATTTTTAAGGTGGTTTCTAGGAAAAAAAACCTAAAATAAAACACTAGATAAATCTAACCCTAAAGGCCAAAAATTTAAACTTAACAATAAAATAGAAGGCAAGAAGTAGAATTTAGAAAAGTAACCAGGATCACGAGAAGAGGGTGGTGGATCGCAAGAAATAGAACAAAAGCCTAAGCAAATGAATATAATGCGAGAGAAAAGAAAGAGCAGCTTGTTTCTTGTTTGATGGTTTTATAGTTAAGCCCTTATACTTCAAAATTCCAATATGCTAATACCACCTGTTGGGGGTCAGGTCCCTATTGGACCCTATATGGCTCCGCCCCTATCTATAGTGGTTTCTCTTTGAGAGTAACACACAATTTTGTGCTCAAAACATAACTTTTTCTTGATAAGTGAATAAATTTTGCAAGATTCTCTGGCTCAAGACTACTTTTTCTTTAATCTTTTCAATTGTTAGATTGGTACTACCTACTCATGGTTCAATAGCCATTCATTAATGAAAAGAAAGATGAGATAAGATGTGGGCTAAAGTAAATTACATTTTGGCTCCAATAATGAAATGGATTTTATTCTCGTTTCTTAGCAAACAGTCTATTCTATATATAATTTTAACATGATTTAGTGACTAGTAACTCCTACGATCTTCACTTCGCCCAAGTCAATATAAATGGCAACTGGCTGCACTTGCTCCCTTGTAGAAAAATACAAGTTGCCACAAAAAATCATCTGGAGTTATTCACCAACCTTTTTATTCAAATTTTTTTGAAAAAATATTACTAAGTTTAGAAATTTGAAGGTTAATTGCTATCAAATACATATCCACGTATCAACCAAGTAAAATTTATTTTTCTGTATTACATACAACATGATTTAAAGCCTGAATATTACATTCTATATTTTTCTAGTTTAATAAAATTTTTCTCCGTTCTCTTGTTACCAAAAAAGCCCTCAATGAGGTACTGAAGCTGCAAATGCTATTTTCATAAGAGTTTACATCGCTAGTCTGTTTCTGGGGCTATAAAGGCAACAAAAGCAGATCCGAGCATTGTTCCACTAGGGTATACCCTAATGATGGCTTGGTTTAGCAGCTGCACTGAACCAAGTTACAACCATTCAAAACAATTCTGAAGTTCATAACAAAATTTAAGTAGATTGCACCGCTAAAAGACATTTTTCAACTCCAAAGTGGTCAGGAACTTGGCCATTATGAAGACATGTCCGGAATTCTTGGATGGGGGTGAACAAAGGATACAGGAAGGTAGGGAAAAAAGTTAACATTGTTAGGGAGTTTTTTGTAAGGGAATAGAGGGAGAGGGAGGGGACAAAATTCCCCTCCATTATCCTTCACACTATATGATTTGATTCCCCCAAATTAAGGTGCATGGAAAGGAAAGATTGTACACCATATCAGATGAATCCAACGGCTAAGACATGATTCCTCTCCACTCCCTTTACTAAACACCCAAACATGATATTATATTTCCTCTTCCCTTTTTTCTCTTCCCCCTATCCTATTTTCCATTCCCTTCCTTTTCCTTCCTCTGCATTAGTAAGCTCCCAAACATAGAGTGTAGGGTAGGGGAAGGAAAACAGAGTTAACTCTTGGAGTTTTTTCAAGAGGAGTAATGGAGGGTAGAGGAGAAAAATGTCCAATTTTGTTGCCCTCCAAATTGGGAGTAGAGAAGGGGAGGGAAATTGAAACAATGTACGGAGATAATTTTAGCCCTTATTATCATGAATCAACAGTTCAAACTAGATTTTTAAACTCCTCTATTCCCTTCCCTTTCCTTCATTAAAACTCCCAAACAGGATCAAATAAATTCTCCTCCATTATCCTTATGAAACTCCGGAACAAGGTATTATATTTTCCCTTCACTTCTCTACCTTCCCTTCTCCCATCTTATCTTTTCTTTCCTTCCCCTAGTAAACTCCCAAACAAGTTCAATAGAAGATAGTTGAAGAGACATAATTCTTCCACTCTCAGCATCGGTGCTCTTGTATGATATGTCAGTCGATCATGTTGAGCAGATTTATAAACTGTGGGTTTCAATTGTGGGTTTGTTAGAGAGTAAGACTGCTTCCTCTGACAAC
Organism: Asparagus racemosus; assembly: GCA_037177215.1. Classification (NCBI taxonomy): domain Eukaryota; kingdom Viridiplantae; phylum Streptophyta; class Magnoliopsida; order Asparagales; family Asparagaceae; genus Asparagus; species Asparagus racemosus. Next base: position 10,061,909 of record JBAKGM010000279.1, on the reverse strand, counting down.
TAGCTTTTAGGATTGAATTCACCCACGACTGTAACACTTTGTGCCCAAAACAACCCCCAGAAGGTCAATGTTTAAAGGCAACTCAATCTCTGCCCTCGAAAGAAGCAAACCAAAACTAAAGAAAACAACACCAGCATCAAACAATTCCTACTGCCTAATCCCACATTTCACTCCATGCATCAAAATCAAACCAAGATCGAAACTTGAACAATTAAAAAAACTCACCAGCCTCGTGGAGACCGAGCTTCGCTCATCGCCGCTCCCCGGGGACAAAGTCTCGACCACCATCGTCTCCATCCCGTTCGCCAAGTGCTCCTCCGCTGTATCCCCTCCATCGGCAGCGGCCGCGGTAAGCGCCTGCTGGAGCTCGACCGAGCCCACGAGAGTCAAGCAAGCGAGATCGGTCTCGTACGATCGGACGGCGGGGAGACGGTCGGAGGAATTGGGACCGCCGGCGGCGAGGTTGTGGGGCTGGAGGAGGTCTTGGTCGCTGACGTGGAGGGCGGTGATTGGGCGGCGGTGGTGCTGAGGGGAGAATGGGATGGGGTTTAGGGTTAGGGTTTTGCGGGAGAAGGGAAGGGGAGGGAAGAGGAAGGGAGGGGATTGGAGGAGGAGAAACATGAAGGAGTAAATGGGGGGAAATTTTTGACGGCAGCGAGGACGGTTTTAAGTTCCTTTACACAAATTATACTCCTCAACACTGACCAAAATAAAAAGTTATCGTCCTCAAATCTATTTTATTTGTACAGTTGGAGCTGGGCTTCCGTTAATAGTATCTAATATTGCGGATACTATCTATTCATTTTTAAATTTCAGAATCTGAAAAAAAATTTAAAGAGGTAAATATGATCTACTATATATAAACTATTTAGTAACAAAATTTTTAAAAGTTTTGATGTGTTTTGAATCATGTATCAAAGCGTGAAGAATCAAGAAACTTTATGAAAATTCTAAAACATTATTTTTGATGACATATGATGCATGGGTTAATAATGTTGAAATCCTTAGAAACAAAATTTTAAAGAGTTCCAATGTGTTTCAAATTATATTTAGAGGGGTGGAAAAATTAAGCAACTTTCATGGAACGTTGATTTTGACGACATATGATATATGGGTTAAATGATGTTGAAATTGTTAGAAATAAATTTTAAAGAGTTTCAATGTATTTTGATTCCTGTACCAAGGGGAGAAAAATTAAGTAACTTTGTGAAAATTTTGATTCGTTGATTTTGACGGCATATTATACATTGGTTAATGGCATTGAAATCCTTGAATTTTCATTTTTGGACTCTGAATTTTAAAATTGGGTTGATAGTACAGTATATGCATGTTGGATACTATTAATAATAGTCTAGCTCAACTCTTTTTTTAAAATTAATCTTTGAATTTGAGTATTTTGTTATTAGATAGTTTTTAAATTATTAAAATTTAGTAATAAACTTTGATCTCCTTAACCGTTAGTTGGTCGGTTTTTTAAAATTCTGCTTTGTTAAATACTCGAGACATCATTCGTTGGTATTCTACAAAGTAGAAATTTTACCGAGGACTGATGGTCCTAAATATTTACAAAGCATAATTAAAAAAAATAAACTTGGTTAATTTTCACAAATAAATATGTGAAGTGGACCAAAGTTTAAAATCAAATACAAAATTGGTTTTTTTAAAATATGTGTCAATCCACAAATAGGCATATTCAAAGTTTAATTTTTAAATTGCAGTTAAATACCATAAAGTTTTCTCATTTTGATACTTGTATACCATGAATTACTTTTTGAGGCAAATAAATATCATAAGTTGTTTAAAATTGGCATGTCAGTATCCTCGATCATGCAAATTTGAAAATCTTTACTTGAATGTTCGCATATGACACTGACATGTTAATTTTATAATTTCATAACCATTAATATTTATTGATGTTTTCTTTTATTTTCAAAAAGAAAAGAAAAGGGTGAACTCATATTTCCTTTTCTCAGAAAGAAAAAAAAAAGAAAAAAGAAAATAAACAAAAGAGAAAGGGTTTTGCAGCTTCTATACTTTAAAAAAGCGCAACGGGCCTTAGCCGGGCCCATTAACATCATTACCCGGCTCCGACACCTCTCAGAACACCTCTCTTCTCCATACGGCCCACTAATTTAAAACCACGATCGACCGCCGGTCGCCCTTCGCCTGATCGAAAAAATCGCGAGCAAAATCGAGCAAGAGCTCGAGCTCGACACCGAAATGCTACACGAATTATTACTCGCCCTTTTAGGTTTCACTGGGGACTTCGTGATTGACGCCAGGGAGCAATCCAAAACCCTAGGCATCTCCGATCATCAAATCAACGCCGACGAGCCCTCCTTCAAGCTCGCCGTCGATATCTCCTTCGTCCAGCCATCAGAAAGGTACTAATTCTTTGTAGTTAGGGTTTTAAGATGAACTTGGTAGCTTAATCTCTGCGAAATTTCCATAGTTTTTACTTGCACATCGCAAAAATGTTTTTTTTCAATTTATAGGCATTATGTTTACACTTTTGCAGGAGTGCGATTGAGAGGCTCATATCGTTAGGTTTCTATTATAGGGAACTCAATCGCTTTGCAACTGCATCTCGCAATCTAACTTTGATACAGGCCACAAAAGGTTCTACTGCACAGCAAACATTTGGTTCGACTGAGAAACCGGGGAAATCGAGTGTTTACCGCAGGGCAATTGCGAATGGTATTGTTGAGATATTGTCAGTTTATAAGTCAGCCGTTCTGCAAGTTGAGCAGAATTTGTTGTCGGATCCTGTGCCCATTCTTTCTACCATCACTGGAGGATTGAACAAGGTTTGTGAACTACTAATTCCCATATAGTATATACTCAGCACCAAAGTCGAGGTTTTGATGTTACCTGTTTACATTCATGCTTTCAAGTTGATTTGTCCTTTTTCACCAATGACAAGGAGAGGAATTTATTAGTTGGAAGAAGAAAACAATGAGGAGTTTCACTTTTAAGTTCATTGTTCCAATTTGTTAGCGACGTTTTAAGTGCAAGAGCTTGAGGAGGAGAAAAATAGTTTGTGATAAACAACAACAGTCTTAATCTAAGGCGACAGCTGCAACAATGTCAGTTGGAGGGAGTGGTAAAAGTATCCTAAACAAAGATACCAATAACAATAACATGAGGCGAAGGCAGTGATACAAAGAAAAAGAAGATGCGATTGAAGGAGAGGAGAAAGACGAGGAACAACAAAACATTAATCAAAATTTTTCTGCACAAAAACTTAATTGAACACACCCTTTTTAGCTTTTGGATATTCATTCAGCAATAGTGTCAAGTACAGAAAGTGGTTAGTGTGAAGGTGATGCACAAAGGAGTGACGGAGACCAGAGTGGGAGGTTCCCGAGTGTGGGGGAGATATAGGGAAACGAAGGGGCTTTATGGAGACTGATGGTTCCATGGATTATGGTATAAAACCCTACTTTATTGTGTTGCACTGGCTTACTGCCTTACATTAATATTGGTTTCTTTCTAGGTGCTACCGTGCTAAGTAAGCAAGCGGGATGCGTAATCAGACTTGAAAATGCCTAGGCGCTCCAAGGCATTACTTGGGGTGCCTATTAAGCGTCAGTTTGTGTGTCACATTCACCCAGGCAGGCACTTTTTACAACAGTGAGAATAAGGATGAAAATGGTTATCGTTTACTCTTAACTTATTTACATATTTTTTTAATGCTAAGATAAACCGTTCCCTCTTCATTGAAGTGGCTGATATTCTTCACAATATTTGTGATATTATATGACAAGTTCAATATCCAAGCCTTTGTCACTATACATGTATCAATTACCTAATCATCTCATATATGGTAGAAGCACCAAGAGCATCATATATCATTTAAGTTGTCTTCTCAATTTTTCAACATCATAAACCGTCTTTCTTTCAGTTTGATATTCTCTTGCCTCCACTGTACGAGCTCATAATGGAAGTTGAACGTGAAGATATTAGAGGAGGACAACTTCTAAACCTTCTACATAAACGATGCCATTGTGGGATACCTGAGTTGCAAGCATGCATCCAAAGGTACATATGGATTAGTCTATATTATGTTAGTATTCTCACACATATGGTTATGGTTTCTACTTGTGCCATGCACATGGGTTTCTATTTTATAGAAAACTAACTTTCTATTATTTTTATGTTTGAGGATAAATATCTTTTGATTCATCAATGTTATGAATTAAAAAAATATTATGTGAGCTTGAGTTTGCTTAAATTGTTGTTCACATTTAGCTACTCCAAAGGCCTGTAACCATTCTAATTAAGAAGTTTTGTGCTATATGTCAGCTTGAGTTTGCTTGTGGTTGTTTTAAACAAGCTAAAGAAATACAGTGGTCAATCATGTTTAAATCAAAGAATTGTCATGTCCTAAGTTGGAAGCTACAGCCTCAACTTGCACTTGCTGCAGTGGAGAAAAACTTCACAGCAGTGTATTTGATATGCCTTTCTTTATCTAGGAAAAGAGCCATGTAATAAATATTGCTTTAGCAAGATGGTTTCAAGAAAATTTAGAAGATCTTTATGTGTGATACACAATATTTTGAAATTGAGAATGTAGGCAAACACATGATGAGAATCAGTGTTACTTAAAAGAGCTGTGTCTCTAGACAACCGTATTAGTCATAAGATAAAAATTACTTCATTTGCCAGATCGGAAAAAAAAGGGAGTGTATAGATTTATATGCGAGGAAAACATCTGAAGTCCTGATATTGAATTTCAAGGCGATTGAAACTTCGCTTTTATTAGATCTCTTCACCTTGGTGTTTAATTCCAACTTCTGCGAAGCAGAATTCTGATGCTTGTCATATCTGTGCAGCCGAACAAAATTATGGAATACATGTATCAAGCTTGCTAATGATGAAGGATCCATTCATCTTTGTGATTTCTAGCAAAATTGTTTGTGTTACATACATTTTCAAAGTTCTGTAGGTTTTGCATGCCATCTTTATCTAGGAGAAATGTCATGATAGCTTTTTAATGAATTTTTGTCCGAAACAGTCGTGTGCAATTTTTCTGTATAAAATTTGAAGATTGGTAGTAAATTTTAGGTTCTTTTACTGAATTTTCCAAAGTATAGGCTCCTTTGGCATGGTCATCAAGTCCTCTACAACCAGCTAGCATCTTGGATGGTTTATGGAATTCTTCAAGATCAGCATGGGGAGTTCTTCATTAGAAGGTATATTTAATTGCAGAGAAGTTAAATTGGAGAACATATTTGTTTCTGAGTCATTTGGCAGGCTAACAATGTAAATGTATTGATGTTTTGAATTGTTACTCTCTATGAACAGTTGCCATTAGTTGGTTGCACCAATGACATGGTCATACATGCCCGTTAAAAGGTCAAAAAACTTTTAAATGATTTTGTGGTGTCCAACACTCTAGCAACCAAGACTAAAGGTTTTAAATGTCGAATGTTGGGTTCATGTTGGATGGCTAAAATCTATGTTGGATAGCGGAAATTGGTGATATGTTAAGGGATATGTACTAAATATTAGATTGTCATATATCGGGTGGTATGCATATGCATAATATAATGTCCTACGTGCAATTTAAACATTCTTAATAAATTCTATAATCTAAGCATACTTAATAAATTCTATAGACTGAGACAGACACTGGAGAGGGAGCGAGATGGAGAGGTAGGGAGAGACTGAGAGCGAGATGTAGAGAGAGAGAGAGACTGAGGTGGAAAGGGAGAGAGATGGAGAGGGAGAGGGAGAGAGACTGAGATGGAGAATGGATAGGGAGAGAGATGGAGAGACTGAGAGAGAGATGTAGAGGGAGACTGACAATGTTATAAAAAGCCTCCGCCTAGCCCGTCTAGGCGTATGCTTAGCCCTAAGCGGTACCTTGGCCGCCTACCTAGGGCCTAGGCAGTACCTAGGCTGCCCACCTAAGTTTTGAGAGCGCCTAGGGGATCATGGTCTGCTTACTTGGATTGCACCCTTTAAGCATTGATCGTGATTTCCTCCATTGCTACCTCCGCGTCCTCCAACCTCCTCTAAACTCCAGCTATGAACACCTCCTCTATCTCTCCTGATCTTCAACAAAAGCTCATCCACCACTACTTAAGAAATCTGTCTAGGTGCCAGTTCAACGCCTAAACTTTCTATAGCATTAGCATTTACTATCAGTAATTGTAATTGAAAACTAAAAAATAGGAAAACGTCTAGTCCTCGCCTAGGCTTCCGCCTAGCCGCGTAGGCTCTAGGCGTTGGGTCCAACGCTTAGCCCGCCTAGCGCTTTCTGTAACCTTGGAGACTGAGAGATGGAGGGATAGAGAGATGACAGAGAGAGAAGAGACAAGAGAGACTGAGAGATAGAGGGATAGAGAGAGACTGAGAGGGAGGGAGGGACTGTGCAGACTCTTGAAGATCAATGAAGGCTAGAAGCCCTAGTTTCCTTCGAAGGCCTAGTTTTCCTTGAATTAGAGAGATAGAGGGCTTGAGGGATGCTTGGGAGAGATGTCAGAGCCTTGGAGGGATGTCGGAGTCTTGGAGGAACGCTGGTGGGGAAGCCCCTTCGAAGAGAAAACCAGAGGAACTGTCGAAGAGAAACGATTTGGGAAAAGTAAACCCTAATCAGGCACTGGAGGATAGTTTTAGGTGTTTTAAGTTAGTTATTAGGTCGGGTCGGGTTATGAAACCTATTGAAAAACCATAACCCAAAAATGCTAAAGCAAAAAACCCTCATCTTAGGCGCAATTTCAGACCCGAAATTGCACTCGATGTATTCGACTTTACTTGACATGTCCCCGATATGAAGCCCAAAACGACATACGCCATCAAAAGTGTCAAGTCGTGGCTATTTGGCATCCAACCCGCCATGTCGGCCGTCATGTCCGACATGGCCGTCGACATTTAAAACACTGACAATATTAAGAACAATGATTTTTGAAGCAGGATGAGGATAAGTCAATGGTAGTGGTTGGAAGTAACACATGTGAATCAACCCATACTTAACCAACTTTCTTGGTTATGTAAGGTCATACATGCCCTTTAGATATGCAGGTTACTTTCTTGCTTTTTTTATCCACTTTCTTAACTAAGTATAGCAGCCTCTTAAGTAAATTTTATCAACATATAAGATCCACTATATAAGATTTGCTTTCACTTATATTGTAGCCATTTAGTAGACTTGATGACAGAAATCGATACGTAGCTATGTAATGAATGAAATAGGCCATCTGCTTTCTTGGCCAAATTATATTTTCTTTATATTTCAAGTAAGCCCTGTTGTGCTTTGTACTGGAAGTATCGACCTGCTTGTTTCCCTAGCTCATCCCAGGATTACCTTAAAACGTTGTTTATGTTATTTTGCAGACAAGATGATGGGGACTTAGAGAGTGAATCATCTCATCCAGATTCAATTGAAAAATTGATGCATAAATCATCTGAAGATCCATCTCTATCTGACTGGCACCTGGGATTTCATATATATTTGGTATACTTCTGCTGTCTGACATCATTACCGTGTTAAGTGTCTGCATTAGTCTAGGTGATCATTTTTAATGCATGTGTGCTTCAATTTTCAGATTGTTCTGTTCACTTGATAAAAGTGTGCAGGCTGTAATTTCCATTCCTGACTGCTGACAACTAAGAATTGGCAAATAAACAATTGACAATTAAGAGCACATAACACAGTAAGCAGTTGTTTGATATATTAATATACAGCCTCACTTGATCTACAATGCATGAGAGTGTGGTGCTGACTACATCAACAATACTTCAGACTTGTTTATAAAGATAAAAAAGAGCTTCACCATGACAATAGTCAACAAAACCTCAAATTCTTGTTTGTTGTAGTGTGTATCAGTTGAGTTATAATAAATTTTATCCCCGCCCACCTTTCCGCTGTCCATGTGTTGCTGGAATTAATAGAGCAATAAAATCAAGAAAACACATCAGAGGGGATGGATATCGTTCTCAAAGAGCATATTAAGAAAGCATTCTCCTTTCTTTAAATGAGAATTGTAAGATATTTATAATGTCCCAAACAAAAACTTAATAATAATGTCATAAGTGTACCTTAAATGTGGGGAACGAGCACTAGAGTTGTGACTCCACAGTTGATGTATAAATTTAAGAATTATGATAAGATAAATTTTCATCTTTCTAGAAAATAAATGACGAGCTATTTTGATTTTAAAAGTTTAGCATAAAGTTCAAGTATAAGCGTTGAGAAGTATGAAGTTGAGTCTATTAAGAAAAGGCTAAAAACTAACTCTAAATACAATAACGAGCTCATCAATCAATTTGGTGCTCTTCCTTTTATTTCTCGGGGGACCAGACTTGAGGATTTTGAGAACGCACCGCCCCAGTACTCAGTATAAACAAACTGGCATGCAGTATTAGGGGATTGTAGTGAATTGCTGCAAAGTCATTTTTCTATAACATTGTAGTGCAAATTGGCATTTGTTGAGCCAAATGAAACCAGCACAAGAAAAGAACAAAAGTAACAATGCATATAGTGCTCTCATTTCTGTCTGCAAGGAAAAAGTTCATACTAAGGTGATTTTGTTTTCTTTAAGTGATATTTGTAGATAAATTCCACTATGTAGTTTCTGCCAAATAGGTAGGTGCAATTGGTGCCTGCTCTAGGATATAGATATTGCAGACCTTGGCTATCCTCCTTCCTTCAACTTTTTCTTTCTCCGGCATAGCAAGATCATTTTGATGCTTATAGTTGATGTTGATTATGTATATTTTTGCATCATCTGTATTCCTAATAAAGGACTATTGAAGGTTTGCACGAACTTTTTCTTAACCGCCAACTGGCCCTCTAAGATTTGCAGCAATCTGTCTCTTGTGTAGAGTTCCCATGGTTAAGAATTGCCATGAATTTAAAGGATTGACATCAGGTTGACACCAGGTCAAAATAGATCAAGATTTCCATGGGAACTTGTAATCTGTAGCAAACCCGGTTTCATCGGAAATGGCCTCGCTTTATGATGATGTGTAGTATTACATTATTCAAATTCTCGGCAAGACCATTTCAATTGAAGTAACGTTAAGATACATCTCTAAATCATCTTCACTGCATATTTGCTTGCAAGATTTATCTTATATGGCATACATGTAAAGATCATGTATAGGATTTCTTTTTTCCCTTTGAGCAAAAGCCGTATTCTGATCTTAAGTCTATTTGGAACCTGCAATAAGTTCGACCCTTCACTTCGCCAGTGACCAGACTCCACTGGCCATATGCACAATCTTGATCATCACTTATTCAGATTACCACACGTTTCTTGTTCTATTTTTACTATAAGATGCAATGTTATTTTAGCTTCCACATTTTGGAAGAGCAAATTTTATTGTTCTCAAAAGAAGAGGAGAGAAAGGAGGAGGAATGAACTGAATATTAAGCTAAATATATTGCAGTTATTAACCAAGATGTATGTTTATCTTCTGATATTATTACTTATTGACGAAACTTAACCCTTTTAGTTTTATCAGATTACCAATTTACCTATCATTACTTCAATCCATACAGGACATGCTACCTGAGTATATACATATGCGTGTTGCTGAATCAATTCTTTTTGCTGGCAAAGCAGTCAGAGTCCTTCGGAATCCTAGTTCTTCATTCAGATTGCAGGAATCATTTATTCACCAGCCAATTCTCAGAGTATCTCAAAAAGGCCAAGGTTTCTGTGGTGGCCTTACTCCCCAGAAGGAGCTGCTTAAGGAAATGAATCTAATTGCAGAAGAACTCCTTCCACAATCTGAAGCTAATAAGATCGAGATAATGCTTCAAGAATTAAAGGTCTTCTATATAATATAAAATGTTTTTCTGTTAGGTCGGTATTCAATATTTCATATGTTTATAATAGGTACAATTTCCGTCATGTTTGTTAGATCTATATATTATGCTAATTTTGACATGTATTATTTCATTTTCTCATGATAAATAACTGTAATTTCTTTCATTTGTGCAGAAATCAACTGAATTCCACAAAAGGTTGTTTGAAACTTCTGTTAATTCAATTCGTACAATTGCAGCAAATCATCTCTGGCAGGTGATGTTGCTCTCAAGCTTGATTGATCTGTTATTCTTGAACTATCAGCTTATTTATTCTTTTATATTCTTTATAACAGCTTGTAGTTATACGTGCTGATTTGAATGGCCACCTGAAGGCATTCAAAGACTACTTTCTTCTAGCAAAAGGTGACTTTTTCCAGGTGTGGAATCTTTTCTGTTTACTTTATGAAGTTAACATTTATGTTTTCACAATGCGAATGAAATATTGAGGAACTTATTTTTTCTCTTATCTTTTTTTCTCCGTAACTTCTAAGGGTGCCTCAGAAAGTCATCTTCTTTTAGTTTCTAAGATTTTATGTGTATAGCTGTACCCGGTCTCTCCTTATTTGGCATATACTGAAACTCTGCGTTTTTTCAGTATGTTGCAATTATAAACCTACATTTAGTAAATAACTAAAATAACTAAATTATATAAATTAGCAGATGTTATATTTTATGCATATTTACCGTCAACATGCTTATTGGACCATATCTTTATTTATAAAATCGCTAAGTTTTTTGTATGCTTGCAGTTGACATGCATATTTAACTAGATTGAGTAGTTGATAGTGGATTTAGTTTGATATATGTGTAGTACAATTGTGTTTGCCTCACTTCCTACCACAAAATCTTACATCCTGTACTGGAACAACTATTTAACTAGATTGAGTAGTTGATAGTGGATTTAGTTTGATCTATGTGTAGTACAATTGTGTTTGCCTCACTTCCTACCATAAAATCTTACATCCTGTTTTGCAACAACTAGTGTTTTCTTGAGGAGAGCCGTCAATTGATGCGTCTACCTCCACGTCAGTCAACTGCTGAAGCAGATCTTATGGTCCCATTTCAGTTGGTAAGCTTGCAATTACTGTTTTTTAAAGTTATATTATAAGTGCAATTACTTCTCTTATGTTCTGATCGAGGCTCGTTAATGATGTTATGAACAGCTTAAAGTCAGTTACATATCTTCATGTACATGTTTATGCTGATATGTTTATGACTCCATGCCTTAACGGTATTTGTCTAGTTTTGAATCAATCACTGTTTGGTCATATCTTTCCTTATATTATAGTCATATTTCTCCGTTCATATTGCCTTGTGTATATTATTGTTTTCCGTAGTTTAACTTGACTTCTACAAATTAGAGTTGGAGGAAATTATGAATATAGATACCCTTGAAGCACTTGTGGATTGGGCAAACAAGTTAAGATAGTACTACAAAGACTCATAAAGGTAGTATTTAGGAAGTTGTTAAATTATGACTCATCTAGTGGGATGCTTAGAAGGTATAAAGCCCCAAGATCTTTTATTTTTATATGAAATAGGAGTACTGGTTCCACTAAAAGATTGAGCAAAAACTGCAACTAAATTAACGGTCAGATGATAATTCAATAGCAAAGTGTAAGGTTCTGGTTTTCTGTGAGCAGATAGAAAACAACAAAATATAATTTAAGTTTGGCAATCAGGGAAAACCATCTCATCGTCGTCCTTGTTATCATTTAATCCTTTTCCCAACAAAGTGAGGTCGGGTTATGGACCAAGGCACCATGATTAAGTTTTTATGACATGTTATGAACTTGTCATCAACCCTCTCTAATTAGTGCTCTAATGTTAGGCCAAGAAAAATATGTAAAACTAAACATATTTTTATGTTAAAATATACATTTATCTATAGATATTCTCCATGTTCATCTATATATAAGTGAACAGCAATCAAGACAAGTAATTTCATAATTAGAGAATCACCATAGTGCTTAACTGACAATTGGCATCTAAATTCTCCTATATTGGAAAAAAGTTATAGAATAGGGGAAAGGTGGGTCATCTTTGCCAATTACTTGGTGTTACCTTTTTGCCTTCAGGCCTTGACCCATGACGTTCGAAGTGAAAGACCATAATGCAAAATTGCCTGTCACTTAGCACTATCATCTATCATATTATTTCCATGACCTAGTCATCAAGAAGCTACAAATAATCTCTGTAGATCATGTATTTTCCACAAACTGTTATACTATTACTTCTTCATTTTTAACAAATAATCCCTGCTGCGATATTTCTCCGATGATTGCTTTCTTTCCTACCAAGAACTAAATTTATTTTAACTGTCTCTCTGATTAGGGGTCAACATGCATATATCTTTTCGTTGTGATTAATTCTTCTGTGTAGTCAACTCAGATGTGATTTTTTGCTTAAATTTGAAAAAAGAAAAAATAAGTAAAATGAAAACATTAAAATCTCATCATAAACATTATGTGGTGCAGGCAGCACTGAAGACTATAGGTGATGAGGACAAGTACTTTTCAAGAGTCTCACTCAGGTTGGTACCCTTTTAAGGACTGATTATTCTTTTAAATTATCGATTAGCATTTCAAAAATTATTTGTAATTTCATATTACTTTGTTACTTTTTCTCATTAAATGCTAAATAACTTCTCTCTTTTTTAGAATGCCTTCGTTCGGAATTAATGTCACGAATTCCCAGACAGAGATACAAAAGAAGAAGGGCAATATTGATGGAAATTTGGGTATGTTTTCATATGGAATAGCTTCCTCAGAAATGTCGCTTGATGGTTGGGATGGTATTGCTCTTGAATATTCCATTGATTGGCCCTTGCAGCTCTTCTTTACTCAGGAGGTCCTTTCGAAGTAAGTTCTGTAGTAGATTTCTTTCGAAATGTACAGTTGTTGGAATATGCTCAGACTTGTGTTATGTGTGATTTTCATTATTAGAATTTAATTGATGTTTTCATAGAGTTATTTGTGCATCTGTTGCTCTCGTGCCTCTCATGTATGAAAACAGCGATCCTGATTCAGGTACCGCAAGGTCTTCCAGTATTTGATCAGGCTTAAACGAACACAAATGGAATTGGAGAAATCATGGGCTGCAGTAATGCATCAAGATCATACCGACTTTGCTAACCGTCGAAAAGATCGAAGCAGTTCCTTGTCCCAACATCAACGCCGCCAACGCTCCAGACCAATGTGGCGAGTTAGGGAGCATATGACTTTCTTGATCAGAAACTTGCAGTTTTACATTCAGGTGGTGCCCACAATATGGCTGTTTCTTTCTTATACAGTTGCACCATTTATTTGCTTTTTGAAATTTTATTCAGTGGCTATACCTCCTCCCTCTTCACCAAACACCGACACCCAAAGAGAAAAGAGATGTTAACTGCAATATGAATGATAGCTTTTTCTACCTTTCTTCATTTCTAACTCTTAGAAATAAATTTCTACAAATGGAAGCATTGCATGTATTTTACAAGGTTAAACTTAATAATTTGATAAGAGACTATCAGCTACAGTGGCGCATGCTACCCCTCACAAGTTTTATATGCAAGTATTTTTTTCTTAAAATGTGCCGTCCTGAAGTGTTTGCATACAGACACATGTTCACACACACAAACACACTTGACACAGAAGCCATAAATATTTCAAATGAGTATTTTTCTCCAACAAAATGCATGTATTTTGGTTGAATCCCTATGTTACTGGGAACCTCCCTCACTGTATCCTTTAAGTCTAAATACATGACGCTATCCCTTTCCAATTGATACCTCTGGCTTTGCAAAGTTGACATTGTTTGAGAAGGTAATTGTTTGCTTTCCTTCCAAATTAAGTAATATGAAGACTGATCAGTCATCTTACTTCGATAATTCTGCATGGGAAGATCGATCACTGGATAAATTTGTTTTTAGTTAATTCATTTGGCTTGGTCATAAGGTTTCATTTTTTGATAGGTTTGGTTTTTATTGGGTAAATCATGTTTGCGGTAGGTAAATCTCTTCGTAGGAGATGATTAATTAACATCCATACTTGCCTGGCATGGACTAGGGTCATCTTGGATGCAATGAAATTATTGGAGTTTATTGTGGTTTGATTATGTATATCATAAATCATGCACATCTGTGTTTATTATTTGAGTACTATGCTAAACTATGAGTTACTGGAAATGGGAACTAGACGACATAATTTAATACTACTTTAGCTTATATGAATTTTACTGATTTTGCAGGTTGATGTTATCGAATCTCAATGGAATGTTTTGCAAGTCCATGTGCAGAATTCACATGATTTTACCGAGCTAGTGGCCTTTCATCAAGAGTATGCTAGAAGTCCCTTCGTAAACTACATCCTTTTTGTTTTCTTGTTTTAGTTGATATATTATACAAATGGAATATGAACAGATGTTTTATCTTGTTTGTATTGGGTGTCGAAATTGGGCTGTTTAGGTTCTTGGCAGGTCAGTTTTGACCCACCCACACAAGACATACCTGAACCAAACTGATTAATATTGGGCCAGGAGGTCTGATCCTAACCCAGCCATACACAAACTAACCCGGTTTTCAGCTGATTTGGCTTTAAAAGATATGTGAAATGCCTGAACAACGAGTCAAACTCTTGCCAAAACGTACAGATACAACTGTGAATGCCCTAACCATCTAGGAAAATTGGTTTTATGTTGAATGATAGAGTTGTCATACTCAATGTTTTAAAAAGCCTCCACCTAGCCCGCCTGAGCGTCCGCCAAGACCTAGGCAGTACCTAGACTGCCCACCTTGGTTTTGGGAGCGCCTATGGGAGCATGGCCCACTTACGTGGACTGCAGCCTTTAGGCTTGATCGTGATTTCCTCCATTGCAGCCTCCACGTCCTCTAGCCTTCTCCAAACTCCTCCAGCCTCCAACTACGAACACCTCCTCTACCGACCTTCAACAAAACCCCATCCACCACTACTTAAACCTCCACCGCCACTTAAATGAAGAAAGAAATCTGGCTAGGCACCAGTCCTGTGCCTATGCTTTCTATAACCTTAACATTAACATTTATTATCAATTATTGTTATTAAAAAATAAAAAAAAGGAAAACCACCTAGGCCCCGCATAGGCTCTAGGCGTGGGGTCCAAAGCCTTGGCCGCCTAGCGCTTGATCATACTTGCATACTGTACTAGAGTTTTTAATAAAACTTCCAGTGAGGAGATAAAATCACTAGCTACTGGACTCACATTCACCTTTGAAACATAAATATGATAGGAATGAATAGCAGCATCACCTACCCAAGATGCATGTATTGGACAAGAAAAAAACGAAGTACGATATTTTTAACTTGATGTTCAAATTGTTTTAGGATTTCCTTATCAATGTGATTCCTTTATCGTTATTAGTGGGCTTCTTTTATTGAAATATTCATCTCCAAACATACATAACAAGGATCTAATCTGTTCAAGCGAAATTATGAAATTATGTGCAGGTGTAGCTAACTTTATTAAAAAGTAAACACTCATGCTTGCAGTGCATTA
Source organism: Asparagus racemosus (assembly GCA_037177215.1). Taxonomy (NCBI): domain Eukaryota; kingdom Viridiplantae; phylum Streptophyta; class Magnoliopsida; order Asparagales; family Asparagaceae; genus Asparagus; species Asparagus racemosus. The sequence continues at coordinate 10,046,572 of JBAKGM010000279.1, read as the reverse complement.
CATGGAAAAATATTTGTAAATACTTTAGAAACGGGTTCACAGTTTTTAAATTGCTTCTTATTGCCATTCAATTATCTAAAACACACATTCTTTTAGTGGTTATTTGCGATTGAAAAGTCACAATGTCAAAGGTGTACAATTTATATCCAGTATTACCATTCTATTAAGTATTTTATAAAAAAAATTTTAAAAACATTTCTCTGTTTCTTTTGATCTTCTCAATAAACTGTATATACATCGGTATTTTGCAGTATTCTGACACTTGGTATTGTTTGCAGATACTTGTCTGCTTTGATCTCGCAGTCATTTCTGGATATTGGGTCTGTCTCTAGAATACTTGATAGCATCATGAAACTATGTCTGCAGTTCTGCTGGAATATTGAAAATTATGAAAGCAATCCAAAGTTATCAGAACTGGAACATATCACTGAGGTACTGTCCAAATAAAATCACTGTTATATTCTGAAATCTATGGTTGCATAAGTTAGCTGTCTTAATATCAAGTATATGCTAAGTTTGCTAGCAGTCTGATTACATGCACATATAGTGTGTGTATGTGTGTGTAGTTTGTTTTCTACAATAACTGTCTAAAACCACTCATTAAAGGGAAGTAAAATAATTAATCAAGTCTTCTTCTGATCTTCTAGAATATCTTTTTGGGGAAAATAATATTCATCACTATCTCACTTTTTATAGTGAAATATATCTGAACTTACATAGTTTTGTACATCTCAATATTTGTAAAGCCTTTTGCAATAGAACATAACTTTTTATGTACAAATGAAAGTAAGTAAATATCTAAATCATATAATGCAAATAAAGTAGTATATGGGCAGCATAATTTATGCGTCCAAGAAAATTGAAGGAAAAGGAGAACATATATTGCATACTTGGGGACACATTTAATAAGTGCGAGACATCTATGAAAGGAGAGTCCAAAGAACTGCTCGTATCAAACAAGGATGTCATTGGGTATGATACTGCTGTAACTTAGTATGCTACTCAAGTCTTGATTAAGTGACATAGTACTGCTGCCTATGCTTCCTGGATTTATCATTATTGGACACAATGTGACACTAGTCATATTGATTCTTCTAGGTTCGTATATATATAAATTCTTGATAATTTCAGAGGAATTGCCTGCATCATTTAAGCTAAACAGAAATAGTCTAATACTTTTGGGAACATGAATTACATCCTCCTCTACAGTGAGTTTGCAGCCCCATCAACTGCCTCGCCATAAATCACATTGACAACAATGCTACTTGTGCTCCCAAGATACTTACCCATCTTTCATTTCTAAAAATAGCATGGAGATATGATTAACTTGCTTATTTGTCAAAGTTATTTTATTATTATTCCATAACTATTCCCCTGATATGATTAACCATTGATTGCCTGATAGCTGCTTATTTTTGTTCACTAGGATGGTGCACGTGCGTTGCACGTGTACAACTCTAAGGGAAATATTATAAGGTTATTTTCTCATGTAAGAAGGGTCAGTATAGGTCCATAATGAATTTTTATTTAAGATTTCTATCTCACATTGACTATCAAACATGGAGATTAGAGGAAAGTTTGCAGTGAAAACACTTTGTCTATAGTCTTGGTTATACAACTGAAATAACCAAGTGTCATCATGATATTTAGCCAATTTTATTTCAATTATGGAGATTAACTTGACATAAAGTTTGTTGGAAACTTCATTGAAGATTTCGACCGCAACCAGTAGTTTTTAGCGGCCAATATGAAGATGAAATTACTGAAGGGCCAAAATTAAAGTAATTAGGGGCTTTATGTATTGATTGGTTGAAAAATAAAAAGGTTATTTTTAGCATTTGAAAGTAACTCCATTGTCATTGATTTGCAATATCTGGTAGTGATCTTTTTTTTTTATTGGGAATTATCATCCTATTCTTTAATTAAATAATTAAATGTGTACTGTAAAACAAATAAATTACTTACTTTTGTACTATGTAAAATATTTCTTTTCATAAATTGCTCCTCACACTTAGTAAGTGTGCGCGCGCACAAGCATGGCGTACATATGGATATAACTCAACCAATTTGATTTAGCAATCCAAATCCAAAATTTCCAAACTATAAGCTCAGGTTATTAATGAATTATCAAGTAACCAAAGCACTTAAAACATACAAATTCTCCAAGAAATATCTGATGATGAAAACAACTCATAAATAGATACAAAATCTAAGATCACCCAAAACATTTCATACATCAAGATCATGCTCCAACACTAATTTAACTTTCCAACAAGCCGATCACCTCTAAATTAATTTATTTTTTTTAAAAGAAAATTATTTTCATTAATTGTTCCCTCTTCTCCTTCCTCTCTTTAATGTTCACAAGAGAGAAGAGAATGCGGAAGGATTGTGGCAGCTCATGACGAAGGTTAGCGGAGGCGGAGGAGGCTGGTGACGGAGTTCGGAGGCGACCGGTGGCAGCTTGTGACGGAGATTGGCAGAGACTGGCTGCGGCTACAGAGGGAAATAGAGAGAAAGAGACTGTAAGAGATTGAGAAAGGGATTGATAGATTACCGAGCTTTGACAGGAAGAACCTTGATTGTCTTTTGATAGAGAGAGATTGATAGATTACCAAGCTTTGAGAGCAAGAACCTTGATTGTGTTTTGATAGAGAGAGATTGATAGATTACCGAGCTTTGAGAGGATGGACCTTGATTGTCTGATTGAAAATTCAATGGATGGATATTACGTGGGATGAGTTATTTTGTAGGAGAATGATTGAAGAGAGGTTACAAGAATTTGATTGGTTGGAATTAGTTTTTGGTTAATAAGGGTATTAGTAGGATTAATGGGGCTATGAAACTGATGATGTTTAATTAGCGGTTATGAAAACACTCTTGTGCTTTAAGCTATGAAAGATATGAGTGGAGGAATTTGATTCATAGGGAGAGTGAATGAGGGAATTCGATTGGTTATTGATGGCGATTAATGGTTGAAATTAAGCGGTACTTTATAGAAGAGATGTTATGGGTGAGTGCTTAAAGAGAAAATTTATAGGTCATTAATTGATAGGATATAAATGTGAAGAGGTTATGAGTGAGTGATTTTTATTGTTATTTTCATGCCCATCTCCTTTTACCCATTTGCATCATCTAAAGTGTTGATAGCATAATTATAGATAGGCTTATAACGCAAGATGTTCATATAGACATGTAATAATAAGATGAAGCACGTTATCAACAAAAATGGATATTTTAATCTCCAATCTGTGAAGAACTTTTTTTTTTCAAAAGCTGCTGTTAATATATAGATGGTAATACAAAATACAGCATATGCTCCTCTTTAAAATAAGAGAGCTACAAGCCACTGTGAGACATTCTTCACATGTACAAAAGTGTGAAAATAGAAAATAGGAAAATACAAAAGGAAACTGGAAAATACAAAGTACACGATCCAACTTGAGCTAAAGATGCAGCATATAACCAAATACAGGTATGAAGACTATAGACAAATGTGAAGCACTCTGCAATTTGCTCCCAACCAGACCTGAAAATGAATACCAGAACCGTTGCCGAACTGTCCGTGCGTTTACTGTAGCACCACTTCGCTAAATACCAAGGGCGGTTTAATTTTGACACCAGCCACTGGCTGAATACATTATGGCACAACACATCCAAAGAAAAGAAAAAGGCAGGGAACAGCTGTCTCGGGGGAATAGCTTCACAAGGCATAACAAAATACACAAGCATCAAAGTAAAAGGGAGCACCTGAAAGAATGGTTTTACTCGAAATTGCTGCACATGCATAGCGCCGAGGAGGATGGGTGGTACCACGAGAAGCTGCTGCCTTGATAGGTGCGGCCTAGTGTGTAAGAGGCGACGTAGGTGTCCGCACACCAACAGCTCTAAGCTCACCCCGACGGTTGGTAGATATAGGCATGGACCCAACAAACACACAACTTGCAGAGTTCCATATGTGGACCACGGAAGAAATACAGCAGACAGCATAGCAACAATGAAATTAGCGTCGACGGCAGAAGGAGAAGCCCATTTTATCCATCCAAAGCAGTTTTTGTATACCATTAGGCAATTCATTTCGGTTGAAATAGTACCTTATTTGTGGAAGGGAATGGCCCAGCTTTGACAAAGCATCAGCAACAAAGTTGGATTCACGCACACAGTGTCTCACGGGCATGTTAAGTAGGCGACCCGACAGATCCTCCCAAATGCGAGTAGACTGCCAAAGTGGGCAATCCTTACCTATGCTTGCAGCTAGGCTCAGAGAGTCAGTAAAAGCTATGGTGGCATTCAGTTGCAGATCATCAACAAGTTCTGCTCCTAAGGATAAGGCCATAATTTCCCCTTGAAAACTGGTACCTACACCCTTAGGGCCAGCAAAGGCACAAACCATATCCCCATTGTGGTCTCGGATCACACCCCCAACGGCCATATTGTTTTCACGGCAGGAACCATCAACATTCAAGGCATAGGAACCAATCGAAGGGGGGGGTCCAAGCACACAATGAGAACCGTTTAGCCCTTGGGGCCCTCGGCGTGATGCCAATAGTAAGCAAGGAATCAATACCATACTTAGATGAGTTCATCGTGGGTGTAATCAATGTGTCCACATGTTGGAGGGTGTCAACAATCATCATTCTTGCGTGCATAAAGTCTTTCTTCATACTCCCATAAATTGTGTTATTTCTATAGCTCCAGATCTGACGGCATATTGCAAGGCAAGCAAGTCTACCCATAATCGAGAAATGAGATTTCCCTTTGCAAGTCCTAAACCACCATTTAATTCTGGTGGTTATAGATTGCATAGGGAAATAGGGGACCGCAAAAAGAGTGCTGAAGTAAGACCATAAGGAGCGGGCCAGCTCACCTTGCACAAAGAGGTGATCAAGAGTTTCACAATCCGATGAGCTACAGCAGATACACTTCGAAGCTATAGAGATACCACAACGTCGGGCTCTCTCATCCACTGCCACTGGAAGTATATTGGAGAATATTTTCCAGCAAATAAGTTTCGATGATGTTGGCATCGGAGTAGCCCATATATCATGAAGGATATGCACGTAAGGACGACGCTGTCGAATAGCATCCCATGCAGATTTAGTAGAGAGTAACCCAGATTTTTCAGGAGCCCAATGCCGCTTGTCATCATTCTCTGAGAGCCTAGGAGCGTGGAAGTATAAGGATTGCACCACTTCATGACCAAGAGAGGGCACTAAGTCATCAAATGACCATACACTGTTGAGATGTAGATCCCTAAGTTTCAGGTGGATATCCTCATAAGGTTTGAGGAGATCCAGCCGAAACTCAGGGTGCCATCGATGATACCAAAATGACACATTACCTTTGCCTATGGTCCACGAACAGTTGCCTGTGAAGACATTTATGATACCCAGGATATTTTTGAAATCAACTGAACACCTTTGAGGACCCGACCAGCATACAGGATTGCAGTGGAGTCTGTATTTATCTCACATGAATACAGTCCAAATGGAATGTTTTGTGCTGAGGAACCAACATTGCTTGAGAAGGAAAGCTTGTTTCACATCCCACAATTTGCGAAAACCAAGCCCTCCTTCACTAACAGGGGTGCATAGAGTGCTCCATCGAAGCCAATGTTTCTTCTTGCCGTACTCAGAAGACCCCCAAAGGAAGTTTGCCAATAGGGCTTCTATGATCTTGAAGATTGATTTAGGAACAGAGGTGGCCGATAGTAAATGGATGGGCATGCTGGAGAGTACATGTTTAATGAGGACAATTCTACCTGCTGTGCTCAAGAGTTTGCATTGCCAACCCTGAGTGCGAAGTTTGATCCTATCAATAAGAGGAAGATAGTAGCATATTTTCTTTTGTCCTGGGCCAATAGGGACTCCCAAATATTTCATCGGGAAGGATCCTCTGGAGAAGCGCAGAGTGTTTACAACAACTCTGATTCGTGAGCGAGAGGCGCCCGCTTTAATGAAATAGCGGCTTTTTGCAGCATTTAGTAATTGCCCTGAGCTCTGCATATACATATCAAGGACTCCCCAGACTGAGAGCAACGATTGCCGCTTAGCATTACAGAAAATGATCAGGTCATCGGCAAATAGCAAGTGCGAGGGGCAAACCACCAAGGTGGTAGAGAACCGAGTTGACTCTGGAAGGAAATGTGCAAAGGCTAGGGATAGGGCTTCCTCCGCTATGATAAACAAGCTTGGAGACAGGGGGTCCCCTTGCCTTAACCCTCTAGAGCTCAAAAAATATCCTTTATACACTCCCTGAAAGACCACTGAGTAGTGACACGTACAAACGCAAGCTTTGATGAGATCAACCCATTCTGAAGAGAAACAGAAAACGAGTCATTACAGCCCATAGGTAGTCCCATTCAAGCCTGCCATATGCTTTATGCATATCCAGGTTCAGAATAATGTTGGGGTTAGCTGATTTTTTATCCAACTCCCTGCATATTTCCTGGGCCAGACTAATGTTGTCAGTAATACTTCTTCCTTGAACAAAAGCCCCCTGATTTGGGGAGATAATGATGGGCAGGATAGGAGCAAGTCTGGAGCACATGGCTTTAGCTATAATCTTATAAAAGGTTGTGCATAGGCTAATCGGCCAAAAGTCCCCGATGCAGTTAACTGGATGGGCTTTTGGAATGAGGACTAGGATTGTGTGGGAAAGAGAGTCAGGCAAAAATTTTGACCGAAGGAATTCGTTGGCAGCTTGAAGAATGGAGTCCCCGATGATATCCCACATCGAAGTGAAAAAAGATCCTGAAAAGCCATCCATGCCAGGAGCACTATCCAATCTGTAAAGAACTCTTTATGTAATATGTAGATATTATTTGATAATTATATTATCTTATATACTTATACTATTCAGTTATCATATAATATTTAGTGCCTAAATTAAACTATTTATCTTATTTTATATAAAATCAATATGAAAAAATTAATAACATTATATTTAATTATAAAAATCAATATGAAAAAATTAATAACATTATATTAGTTTTTATTCCAATAATGATGGTGCAATAAATAGAAGGAATTGTATGAAATAAAATGTATATGTGTTTATGTATGTATACATGTATTTTATGTATGTATGCATGCACTTTTATGTATGTGTGTGTATGTGTATTAACATCAATTGGAGAGTATTTTTGGGAGAAAATGTTTTAACATCCTACATACTTTTCATAATTGTATGATATTATACACGGCTTCTTTTTTTTTTTCACTACTTTAATGTTCTTTTGCGCCTCAGGAGTTCAACAAGAAATCAAATTCTTTATACACCATACTTCGAAGTAGCCGCCTTGCTGGAAGTCAAAGAGCACCTTTTCTTCGGCAGTTCCTTATGCGCCTGAATTTCAATTCCTTTTTTGAGGTGAATTATTGTTTAATTGCTGGAAAATGTTATGTTAAAGAGGAAATGAATTATGACTTACCACTTTTTCTCTCCTTCAAATGATAGGCTACTGCACTAAATGTTGTCAGGCCACGCCCAATTATTGCAAGTCAACAATGATAAGAATCTCCTATGGAGATGCTCGATTTATTGGGTTGAAAGCTTCTTGATTTCTGTTATGAAACCATCAGTTGTTTCATCAAAGAAATTTCTGGAGCTGTCGGTGAGAACTTGAAAAATTGGTGCCTTGCTTTGTGAAGGATCGCTTGTGCTTGAACTGGAACTTTTTTCCCGCTCCTTATTGGCGAGCAAAGATTGGAGATTTTCTGGCTGAAAAGATTAGTTAGGGTTGCCGAAGATTTGTAAAGTTACTCAGGGAAAAAGACCATGTTTATTGTGAAAGTAGAAATTGTTGTGTTATAATTTGTGTAAAACTTGGTTGCAATTGGTCCTATTTAAATATAGGATTCCCTTTTTTTTTATAAGAAGAAAATAGCATTCTGTGTTGATGATGCATATTTGATCAATGTTGGTTGCAATTAGCTCTGTGTACTGTGATTAATATGGCTTTAGGAGTACTTATGAATAATTGACCAATATTGGTGATATTACTGTTTAGCATTGGCTGACCCTCTCTCACCATTAAAAGCTATAATTAAGCTACTAGGTGCTTTGTCTTAGGAACTTTTGGCCATTTTCGAACACATTAATTTATGAACTTTTTTTTTTTTTTTCCAAACACTAAATCTGTTTTCTTAGGTATAACGAATTCTGGTCAAATTTTGTTTATATGTTAATCATTTGTTGCTTGCTGTAATCTATGAAGCTTGAAATGTTAAGAGACGTCCAAATTTGACCCTTTGGCCCCATCGTGGTAGGAGAAGGACTTAAGTAGAATCCAATAAATACCATACAGTACGGAACAATATATATCTATGTAGCAACGTATTATGATTCAAGTCAAAAAATAGGTAAAGATAAAAGGGCAGAAGAAAAGAAAAAAGAAAAAGAAAACAGCCAGGGGGTAGAAAGTTTTCGACTCACACCAACTTGAGAAAGGAATGATTCAAATCAAATCCAAAACAAGCAGAGGCCATAGCTTTTTTTATACAAACTGTAAGTTTGACTTCACCATACAAAATGTCCTGATCATCTCAAAGCTAACCACTTATTCATCATTCAAAAATGGCTTAGGTTCAAAGTGAACCCAAAAGTGAACTTTCTGCTACAAAAACCCAGCAGCGATATGCATTGGAAATGGCAGGTAAAGTCCACAAACATCAAAAGAATTGATTCATTTACATCAAATTTTCGAATATCATTCGCTTTTATATTTGTCACAGCTATGACTTCATCAAGCAGGTGTTGGGTTCTTGCTGCCATTGCCGTGCCTGATGTTAAGAATACCCGAAAGTCCTCGCCCTCTGGCAAGTTGTTCTATTTCCTCTAGCTTCTTCTTCAACGTCTCCAACTCTTGTTCTAGATCAGCTTCCTTTTGCTTCATAGCCTTGAAAAAAAAAATTAATGTCAAAAACAATGCAAGAAAAAAGGAGCAACCACACTGGTGGGTAGATTCTGCTATTCATATTTCTTTATATACAATTTTACACAATTATAAAAGCCATAAGTTTTTTTTATTTAAACAGTTACTACTTTATAAACAAATCAGAAATAATTTGTGAAATCCATAGCTTTATTAACAGCTAAATGCTACCAAATAACTTGAGAATTCAAGCATAAGAAGAATACTGCAACTTTTCTGGAAAATCTTGGAAGTCTGTGAACTTCTATGCAGAATCCTATATGAATAAGGATCCTTCTCTTTTCTAGAATCCTACAAGAAAGCTATTCCTCAAATCGCGGAACAGGTTAATCATATCTTCTATATGTGTGGATAACAAATTTGTAGCAAATTTGCATCAAATGAATAGAATATCATAGATATGTAGAAGCTTGCATGAGAAACTGAATACAGATGAATTAGGTATAATCAGGGCTGTTCAGCAGCATGAATGGTTTATCACTGTTATACGAGTGCCTGGAGGATACTCTAGAAAATGCAAAAGTAACAATAGATCATATCAATTCATCATGATGAGTGCAGGAGATGCCCAATAGTTCAAGACCCATAAAATCATTTACATAGCAACTAAGGTAGAAAAGCCTCTACACCTAAAAGAACAGAACCTTTAACTCGTGTAGTCCAGGTCACTAAATTTCAGTAACAATGGCGTTTTGAAAATGTGAAATTGGACAATCACTGTGACTCGGTGATAGAAAGTAAAACACTGGCACCACCTCACTTCGCTCGAGGTTGCAATGTCATTCACTCTGGAATTTTGCAAAAGAATATTTCCACAGGCATGAGGGCACTTCCACTGATTTTTTCCAAGTGCGAGTTGATTACCCTTTTTATAAATATGAGGAAATTTTCAGAATTAAAAATGAAGCTCAAACAAACCAAAGGAGGGGCTTCTTTTAAATAATAGTACAGAAGATAAAGGTTTAGAATCCATATAAATGAGCTAGATCTATCTCTTTAATGAAGCTGTTTGGTTACATGCTCCACTGAAAAAAGGCACATTCTTCCATAATCTATGTTATATGAAATAGCATATCAGCTAGAAGTTAATTTTTGGCTACAGCTGAAGATGACAAATGAATGCTTATTGATTCCAGAAAAAAGCAGTAAGCTTTGTAAGAGAAAACAAACAATAAAGTCTGGCAGTTTCAGATTCTCCTCAGGAAAAAGGAATCAAAAGGATTCAAAAAGCCATATTCCATATTACCTCAAGTTCTTGCCTGCGGGCTTCTTCCTTTTTAGCTTCTGATTTAGCACTTCTCTGCACCTCATAAATCAGTGCGATTGTTGCAACCTAATAAGACAAACACCAAAACTAATACTCCTGAACAAAATCAATTTCCTCTGCTGACTGAAATAGCGCAAAGCAGCTTCAAAAAGATGTATATAATGCTGTAAGCAGTTACATTGCTCCCTTTTTTGCATATACAAACAAATGCAAAACTGGTAAACAGTGTAACGGGCAGTAAAAACTGCCAATACATTAATCTAAACTAGGCAACAGTGAACAAAAGAAGATGAGTTTAAGAATGATGATAACCGAAAAAACAAAAAGCTCTCCAATGAGGTCCGAAGCAGCTTGAACAGCTTTTTCCTCGTTTAAAGGCCGTATCTCTACATTGGTTGCATGCCCGTAAATGCGTCTTTGTATGGTAGTGGTGATGCGATGATTAGCCTGATTGCAGAAAAGTGCATTGCAAAAAGTTAGTCAGACTCCCAAGTGATAAGAAACTAGTTGCAACTCTTAGTGATTATGAAGGGTAAATGTTGATGAACTATATAGTAGTGTCCACAAAAGAAAGAAAGTTAACCATAGAAAACGGAATAATCTACATTCCTATTAGAATGTAAGATCATAAACAGAATAATCTAATTCAAATTAGAATGTAAGATCATTTATGTTTAAAGTTGTTGCCTAACCATATACATAGAACAAGTGAAAATGAATAGATTATGTGCTCATTGTAACAAATGCAGTAGTATGAAATAGAAGAAATATGTTATCAGATTTACCTTTAAAAGTAAAGTTAATATATGAAAACACAACGACTTTCTTGTACAGCTGCCAGACCATCTTTTCTTTTATCTCAGCGCAACTTGATCAAGTGAACAAGGATTTATCACATCGTACACAAGGAAAAGTTCCAGGACTAGGTGGCCTGTCACCTCACGTTCTCCTAAATATAGTCCACTCTACAACAATTTGCACATGATTGATTTTCAGATCAAATCATGTTGATACTTGATACTAGGTTCCAGTCCTGTCATCATGCCTTTGGAAAGTGACATGCTGAATGATTATTTCTGGTGTTCTAATAGAAACAAGAATTTGTTTGTAAGACCGATGATAACGATTCAACAACAATTGTTTTTTTTTTCTTTTTCAGGGAAATTAGAAAACAGCATGCTCAAAAAAATGAGTGTAGCAGAAATGAAAATGTTACGATAGACAATTGGGAGCTAGAGGCCGCACCTATTGAGGATAAAATGAGAGAGGATCACTTGAAATAGATTGGCCATGTGCAACTCATATTAAATGCACCAATTAGGAGATGATAAGACTATATAATAGAGAAAGAAGGAATACATATAGGCCTAAGAGCACTTGGTTAGAAACTGTTCAGATGGATATGATAGATTAATTTAGTGGAGGGAATAGCTCTCAACAGAAATGAGTGGTAGGCTAGGATTCCTGTAGCCGGCCACAAAAATTTGGGATAAAGGCTTTGTTGTTGATATTGTTGTTCTTGTTGTTGTTGATGTTGTCTTTCACTGGTTTGATGAAGCTTTATCAGCCGAAACTCTACACTCCACAGATCAATTTTTCTGAAGAGCTATTTTGTGCATATGGACGAGTGTTCCTGACCACTTTCTAGTTCATACAAGTAAATCTAGGCACACAGGTTTCTTCTGCAGGTTTCACTCCTCAACAAGACACAGATATTTTCTTGCTTGCCATTGCCTATGGAAACACATGACATTGAATGGCTGAGTTGAACTATAATTTACCATCTAGATGGACTATGAATGGAGTGTGTGACGTGTGTCACAATGTTGTTAGAAATATACCATCTTGTTCAAAATAATGTCAGTATTTTTCGAAGGTTTCAATTGTAGCAGAAGGGATATGTGACAGTCTGAACCAAGCAACGAAGAGAACTCGCTAAAAGTTGTCAAACTGGTAATAATAAAAGCCCTATCTTTCTTAAAGTGTAGAGGTATTGGGAATTTCGATGGTTTCAGCGGTTCATAGTTAAATATTAAAATCATCGGTATAGGGCCTAAGTCAAGGTTTAAACAAGATTTCAATCAACAATTTCTTTTTTATTTTTCACTGCTATAACATTATGAACTCAACATTTGCTACTTCAAATCTCAGATACTCTCCCTCTATTACTCATTATCATTAGTAACAGTTGGTTTTGACTCGATTGAACTGCCTCACTTCAAATCTTCCTCAAATCACGTGATAAAACGAGTGCACATTGCTAATTAGCCCATTCTTTAATAACAATGAGAAGGGTTTTTGCTCACTTTTCAGTCAAACTCTTGGACGATTACAAATTCCACAAAAAAAAAAGTTAAAATTATTCATCAAGATTTCAATCGTAAGCACCAGATCAAAGAATGTCACACAAATTGAGGAAAATTTTGGAAATCCAATATTAACAACAGGCATAATTACGGCAACAAAAGAAACCCTAATAATCGTAAAAAATCAAAAATAAAAAAATAAAAAAAATACTCCTCAGGATTTCACTCGTGATCACCAAATCAAAGAATCAGACACAAACTGATAACGAACTGGCGGAAATTTCTTTTGACATGGAGAACGAGGAGAGTCTAAAACCCTAAAAATTGCCACTTTCTCAAAAAATTGGGCAAAATTTGCAAAAATGGAAAAAGTGAGGCGCTGACCTGAGCGATGTTGATGATGAAATTCCTGAACCTGGGATGCCGACCCGCTTCCTTCTTCAACCTCGACGCGATGGGTTTGCAGGCCGTCTTCAGTGCGAGCGTCCCGAGCTTCACCAATGGCAGGACCATTTTGCCCTTCTTGTCCCTCGGAAAAGAACGGGCTTTATAAAGAGACAAGAGCGTGGGGTAGGGGTATTATGGTCATTTCCGGGTGCTGGGCGCTCGCGTGGTTCTGATGTTGCAGAGCTGCTTCAGGCACAAGAAGTTGACCACGGTTTCAGAGCATTTTTAAAAAATTTTGGGTAAAAATATAAAATATTTTCCAAAACTATAAAGTCCGTGTAACTATTCAATCTAAACTGTAAATTTTAAAAAAAATTGTCCAAAATATCTTTGCACTTAGAAAGACTAATAAGAAAAATGCCATACAGAAATGCCCTCGTATATTGTTTTTGGTTTAGATTTTGCAATTTACCTTGTTATCTAACTTATCTAACTAACTAACCTATTACGTCCAATACTTTGCATCAGGTCAATGATCATGTCAATCTTTTTTTTTATATCTAAGGGTTTGTTTGGCAACTCCTCATTAACCAATTTAGTGGATACTTCTGTGGTTAAGAAGCTAAATTTTGTATTTCAAAAAAAAAAACTAAGTCAGAACTAGCACAATTTCTTTTAGTTCATTTTTCTTTCCCAAATCAAGTTAGGTGCGTATGACCCCCGCCCCCCCCATCGTAGACCAACTCTAACTTGATTAAAGACTGAAAATAAGAGGCTTTTGCATATAACACCCTAAGGTCCAACAAGCTCGTGCAGTTGGGACGAACTCAGCGAATACTGCCGCTAACTTGCCCATCACCCGATTTCATGGTTTAAATTTATGATTGGGGATTTTATCTATATCCCCTTGAAATTAATCATATCCGTAAATTTATCGATGTATAACCCAACAAGTTTATCTATATCTAACCCCTATAAATCCACGGCATATTTATCTGTGTCTAACCCCTCAATTCTACGGCATTTGAGTTCTAATAACCCAAAACTTACTGTTGTTGAAGAATGTTTTTGAGGAGGGGAGAAAGAGTAAAGGGTGGGGCCCTTGGGGAAGTCCTATCCTATATAGGATTTTGATAAGTTTAAGACTAAATTTAACAAAAAACAATAATTAAAATATTCTAGAAATAGCATGTACGCGTATCATGAGAATTTTTGGATAGAAATTCTCACGTTTGCGTAATTAAAGGTACTAAAATGTAACTTTTAGAAACTTTAGGGTATTTAAGTACAACCAAATACAACTACGGGAATGTATGCGCAAAATAAGTGAAACTATAAGGTATTTAAGGGCAATTAATCCCAAAAAAAGCAAAAATGGGGTTTTTATGATATTAGTCCCTTTTACCCTTAGTATTTTGATATTAGTCTCCCAAATTTTCATATTTTGATATTAGTCACCCAAATTGCATAAACATGCTAATATTAGTCTGTGTGGTTAGTTGGGGTTATAAATATTCGGTTATGTTAACTTTTTTTTATGGAATAGTTAGTTACACCCTCACTCATAATATCCAAAACCACATACGACATACCTATTTAACTTAAGAATCCGTTAAGAGCCCCTAAGTCCATACCCATTAATTCAAAACCCAAACCCAATTGATATATTTTCTTCTCCAATGGTCCCCTCTCCATTCTTATGAACACAAACCTCAAAACTGTTAACTTAAACTCGATAACTTCCAATCCATTTAGGTGTTGTTTGGTTTGTTTTAAAAAATAAATTGCAAGCCACAACATATGTTGCATGCAGCATTTGTTGTTGGAAATCAATTTTAAATTCGTTACTTGGATATCTGCAATTATTTTGTAGGAAATGTATTTCCAATGCAAGTTCAGTATTTGGTTGAAAAGCAATTAGTACAAAAAGCTACATAATTTTACCATATAAGGAAACTTTTGTGTAGAAGGTTTTCTGTTAGATTTAAAAATATTTATTTTGAAGAGGTGGAATTATTTTTATTTTTTTCTTTTTATTTTATTATTTTTTTTGAAGCTTGCAGCTTTTCCTCCCATCAAATTGAACGTAGCATTTGTTGCAGGTTTTTTCTACAAAAAGTAAATACACTAATCTTTTCTAAATACAAAATTGTAAACCTAACAATGATTGTTTTCTTTACTTTTGCAACTCTATTTCTATCCAACCTAAACCCAAACCCAATTACCCGAAACCCAATAACATCCTAATCGATTAAAAGATTCCAAACCTAGACCCATTTAGGAAATTATCTTTCTAACAACTACCCGTTTGAACTAACTCATGAAAGTAATAGTTACTTTCTCTACTAAATCTACAAAAAAAAAAAACACAATGCCTTCAAGAACCATCTCTATCAAATTATTCATATCTCTAAAAATGTATAGGCTTTTGAATCATGCCCTAGGTTCAAATAACTTTGCTAATGAAGGTTCCAATTTTTGGAGCAAATAGGATTAAGGGGGGAATGAGA
The DNA here is from genome assembly GCA_037177215.1 of Asparagus racemosus. NCBI lineage: Eukaryota > Viridiplantae > Streptophyta > Magnoliopsida > Asparagales > Asparagaceae > Asparagus > Asparagus racemosus. The sequence goes on along the minus strand of JBAKGM010000279.1, from coordinate 10,031,167 downwards.
GACGAGGGAGAGGGTGATTTTGTAATTATACAATCATAGTTTACCTCTAACCCAACAATGGTTAGCACTTTAGACCAAAAAGAAAACGAACAGAGCAACTCATTTCAACACACTTAAACGATATGGGGACTAATATCAAAATACTAATGATGTAAGGGAGTAATATCAAAAAAAAACCCCAAAAAGGTCATATTGCATGATCTAATTTGATTCTAATTTGTAAATATAAATTTTGACAAGGACTAATACGCAAACAATCTGCGCGACCACGCGAACATCTAAATATCTGATAGCGCAATTTCCGTGTACTTAGGAATGAAGTCTTGAAGAAATGGCCGGCATCAAGTCATAAACCGATACTTTTCCTTAACAAATGACAGCAAAGACACTCACCAACTCTTTCTTTGATTCTACAAATAGCTTCACCCAAAAAAAAAAAAAAAAAAAAAAAAGGAAAAGGGAAAATGGTGGATAACTTGTTGGGTCTTCTGAGAGTTCGGATCAAGAGAGGAGTGAATCTTGCTGTTCGTGATGCCAGGAGCAGCGATCCTTATGTGGTTCTCAGAATGGGCATGCAGGTACCTTTATTTTTATTTTTACTTGATTTTCTTTCTTCTTTTTTTTTGTGATTTTGATGTTGTTTTGATGAAATTGGGTGATGGGTATTTGATTTTTGCTATGATTTTCATGTACCCATTTTACTTAGGAGTTGAAGCTTGTGTTTTGTTTCCCTTTTGATGATTTTTTTTCAGTTTTTTTATGATTTAATGGTTTTTTTGGGGAATATTCTGTGGTATGCGTACTTTCAAATGGTCATTTTACAAATAAAGTCCGAAAATTTTTGCGTCCTATTTCTGTTTGATCTTTTTCTTTTCTTTTTTTTGTGCTCACTCATTTTTTCCTGGGATTAATAATAATGGGTATCTTTCAATTATGAATAAAGTTGAACTATGTAATTCAATTGTTCTTTTTGATTCTTTTCCAATTCTCTGTGATTGTTAAGTTTTTATTTGTTCTAGTTTTGGGTGTTTTCTAATAAAGTTGAAGCTTGTGCTTTGATTCCCTTTTGTTGATTTTTTAAAAAAAAATTTTTGAGTGATTTTTTTTCTTTTTGAGATATTTTGTGTGATATGAGTATTTCAATTTCTTACTTCTATTGTCCTATGTCATTTTGCAGATAAATTTGAGATATTGTGTTCTATTTCTCTGTTTTATTTGTTGTCTCATGAGTTTGATCATAGATGGAAAAAAGATGTGATGAGATAGTGGTTACCAGTTCTGTTGAAATTATCTTTGAGTTTTTCTGAAGCAATTGCTTTTTAATACTATACTATAATTAACTTTTCCTTAAAAATATTTTCCTTATCTCTGTTGATGGCGATGTCCAACACCAGACAGTGAATTTGAACTTTTGCCATTGCTTTTTGCTGTTTCATTTCTTAGTTTATTGTTGAGATACAGCCAGAGTCATTAACTGCATCCAATTGTCTTAAAGAGAGAACAACATACTTTTTTTTTTAATTGAGGAAAATGCTTTGCTTGCTTTTTTAGCTGTCGATCAAGAATAGCGGACAAAAATGTTAGGACAAATCATCAGTTGGTATTGTTTAACAGGTTGTTGTTATACTGAAAGTGAGAATTGTGTTGAAGACTTTGTCGCCTATGTTGTTTATTACTTCAGAAAAGATGGAGTACACCTATTTTCTAGGATGCATTCTCTTTGTTTCCACCAAGAACTTGAACAAAATACAACCTTCATGACATCAAATACAAGTAAAAGTAGCGGTTAATTGCAGATACACCCTCCGCTTATAGGGATTAGCCATTTATTATCCCTAAACTTTTCTATCAACACCTAGAAGCTCCAAAGCTTGAACAAAATTGTCTCTTCGTTTCACGTGAGTGTCACATGACATCAATGTGTTGCTGATAGAAATAGATATTATTTTAGCATTGCAGAGAGGCCTTTTATTCTCTTATTGGTGTTGAATATAGATCCCCTAAGTGCATACAGATAACATAGAGATAACTATGTTTGGGTCTCAAGTGGTGTAATTGCAAATAAAAAGTTTACGCATACTATGTGGCTAACCCTATTATAGTACAAGAGGTGTACTTGCAACTGCAAACAGAAATTATAGGGTTTACTGTTGTTTTTTTTTTTTCCTTACTGGGGACTGTAACATGTTGTCATTCATTTAACAGTGATCAGTGTCCCTAATATCTGATTTCTCTGGGGGCCATAAAGTTGGATAGGGTACCTTTTCCAATCTTGAAATGCAGTAGTTGAACTTCATATCAGAATGGGCAACCGAAAGTTGATGTATGCTGTGAACTTGTGAAGATTCAGTGATTTCATATAATTCTTTTGTTGCTATACAGTTTCAATCACTTGAACTAATAATACAAGAACTTGAAGACTTCAAGACCAATTTGATCTGCAATCCAAGTCCGAAAAGGATAAATAATGAAGACTTGATTAAGGTATCTATCAACTGAATATTGTGACAAACTAGGATGTTATCAGTTACATGTACAGCCAATTTGATGAGTGATCCAAAAGTTTGAACTGTGTGTGTTTTCATCTGTGCAAAAGGTGCTAATATAACCTGATATTATCCTTTTACAGATCTAACTGAGAACATCTGACTACATTTTCCTTGATAAATTATACCAGATCACCTCGTCTAAGCACATATCTTTGTACTCCTCAATTTTGAAGCTTAACCTTGATGATTCATAATTAGAATCTTAATATGATTTGCATTCTCCTGGCTTTTATATGTCAAATGCAATTTGTGTAAGGATTGTAGTTCCAAAATAATGCTACCATATCCTAATATTTTCAAGTTTTGCCTTTGGCAGTAAGTGTGCTCATTTCTTTTATTGATTTTCAACTTTCCGCTTCCGTTGATTATCCCTCAAAAGGCTCAAACCCACTGTTGTCAATTAGTCTGTTCTAAGAGAAATATATTCATTTATATGTTTCCTTTGTTTTCTCTTTTTTGTAATATGAACCATCTATGCAGAAATTGAAGAGTCGAGTAATAAAAAGAAACGTCAATCCAGAGTGGAATGAAGACTTGACTCTTTCTGTGGAGGATCCCACTATCCCAGTCAGACTTGTAAGTTTTTCCCCCCGAATTAGTATCTAATTTTTACATATATTGGAATTAATTTATTTTCCCAACAATATTTTTAGGCTGTTTCACTCTAGCAATGATAAACGTCTCATAGCCATGGACCAATGGTACACGAGCAAAAGACTAGAAACCCAGATTAAAGGGAGGTGAAGGGTTCTATTGTTAGAAAGGCAGAGTTTTCTTTTGACGATTTGCATTATTTGAGAGGGAGAAGAGTTATATTCTTTCTTTCCTTCTTTATAATGAAAAAACTCTCATTTTTCTTCTAGTGGACAACATAGACCGAATTTGGCCTAACCACATAAAGTCTTAATATTTCTACTTGTGTTTTGTGTGATTTCTCTTTTATGGTTCTTGGTTCTCATAGGCTTAACTTTTGCGGAAATATTGTCTATGTGGTTCTGGTTATTGATTGAGCCAGTTATCATCTGACAGAAGTGTTGTCTATGTGGTTCGTTATTGATTGATCCAGTTATCTTTGTCAACACCTTATTAAGCTAGATGATACCACGTCATCTCAGTAACTTTAACGTTTCAAATATCATTTAGTTTCGCATATCGAAAATATTCTGAACTAGTAGTATATCGACAAATGACAGTTTCTTAGTCTTGCAACAAAAGTGATTATTATTGGTCTTGAGAGAACATTCAAGGGCTGTTTAGGATAAAGGAGTTTGACATGTTTTTCACTTATTCCTTTTATTGTGAGTATCCTTCTGTCTTTAATAATAGATTATCAGTTGTCACTAGCTATGATGGATAGAAGAGGAAATTTAGCTGTGTTCAGTAGAATTGTTAGGTTAGAAGTTAGAGATCGACTCTTGCCAACTCTGGACAACTCTTGCCAAACACATGAAAATGGAAACCAACCAGTTTTCATAGAAAGTTATATGCAAAAACCACTGAAGTCCTAATGTGACTAGATAACTCGTACTTAAAATCTCCAACTCCTATGTCACGCGTCATATCTAAGTTGAGAGATACCATCAATAGTCGTCATCCCAAAAATATCTTCATGCATTTTAACATATTTATTTAATTTTGCATATCCAAACATCTCGACCCCGTAGTATATTTTGACAAATGACAGCTACACAGTTCCGCAATGAAATCATTCTTCGTTTTTGGAGAAAACTACTGTTTGGCTTCTTAGGCTAATACACTTGTTATTAGTTTGCCACCTATCCCATTAGATAATACTAACTGTACTCCAACTCCTAAACTACGTATGCACTCCAAGAAACAAAAGTCTGAGGGTCATTAATGACTGATAAATTTTGATAACAATTCAAGAGGAAGGATACGTGTACACCTTTGTTTCTTGTGGTATAAAAGTAGTTTAGTGGTTAAAGTCTAGTCATCACTTCTTATTTCATTTGCGCTAACATTTTGAGTGCCCATATGATTACAACCATAGAGACATTTGGTTATCAGTAAGTAACTATAATGGAAAGAATTGAAACATTTTGATTTTAGTTAGAAGAGTTAGCTGAAGTTAAACCGGAACCCCTGTCAGCTCTTGCCAGATTTTTAATATCTTGTAAAAGTTTTTATGCAAAAACCTCTTAGATCCTAATCTGACTACATAACTCCTCCCAAAAATCTCATAACTTCTACATCCTTGCACTTTTAGCCAAACACAACTTTATTGTTATTTCTTACTTTTTGCTTCAGGAAGTGTATGATAAAGACAGGTTCAGCGCTGATGATCCAATGGGCAATGCTGAATTTGACATCCAACCATTCGTTGAAGCCTTGAAGATGAAGTCAGGACTCATTCCAAATGGGACAATACTAAACAAAACGACCCCGAACAGACGAAACTGCTTGGCCGAAGAGAGTCTGATCTGCCTATCCGATGGAGAAATAGTTCAAGATATGGTGCTTAGGTTGAAGGAAGTGGAAAGTGGTGAGGTTGAACTGAGATTGGGGTGGGTTAATATTCCAGGGTCCAAGGGTTTGTAGTATGCACTGATGTTGTAGTATTCCATTGGAATTTTTTTTAGTTATGCCTTCATGTTGTAATGTATGTTTGTATGCGTATGTATAAAGTATTTATTTTGGATGATAATCCTTTGCTGGTTGGAGAACTTCTTTGAGTTGGAATTTATTTTAAACAAGTTCATCTCTATTGTGTAGATGAAAAAGAGTGGTCCCACTCGCCCAGTGCATGAGGCTCAGTGGCAGACCCAGCAATTCGTAATAGTGGTGTCACAACGTACTATATATAAAAAGATGATATTACTAATTTTTCAAATTCGTAATAGTGGTGTCACGACGTATTATATATAAAAAGATGATATTACTAATTTTTCTCTTATATTCAATATAATAAGTAATTTTAATGAGATGCAAAAAATATATTTAACCAAGTATAATTACAATTGACCCTTACATGTCCTCATGTTTTGAAATTGTTGCATTACTAGCATCATTCGAATACCACTAAGAGGGTGTTTGGGGAAGTTTGTTTTTTGATCAAACTAGCTTTTAAGCTAGCTTTTTCATATCTACCCATTTGGTAAAATACCAAATAAGTTAACTTATAAGCCTCATTTTAAAAAGTTGATCTACCACAGCTTTTCAAAAATTAGCTCATAAGCTCACCTAAATAAGCTAGGCTTGACCAAAAAATTACTATTATGTCCAAACAATTTTCATAACATTTTTATCATCAAAACCAAAAAGCCACTAAAAATTAGCATAACTTATAATCTTCAAAAATTAATCCCTCTGAAACACCCTCTAGATACATCCTTTTTTAATATAAATTACTAATCTGATGTTCATTCATTGATGTACCATTTAAAATCAGAAACCGTTCAACATAGATTTACCTTTTTTTTTTAAATGATGACTATTTGGTACCTGGGTTCTTGGGATTGGACAATTTAAAGCTTGATCCATTTAGAGATAAATCTTAAATGAGTGTCACCACTTTTTATTTAACTTTGTAATGGTGCCACAAATGTATCATAAATTAGTATATACTAGTTTGCTTTTTGGGTAAATTGCACTTAAATACCATGTAGTCTTCCACATGTTGCACTTAAACACCACAAGTTGTATTTTGGAGTAAAACAATACCATACAGTTTTCAAAATTTACATGTTACTATCATCGATCATGCAAACATGGAAATTTCCACCCGAATTTTCTCTATGATATTTACATATTGATTTTAGAGCTTTTTAACTAGTAAAATTTATTAAATTTGCTATTAATATCAACCAAATTTCTTTTTCGAACTCATCTTAATTCAACGTTAAAATAGAGATGAGATACTTTTAATAAAAATTTTAACAAATATGAGTATCATAGAGAAACATTTGGATAAAAATTTTTACGTTTGCATGATCGATGGTAGCAGCATGCAAATTTTGGAAACTTTATGGTATTTTTTTGGGCCAAAATTCAACTTATAGTATTTAAGTGTAACAAGTGGGAAACTATATAGTATTTAAGTGCAATTTACAGTATTTACCCTTATTTTTTTGTTAGAAGGTAGTGTCACTTCCGTCCTTGATGAGGCTCTTACCATTTTGGTCTATAGTTAGGGTCAAATGTACGCAAACTTACCCTATATAGGTTAAGATTTTCATGTAGATGTGAAGAAGCTGATATGTGGACAATCACATGCCTTTCTAATAATTTTTATATTTTTTGAATTTTAATTCATTTAAAATTACGCTCATAAGTTGTAAAAATTATATAAACATCTTCAGTCATAGATGACGGGGGAATATTAAATAGTTTATTGATTTTATTTCAGATGCAGGTTACACAAATTAGAGTACATAGTTGGGAAAATTAAAAAATAAATTTAATTATAAAATATTGGTGTGCAAACTAAGCTGATTTGATAATATGTATTACACAATTAACTTGCATGCTCAATATACTTTCTTTTTCATTTTTAGGTGCATAATCTGATATGGGTCTAAACTTAATCTTGAAACTGGATTTCGAGTGGACTCCGGCCGTTAGCTTTCTCAGACCTCTATTTGCTCCATAAGAGATATGGCCGAAACTTCTAAGCTGTAGAGCTAGTTAAAATGTCCAAAAAATACTTCTTCAATCTTTTGTTCGGCTCAGATTACTTTGCTTGCATGCAAGATGTTCTGAGAAGATGTAATCTCGTTTTTGTTATATCCTAAGACTTACCAAGTCTAATAAGCCATTAAAAGTTAGCCACATGTCATATTAACGAGCCAAATCATATATTCTGGAAATTCGACCAGGGTGCGAGCATCGCCAATCTCTCTATCAGCTTGAGTCCGAGATGAAAGCGTCTTCAAACCGGGATCTGTTACACTAACATAATAAAGACGCCTTCAATCCGAGTCCAAGACGAAAGATGTCTTCTGGTCAGACTCCACTGGAGAATATTTTGAACGAAGAAATGACCTATCAACCTCATCAACGCCACTCGTATTCAATGCATGGCCAGTCGACGCCCATACTTCGCCACTCAGTTGCCATCGGATTAAATGCATAGCCATAATCGTTATGACTCATCGAGGAGAAGTCATAAGGACTCCTCGGACGACGCTCGCACTCCCATCATTCTGTCACTGTCGTATTAAATGCTGACTCACTCAACCGATCACCGACACATGTAAGGTAGAGTCTAATCAACCGACTCTACCGACCCGAATTACCAATGTGCTCCCAACGATTTCTCTATAAATGGTGGATAACTCCACTACACCAAGGTAAGCTGGACAAGACCTTGAACTAGATTTCACATTATGATAATCCACTTATCTATCACTAACTTGAATGTCAGAGGGCATGCCGGGAGATATCTTCTCTGGCCTCTAATGAGTGTAATACCTGTGCATGGACCTTCTTCTCTCTGATCAATCAGTCATCAGAGAAGATTAAGAGACCCTAAACTCCTCCAGATATCCTCCCACTTATACACTTACTTTTCGACCCAACCAGTTTTATATATAGAGATTATTGAATTTAGGACTACAAATGGGTGTAGACCAGATTATTCAAAAACCGCAGCGGTTCAAAAATCCCGAATCTTGGATCTAGCAAATCCTCATGGATACAACCTGACCCGTTTAATGATGAGTTAGATTCGGGTCAACAACATGGACCTAGATACTTAGATAGAACTCGGGTTAAGCCAAAGCTAAACATTCAAACCCGAAAAATGAGAAATAAAAATAAGGTTAAATGGCATTTAAATACCTTATAGTTTCACTCTCTTTGCACTTATATATCCTCAGTCATATTTTGTATCATTTATATATCCTGAGTTAGTTAAAATTGAAACGTTAACACCCTATGTTTTGCAAACGTAAAAATTTTTATTCAAAAGTTCTCATATAATATTTATATGCTAATCTTATAACTTTCTCCCTAATAAGTTTTTTGAATGTATTGTTGCATCTTTCTAAATTCTATTTTTAAAATACAATTATGATATATTTAAATTAGAATTTGGGTAGGTTTAATAGTAATTTAATCAATATTAATGGTTAAAAAGCTCTAAAATTAGCATATGAATATTATATGAAAACTTTTAGATGAAAATTTTCGTTTTTGTAAAATATAGGGTATTAACTTGCAAATTTTAACCAACTAAGGCTATTTAAATGATACAAAATACAACTAAGGGTATATAAATGCTAAGTGAGTGAAACTATAAGGTATTTAAGTGCTAGTTAGCCTTTTCGGAATCTTCTTGTAACAGTGATTTGAACTTCAAATAATATGAGGATGAACGAGAGTGCTGAATCGGTGCGTAATATGTTTTCGTGTTCATTAAATCAAGTAAACCATCTGTTTGGGCACTTGAGTTTGGGCCTGAATTTGAAATGCGCGTCGCCCACATTCAAATTTCACGTTTGGGCCATGTTTTGAGCTCTGATTTAAAACCAGGTTATTTGATCGGATGCATTTTAAAGCCCAGCATCCTTAGAATTCAATCCCTTGCCCGACTGCTCGTTCTCTTCGCTTCAAACATCGCAAGTTCTCGATCGATCGATAGTCTCTGTTCCTTCATCTGAATCACCTTCTACTCTCTGCCCTAGCCCTCTCTCAAAATCTCATCTCTCGATCTCCAGATTCTCTAATGCTGCCTCCTCCTCCGCCGCCGCCGCCGCCGAACCCCCCTGCTAACTTCTGTTAATTTTGCTTTTTTTTTTTGGGGCGAAAATCAGAAGCTTGATTTTGGTTTCGTTTGATCTGAGAGAGGAAGCCAAGACCATTGCCGATTGTCAAAACTTGGAACCACTCTAAGGTATCAAAATTCATTTATGTGATCTTTAATTAGGTGTTGCTTCCTAGATGTTTGATGAAATGCTCTAGAGACTCATTTTTATTATCAATCAGATTATTAGCTGCTTTCTTGTTTAAATTTTTCTGAAGTTCTTTACTATTATGACTCAATCGATGGAGATTGTTCAAATTTGTTAACTAGGTGCTTTGAAGTTTATAGTATGTCTGTGCCTAGTATCAGTTTGATGAAAGAATGATCATTTTTCATATATTTGTTGATCGAAGCTCAGAGGGCATTGTAACTTTCCATTTATGTATCCTTGCATCAAACCAGAAACTATGTGTTCATGCATCTTTGTTATTAGGATAATGTTAATCCATAGACTTTGAATTTTGATTTGCTACCGAGGTAAAATAAAGAAAATAGTTAATTTAAAAATTTTATTGGTTTGGATGCAGAAAAGGGTAGGGGAGGGGGCTGATTGAACTAAACCCAAGTCGAGGGAATGGAGAGGATGGGAGTGTAATAGAACTAATTGTGTTTGAGTAGACAACTAGGGGATGGAGAGGAAGAGAGTGTGATGGGACTAACTTGTGTTTGTTAAGAGTGGAAATTAGGAAGATAAGGGACCAATTCACTTAAAATTCAATCACTACTCTTCCAATCCTTTCACTTTAGGAGGGTTAAGAAAGGGATTGAATTTGCTACTTTTTAACCCTCCCCTCCCTTCCCCTTTATTGATTAAAAATTGTATCGAAACACAATATTTGGATGGTTAGCATCGTAACCATCCAAACCCTTCCCCTCCCCTCTTGAAAAAACCTATCCAAACTCACCCTAAAGGTTCGTAGAAGTTGGAAGGATGTTTAGAAATTTAGCACAACAAAGACTATAGGAGCCTTTTGATGGTGTCGAGAAGTTCAAGTTTGCGTCGAGGAGGTTGAGAGAGAATTTCTATCTAAGCTTATTATAATTTGGGTATGTTGAAATATGTTCATTTATATTTTTATCTAATGTTTTTGTTCCTTAAAATTCTATTTTCAAATCAGAAGGAAACTTATTATTTCCCTATATATGTTTTAATTTATGTAGTTTGATTTCCTCTAAAAGAGCAAATGAACTAGCAATAGAAATATGTTCTTGTATTTTTTGTAGTTGATGGCCCTCTATGATGTGAACTGTAACCAAAGCTAAAATTCTCCTTTAGTATTTTACTTATGTATAATGAGTTATACAGAATTGTCATCTTTGAGTGATCTATAAATCATAATACCTAATTATAATATGGATGGAAAAATAACTAATTATAATATGGATGGAAAAATAGGCATAGAAACAAATTACTGAACTAACTAATTACCTCTATCTTTCTGTAATATTTAGACGAGCTTATTAAATCAAGAGGAATGTAGAGATTTTTGTTTCCTGAAAGGGTCAAAACCATGTCAAAAAGGTTAGCATGATAAGTCATCTTTGAGTGATCTATAATGTGTTTTTTGGTTACTATTTGACACATCTCATTGCATTTGATTTAAGGAAGAGAGGTTAAGAGAGTAAATTTTCCTTAAACACCAATTTCTTGCTCTCCTAGAACACCAATTTCAAATCCAAATTCATGTATAATAAAGTGTATCCAAACACTAGATTAAGATTTCAAATCCTTTCATTTAATAAAGACATCCAAACAACAAATTGGTTAAATCATGGATTTCAAATCCTAGATTTAAAATCCCTTGATTTCAAATCTACCTTCCAAATTCAAATCTGATTTCCCAAACGCAGAAGTGAAATTAAAGTTGCTTTGAATAATTTGAATTATTAGTGCTCTACCACATACCGAAATATATAATAATGCATACAAATGTTTATTATTTTAAAGAGGTTGTAGTTGTAAAAGTGTATAGTTGTCGTTGTGATTTGTTGCCGTTGATTTTAATCAGAGGGTAGTTGATGAAGAAGAGGATTCACATTGTCAACTCCAAAAATTTGGGATAAGGGCTTGGTTGTTGTTGTTATATAATTTTCAAAGAGTAAATCACAATTTAAACCGTGGATTTTGGTTCCAAGTTAAATGTTTTTATTTTTATTTTTTTAGTTTTTTAAAAAATCTTCTCATGTATACTTGAGTTTTATGTTCTTGTTCCTCTTATTAAATTATGCCACTCGGATAATCAATTTGTATGGATGTTTGCAGCAAAAAGCATTTGTTTGAGGAAATGAGTAGGCTGAAGGGTGTTCGCTGTTTCCTTGGGTTAATATCTCGGAGAGGCTACCCTCAGGTTGGTAGTGCTTAGCTTTCCCAACTTTACTTCTTTCGACTTCTGTGTTCATTCATGCTAGTCAGAAACAAAGAATTGGAAACCTGGATGCCTGAGTTAATTTTTCATTTTGATTAAATCTTGCAGACATATGTACTTAACTCTGCTAGTCCATTTTATGCTCATTTTATGATGTGATGGTTCCTTGCGTTTTTTCCCCCGCATCTTTCTTTCAGTCCAAGGATTTGCATGCTCACTTTTTGTATCATAATTTGGTCTGTTCCCATCATAAAAGATGAAGTTTTCCAGTTCTTTTTCCTGTAATTGGAAGTTGTAAGGTTTTCAAAATTTAGAAATGGGTGGATGTCTGTTTATGACATGGTTTTAATTTTAAATACTAATAATTATTATGTGTCAGAGGATATATCACAAAGTTCCAGTCAATATAGAAACTTGGGATATTTCAATCTTATGATTTTGAGAGATTTCAGTCCCTATCAAGATGAAGTCAGACCACCAATTATCCTCAATAACAATTAAATAGAACCTGATGTGATACACATTGAAGGTCCAAATGGGCCATAACCTTAACTTTTACCAAGTTGAACTGGAGACATCATAATATAAGGCTTTAACAACCGATGCCCAGATCTGAAAGGGATAAGATGTAAATGCTTAGTAGTCTAATCTGTAAAGCCTGCTTTGGAAAATATTATGTAGAAAATAGTTAACTTCATTTGGCATTCCATTCTTTTTAATCTAAGCCTATACATCAAGCAGTCGATCATATTTGGTTGGAGCAAAGAGTTCCTAATGCTTAGAACTTTTCTTCTTTAATGGAGAGAATAGGTGTGACCAGAATGATATGTTCTCAGCTGATCAGCTATGTAGCTGATATCAATGACACAGAAGTCCGAACCAAGAGTTTTCTGATTATTCTTTTTTATTTTCCAAACCCACTCATTTAGGTGTAGAGATAGTGGATATAATCGTTTCACACCATCCGAAGAGGGGGGGGGGGGGGGGGGGGGGGGGGGGGGGGG
>JBAKGM010000279.1:9967996-10012334 GCA_037177215.1 Asparagus racemosus | reverse complement strand
TTCCCTTGATAACGTATTTGGGCTTCTAAAATCAGTAGAAAATTGGAGAGTTGAGTCATTTGGGCTTTTATTCAGTATTTTCACCATTAACCTGCAAAATCAGATAAAAGCAGTTATTAGTGGTATATTTATTCATATAAAATAGGTAATGAGGGTATTAAATTGTAATTAAAATGTGATAATCAGGTACCGTGGCATTAGGAACAAAAAAATAATTATGGTTTAAACATTTAGTTAAAAATGCACTATACACATATAGCAAGTGACAATAAAATATAGCAACTTAAGGACAAAAAGGTAATAGTTTAAACATTTACTTGAAAAAACACTACCAACATTAAAATATACTAAAGAAACGCTGCATTAAAATATAACAACTCACGCTATATATCAAAATGCTAAAATACAAATAGGTTTAAATTAATTCAATAGAGTATTATTGGTTCATAGAAGAAAATACCTCTAGTAAAGTGAGTGAATTAAGAAAATATTTGGGCTAAGATTTTGGTTTATAGGCTAAAAAACTCATCTACAATTCACAATGTCGCGATATTGATGTGAAAAAAGACAAATAAATAACATCGCTTTGTATTTCGAGTAAATGAAGGTAAAACTTTGAATTTACAGATGAAAATCCGTAATACAAGTTTGGAAGTGGGTGGGTTTGAAAACAAATGGCGTAGAACTTTGGGTTGTTAACAAAGAATCACAACTTTGAGTATGGGTGGGTTCAAACATAAATCGATAGGAACTTTAAACTTAGAGGAAAAATCAGAAAAAAAATGGGGAATTACTGTAGCTATGAACAATACAATGAAATATTTTGAGTTCATAAAAAAACCTTTAGAGAAGTGAGTAGGTACAAAAAAATAAATGACGTTAAGATTTTGGTTTGTAGAAAAAAAGAACTCATCTACAATTCATAACATCGCAATTCTAGCGACATTTTTTCAGGTAGAAGAGTGATTTCAGGAGTGTGTTGGTTTAAAAATAAATTTAGGTAAAACTTTAAATTTATAGGTGACAAATCGTAGTAAAAGTTTAGAAGCCAGTGGGTTTGAAAACAAATGGAGTTGAACTTTAGGTTTATAGGCAAGAATCACAGCTTTGAGTGTAGATGGGCAAAAAAATAAATGGTGGAAACTTTAGACTTAGAGGTAATAAAATTTTAAAAGTAACCTTATGATTAATTGGGTGTACTGTAGCTATGAATAGTTTATAGCTACAGTACTTACCCCAATTGTATTGATATGTACAGATAAACTGCGAGTTTGGTAATTCTTTTTTTCGTGCTTTTGTTTTGTTTTTTTCGTGCTTTTTTTTCTAAGAAGCAGTCAATAATATTGTTTGATAAATTGTTTTTGATGATTATTGAAATTGTTTCTGCTTTTAACTGGGATTTTTAGAAGCAATATCAGTGTGTTTTTAAAACTAGCTTCTATTTTTTTATAGTTTATATACCATATGTGGCCTTTATTTTTTACAATGATCTTTAAACACAATTTTGACAAACATATTAACTGCTTTTAGAAGAAGCTTATGATTAATGATTTCCAAACGACTATTTTCAATAGCCTATATAAGCTGTTTCTATAAGTTACTTATATAAACAACTTATTATAAGTTCTAGCAATACCAAACTGGTCCATAGTTTCTATATCATACATGCCATAGTTTCTATATCATACATGCCTTTTATACTTTGACAATAATCTTTAAGCACAATTTGCTTAACACCTCAACGGCTTTTGGAAGCAGCTTTTGATTTATTATTATCAAAAGCTATTTTCAATAGCTTTTATAAGTTATTTCTATAAACTACTTATTATATAAACAACTTATCATAAGTTCTAGCAATATCAGATTGGCCGGTGATTGCTTACTTTTTCTTGTACTCCTTACACTCTATTTGAGGTGTAGATCTTGTTAAAACATGGAAGACTGATTGCAACTTTGAAAAGCTTTACAATATAATTTTGAAATTGATAGAGGTGCAGTTGTCCCCTAAAGAATCCATATAGGTCTGCCCTGATTAAACCTCTCTTCCGTCCAAGTCAAAAAAATTAGTTTGCCTCTAAAGCTTGAAGTCTATATAGTCAATAAAAATAAGTATAAGCATGTAAAATATCATTGCAAAATTCATCACAGGCAATCAATACGTAAATAAATGAAGTTATCAACTTAAAATTACAAAAATACTGGTAGATTCATTGCTGCATTTATTTTTGTTTGGGGTGTCTTCCATATTAATCCCCTAAACCATTCAAACTTGAAACTAGTCCCAGAAACCATTGAATTTCTACTCGGTCCTTGGATTCTTAAAATATTTTGAAATTAGTCTCTAAATTCATTGAAATTGTCATTCATTCTCTCAATCCTTAACTTATTTTGAAATTAGCCCTCCAATCAAAGAGTAAAAGTAGCAATTGGAGGGATTAATTCATAATAAGTGAGGAGAATTAGGGGACCTGATAACAATTTCAAATAAGTTAAGAATTGAGATACCTAATATCAATTTCAATGATTTAGGGGACTAACTTAAAAAATGAAAAGGTTTTAAGTGACTAATATCGAAAAACCTATTATTTACATGTGTAGATCATGTCTGTCCATATGATACTTTTCCTTATAGTAGTGATAACTAAAGTATCGACTTCATACTTAATTATACAAAAACAAAAAAAAAAGATAATATTATCGTTCTATCTTAAAATACTATTGAACTTTCAAGTTGTCTCCTAAAATATTAATTTATCTATTTTGCCCTTCGAACTATATGTATGGTTTCAGTGCAATAATTTTGTGAGTCTATAATTAAATATTTAACAGATTAATAGCATAATAATATTTTTCTGTGTTTCTTCATGGTTTTTTATCAGATAATTTCTTTTTTCCCAAAGCTAAAAAATATTTTTATTTTTTAACTACTTTCTAACAAAAGTTTTTACCCTTTAACCATTTTTATAAATTAAAAAATATATATTTTTTAGATTGCAAAAAATACAAGAAATGTGGAAAACACTACCACGTCATTAATAAATAGTTGATTGTAGCTCATAAAATAATCATATTGAGCATATACACATAGTTTAAGGAGAAAATAGAAAAATTAATACGGACAACTTGACAGTTCACCAATACTCTAAAGGGAAAATGATTATTTTGTCTTAAAAAAAGAAAAGGAGTCCATGAATAATCTTTTCTAAATCACCTACTTGTTGTCATGTGATATATTGGGGGATAGTGAAAAAGTTCAGGAGGATTTAATTCAATTTTCGGAATTGATGAGAGCTATGTACAGCACACTCGAACTTGAGGAGGGTTTTTTGAGACTATCATCAATTGTTGAGGGGGATAGTATGGTTATCGTACACTGTGTCTGGGAGCCCGATTGAGCTATGTCCTGCAAAGAGATAGGACAAGGGCATGAGGGCCGGGGCCCACCTTTCCCAAGTCTCAGTTTAAGTCCTCTTCGTCTCTTGACAGTTGACGGCAGAAAAGTGAGGCATATATTATATTGAGGGCAAGCAGCACGAGGAGAGATCAATCATTCAATGTCAGCCGTCCGATTGATTAATGCAATTTTTTTAAAGCCACGCAGGGGAATGTCAGAATATTGTAATATAACGTGTGTTTTTTTTTTTTTTTTTTGAGTTACAGTAAATCCAACAATGCAATATAAACTCTCCTTTATGCCCCGTTAGGTTTATTGCACTCAAAGAAAAAATTATAACTATCCATTAAATAATTAATGGTTATGATTAGATAGTGATCTCTTCAATTTGTTTTAGTAGTGGAGGAGATCCGAATCCATTGGTTTATTGTTTATGTTTGAATTCATCGTTATGTTCACATTGGTTTACTAAGTCCGTCTCTCTGGATTAGTTCATCGTCTCTATTTGCAGTGATTCACAGATTAGTTCTAATTCACTGTATGTTAAGGTGATTAATATGTGAGTATAGTCCCACATCGAATAAGATAAGAAAGAGTGATGAGTTTAAATAGGAGTTTGGGTCAATACCTAATAGCTATCACTTTTGGGTTAAAATTGATTCCTAACTTTTTTTTAAGGTCCATCAACTCTAGATTGGGCGCAATTTCTCCCCCAACACATGCAAGTGACCCACAGTGTTTCGCTTATTAGTAACTAATTCTCTTTCATGCATTAAATACCTTCACCTTCTTCACTTTTTGCCAGAGATTGTACCTTTCAAACATGGAATACACTGTCTCCTCTTGTAGAAGAGAACATGCTAAACAAATCGGCCTCTTAGCTTTTCAAAAATTTGGCTTGTCCAACATTCTTGAACATGATACTCATGTACATCCGGACACTTACATATAACTGCTACGTTTCTTGAAAAGCATATATAAATGGATTATTGTGCCCTTTCTATGAAATGTTTATTATCTTATAAACCATGTCACTAATGGCATGTTAGCATGTTCTTTCATATGTGTATATCAATAAAATACACGTATTAGTACGAGTCAAATACACATATTTATGCAAACAATGCATATACAGCCGTGTCCTTGTGTCTAGATTTTCAAAATTGGCATATCCAATACCGTGTCCATTAATCATAGTTTATGAGTTTCCATCGGGAAACAGAACCTGTAAACTGTTCTGTAGTTTTTATCGTTCCAAATAGTTCCCCAGCATATGCATTTCTTTTCCACAGTAAGGTGCAAGATTTGCCTCTTTCTTTCTTTGGCCTTTTCCCCCACAGGTAACAAATAATTTTTATTCTTTTTCCGATGGGAGAGGTCTTGAGAAGGTTGTGGGCAGTTCAGTTGCATATTCATCTTTGGGATCCTAAAATCTTGATTAACTTTTATGAGTAATGCATGTTTATATACATGGAGTCATAGACACACACATAGATGTATTGATTAAAAGGAAAACCAAGTATCTTTGATAATTCTGCTGCTATCAAAACATGTGTTCCTATTTCTGATGAATTTTGTCATTTTCTTTTTAATTTCCTCAGATAACATTTTCCTGAAGTATGGAGTTTTATTGGCACTTCTTTGTAGTCTTGCTAGATTTTAATAGTTTTTGTGAAATATTTTTTTCATGCAGGACCAATATGTGTCTCCTCCAGATTTCAAGAGGCTGTTGTCTGCAAAATTGAAAAAGATGATTGAAGCAAGGAAATTAATTAAGGTATTATTATCAAACTTTGTAATTTGATACGCAACAGTATAATCATGTCCATCAGTTCTAGAAACATAAAATGTTGAAAGGTTTTAAGCTGGTTTGATTTTGGCATAACACGTTTGTAGATCAATTTGATTTTATCTACATCTGATCCGGATGTATTAGCTGGTAATGAAATAAGGCATTTGATGTGAAATTCACATGAGATGGTTTAGCTCTGATAGTAATATCTATGAGTGATTTTTACATATTAAATATGTACGACTGTCAGCCACATGCTATGCGTGTTTGATGGATGTAGATCATTTCATCGATATGGTATTTGTGGAATGTTTAGTCTTTGTTTCTCTTCTGGGAATCCAAAAATCTTTTAACTGTATAATTATATGAGAGCTTTTATCATAAAATTTTGAGCTGACACTTTAAATATTTACCTTAGTTTTGAGACTTAATATCACTTTAATTTTTTTTAGATAACTAGGATCCCTTTTCTTTTGATAAATTAAAATTACAACCACTGTTCAGATCTTCAACCTCCATTCTGGACAGCAAAACATGTGAGGACGAAAATATATAAGAACATTATACGATTTTTAACATGGATAGCAAAACTTCTCTTTACTGATCCAATAAGTTCTGGAAAGAAGAATAAACACCCAATTTCTGTTGTCTTGGCTGCACTGTGCCGATAATGTTGGATGCCAAGCACTTTGTGGCATGCAGTGCGTAACATAAGCAACTCGCTGCTGTTCGGTGTGCCTCATGTTCTGCTACTGTTGATACCACATCCTCTTTGTCTTCTCTTGCATGCTCTTTTGCCACTGTTTTCTTGTTCACTTTCTCCTCTTTCCCCACCTTTCTTGTCTACTCCCTCCTCTTCTTTATTTTCACCCCTTTTCTGCTATTGTTTTTACTACTACTATATCTAGAATATTGATTATCAAGTCTTAAGTTAGTGTTCTAGACACATCAATAACAATTATAATAATATAGAGGTTGTAGTTTTGTTTCTGTGTTCCTTCAATTTTCTTTTCACTGTTGGCTTACTTATCAAATGTTCTTACTTTCTTCCTCTTTTTCACTGTGAATCTTTGTTCCTTTTTTGTTTCTTTGTTCTGGGAACACTGAACTTGCTTCCTTTCTCTAATTTGCCTTATCACTTTTTTTTTCTTTCTTCTTCTCGTTTTTACGGTGCCACTTTTAGATAATCATCTAATCATACTCCAAAAATAAAATTCTCAAAATAAAAAACATGTCTTAAATTCAACATTAATAGTCATTAGTCATCACATGCTGCAATTAATTTGACTCATCTTAGTTTTAAATTTTCATTATGTTTAGAATCTTGCCGAAAAATGTGTAATTGTGTGTCGTGCCTTGTATTGTGCCTTGCGCATTGTCGTGCACCTTGCGCCTTTGGACTGGATAACACTACACCCAGCAATTGATTTGGCTTGATTCTTGAACATGTCTACATCCATGAAAGCAGGAAGAAAGGGACAAAAACGTGATGCTATTCTTATGCAGCACTACTAAGGACCTCTCTGATGGCTTCATCTTTAGAGTCAAAACCGATGAATTCCACTAAAGTTTGCATGTGTCCGTTTTCCATGTCTTGCATTTGCCACCAAGGCCTTTTTTCAGTGCACTCCAGTAATTAACTCAAGTCCTTGAGCTATCAAACATTGAATTATGATTTGGATACTTTTTCAGTCTTTTCTTAGAATTTTCTTCATATTGTCATCCCAGTAGTTTTAGATCCTAAATGGTATTTATATTTTCCCTTTTTTTTCAGGTAAAGCGTAAATATAGGATAGCGCCAAGTTCAGCCTTTGCAGAAGGAAGAAGCTCCAAACTTTTACTCATTGAGGGGAGGTCGAGAGAATCTTCTAGAGTGGATAGGGATATCAAACAGATTAGCAAATCCCAAGTTGATGCTTACTTGGCACGGATGAGAAGTATGACTACAGAGGAGGCTGAATTTGCTGCTGCTGAGGCCGTTGCAGAGGCAGAAGCTTTAATGACTGAAGCTGAAGAAGCAGCAAGAGACGCAGAGGCTGCTGAAGCTGATTTTGAAGCAAGAAAGGCTTTTGCTGAAGCAGCAACTTTGACGCTGAAAAAAGGAAATGCAGCTATTATGGTAGTCCTCTAGTTTAATACTTTTTCTTTCTGCTTCTGTAATATACTTCATTCTTTAGGGACTAAATATCATAAACCCCTCCTTATCTTTGAAAGATTATCAGAAAATCCCCCTTAACTTTGAAAATATCAACAGAAAAAACCCTAAGTTTAGGGGTTACCAGAAAACCCCCCTTAATTTTGAGATTTTATCAGGAAACCCCCAGGGTTTCCTGATAAAATCTCGAAGTTAAGGGGGGTTTTCTGGTAAAATCTGAAAGTTAAAGGAGGGCTTTGTGATAATCCCCATACTTACGGGGGGTGGGGGGGGGGGGTTTCTGATATTTTGAAAGTTAAGTGTGGTTAACGGGTTTTTTATGATATTTAGCCTTCTTTAGGTAATTCTTATCATTGTATTGACTACGACAAGTATTTTCTGTGAAAGGGTTCAATGATATGTCGACTCTGGCATCTCTGAAGTTCCTATTGGTTGTTTGACTGCATAGCAGCATTATTCTTCTTGTTTTTTTTTTTTTGGTCAATACATAGCAGCATTATTCTTCTTATGTTGTATGTTTAGTCTCACTTCCTATTTCATTTTTCCTTCATTTTGTCACAATAAAATGTAGAATTTGGCTTGGATGCTACCCATAGGATCCTTTTATTGTTTAAGCGAACATGGTGAAATGATAGGTAGTCATTTAATAAATCCTCACGTCTGTACCATCCTCTGAATAAGTTCTCATGTTGATTATGATTACATTTCATTCTTTCTTCTGATAGTTAGGTTTTGTAAGTCTATTTTTTAGCTTTAGACATCTGTCTATCTAATTAAAAGTCATAACTCCCTTGTTGGGCAAAATATCTTTTCAAGTCTTATATTCAATTTAGAACTCACTCCCTCCTCTCCAATGAAATTCTACATTTTCAAAGGACTGGATGGGAAGCCAAGGCAAACTTTTTTTTTTAATCATTCTAAATTATTTGTCTAGATTTATTTCAAAGGCATTGGAGATTGAGACATGTTGTGGTCAGAATTATATACGCATGATGCACCTATAAAAGAGAGTCTTGAGTTCTGCATGTCATGCTGATATATTCATGTTCTCGAATAAATGCAGTGGGCAGGGAGTGGCACTTGAGAGTTACAATCACGTACTGTTTGGTGGGAGATTTAAAGCAGGTACCATTTTTAGTTTCCTCAGAAAGTAACATCGTTCATATTTTTCTCATCATACTTTCTGGATAAAATACCTAAAACATTAATTTGAATAGAGATATAGTAACGGCCTATGCTATTTTAGTATTCACTTGTATATATCATAGCTTCCTAACGGTTGATCAATATCTCTACTATTATATGGTAAAATGCTGCATTTGGTTGTCTATGTAATTGACATGAAAATTAAGTAGAAATATTAGCCCTGAAATAAAACTGTATCTATGCATAAGTTTAAACTGATACGAGTACGACGTTCAAAATGGCCTAGCTTGCTGCTTGCAGTGCCGTACTTATCTTACGGTGCAATGAAGAGTTTGCATGGAGAAAACCTTTGACAAATAGAACATGCGATACTTCAGATAAAATACTAGCTAGTTTTTGTGAAAGTACATGTTTGATTGCCTTATTTCTAATTAAGAAACATTGCTTAAAATTCAAATAGCTTCCTTGTACATTGTTGCACTTTATAAATGCAGCATGTATAGTTATGATGCAACAAAGACCACTACAATACTAGTTTGCAGCTGGTTCTAAGAGGCCTCATACTGGATTGAACGGGATCCCAAGTTGTTACCATTTTTGTGCTTGCTATACCATATATTTTAGCATGTCATTCATGTATCCTAAGATAGTTCTCCCATGCTTTGTGAGTCAGTATACGAGTATATGACTAGAGATCATTGGAATACTTTGGAAACAATGAATGCTGATAATAATATATGAAATAAATAAACAAAATAAAAATTGGAAATCATAGACACAAATGGGTAGTAAAATGTGTACAAACCAATAGAAACATAAAAAGGGACCGTCATGTTATCGAATGGTGAGAAGAGTTTATTCAGGTGCATGGTGTCAAAATTGCAACCCCCTACCGTAATTTTTTAGCAAACCAATTGTTTCAAACTTGAACATGTTTTTGAAAGAAATTTATTTGACGGTCATTTCTGCATAAAGCTTATCAAACTAAGTAGTAAATAAAAAAATAAAAAGCTTAGGTGAGATACAATGAAAGGTAGAAGAAAAGCTTTGAAATAACAGAAAGAGCTGGAAAAAGATTTAATTGAGAAGGAGAATGCGAGGGAGTTACCATTTATACATTTCTACTCAAACTTTTGGTAAGATATTAATATAGTGAGAGATAAGTTACTCAAAATAAATTAACACGATTCAGGACACATATAAGATATGTATTGTGGGATACAAACTGGTATCTCTAAAATGCATGTCAATTCCTTGTATATCATAATTTGGGGTAACTTACCATAACCCACAAACTATGTACCCCCTGTATTTATAGCCTTATTGTGGATAGACGACCCCTTGTAGTTCTATCGGGCAAATAGTACAGGGGGGTGATCTGCACCAATAGAACTACAGGGGGTCTATCCGCATTTGGGCAATAGTATAGGGGTCTATCTGCAATTAACCCAGTAAGACACTTATCGGTTTTCCCGCATATTGTAATGAATCAGAAAGTGTATATACATCATAAGGTGTTGACATTTGACTGCACTGACTGGGTACCTAGAATCCATCATTAAAAGTCTAAAAGCATTGTTGAATATTGAAAATTCTTGGATGTGAATGATGGCGCCTACCAAGTTAATGTCCTTTTCTATAGATAGTCTCGATCACAATTACTTTCATGGTTACTGATTTATTTTTATTTTTTCTCATATATGCAGATGGTTCGAGGATTGAATTCATCTTTGGACTTCTTCGGACCTTTTTGTATGTAGCGTTTTCTTTGGAGATTCATGTCTTTGATGGCTTGTTTTCTGTTCAAATCTGTAGATATTGTTAAGCTGTGTGTAGTGACTATGCTATAGTCCATGTAAAAATGCAAGATCCTTTAATAAGCACGATGGGAGGATGCTGTTCAAATACCTTCAGCTCCTTGAAATTGTTGTTTCTTTCTTCTACAATGCAAAGTTCTTGCAGGCCCTTAGGTATATAATGTTGGTCATTTTTAACCCTATTAAACTGAACTATTAACCTGGAGGTCCTTAGAAGGTGATTGTTTTCGATTTTTCTCCCCATAACTTCGTGAGGACTGCTGGGTTCTAATTAGTGAAAATAGTTACGTCTGCAGCAGAGAACTCCTCCTTCCTGCAGTGAAGCACCCAACTTCTGTCTACCG
The DNA here is from genome assembly GCA_037177215.1 of Asparagus racemosus. NCBI lineage: Eukaryota > Viridiplantae > Streptophyta > Magnoliopsida > Asparagales > Asparagaceae > Asparagus > Asparagus racemosus. The sequence continues at coordinate 10,001,686 of JBAKGM010000279.1, read as the reverse complement.
ATACTTTCAGTTTGCGCTTGAAAACTGCTTCAATGGACGCCTAACCAAAAGTGTCTAAAGGGGTCTGTAAGTGCAGATCTGGAGTTTAAACCGGTTTAAAGAAATGAGTTGGGAGTTAGGAGTAATTTGTTTTTCCTTTTGGTGATGAGGAAACCTGGCTAGATCAATTAAGAACGAGGTCCAAGGTTCGAGCACTCAAAAACTCATGACAAAAAGCGGAATATTCTCCCTAAATCAAACGACAACTGACTACATTGGCTAATTTGAAATAACTTACCAGATAAACTTTCCCCTCCTTTTTACTTCCTTCAGAAAGGGAAAAAAAAAAAAAAAAAAAAACTAAAAACTATTGTGCCAAAAATTGCGCCACTGCCGAATGTAGGCCTAGATATGCCTCTTTCAAGGACCAAGTGTCATGACATTCAACCTAAAACAGTGATTACTGATATGGTGATACTACAAACGGAGGAGAGCTTATTCCATTGCGAAACTTATACCTAGGTGACTCATATTTGCTAAAATTACACTCATAAACACGAGAGATGCATTATGGAATGGCGATTAAGTCTAACAAGAGCAGTTTAGACAGCTAAGGTAATCCACTGATAGAAGGGGATGGCATCTCCATGACCAACATTTTACTGATAAATGAGGGTGACATCGCCATGACAAACCCTACAAGAGGGAGAGGACGAAGAAGCTCGAAGAATTTGAATCAGAGAGGAAGACACTGAAGAAAGGGTTTAAGAAAGGAACGCTAGGACTTAAGACACTGGGTAATTGACCTTTAACTATTCAATTTTTATCATCAGTTATCTACATATATTCTAAATTAACACTAAAACTACGACCCAAATCTTAGTATTTGCAAAATTACCACCTCAAATCATCAACATTGCGGTTGCAAATTAGTTTATCAAAGGTGGTGATTAATTGTTTTGAGAGTAACTTTTTTTTTAATTAATGATTTGAGAGGTAGTTTTGTGAACACTGAGATTTAGAGGGCCTTTTTGCAAATGCCCCTGATGTAAGGGGCTATATATGTAAATTATTATTATTATTTTATTTGCTATTGGGCTCCACATTCGGTAGAACAAAGCCCACCAAGTTTTCGGAACTTCAGAGCTCAGCCTCAATCCCTCTCACTTCGAGCAGCAGAGATCAATGGTCTCCTACAAATGGGCATACGCTAGAATAATGGCCGGCACCATCCTCGGCGGCGTCCTCGGATTCTACGTCATGCACCGACTCGAGAAGAGCCACAAGGTAAAAATAACCCAGAACTCGGGCATCAACATTTTTCTTCAATTTCTTTTGGGATTTCTCCAATTGTTGTAATTTTGGTCATCATTTTGATTTTTAGGAGAAGGTGAAGGAGAGGCTTAAGAAGTACGAGACCGAGATGAAGATGAGGGAACAACAGTTGCAGCAGCAGCAGGAAGAAGAGCGTTCGGAGATCTCGCGTGACTCGTGATCTCCTTTGATTTGTAATTTTTCTGATCCTTGAATAGTACCCATTTGCTTAATGTTGAATATTTTGTGCAATTTTGATGTTTGTGTTTCGGGGGCAGATTGGTTTTGTCTTCGTTCAGGCATTTTGTCGAACAGGTGGTGTGTTGGGAGGTAGGAAGAATGAAATTACAGTTTGAACATGCTAAATTTAACATGTTGATTGGTTTTGGGAATTATTTAACGTATTTATCCCTCAAGTCTTTCATATTTAGAAAAATGGCTTCCAAAATATCATTGCTAGAAATTGACCCCCCAACGTAGGGGATCTTGGAAATTTCTACCTCCCATTTCTAACTTCTTGCGTGATATTGGTGAATATGATTATTTAAGTGGGGGTTTTTTTTTAAACATGGAAAACTTGAGGATGTGTAAGTCTTAAAATTCCTAGCTATTTGCTCATATTTTTGGGATACAATCGAACTACTGCAATAATTAACTGGCTTGTCGATTACTACAGAAAATTTTATGTTAATGTTTACCAATTTGTAGTAGCTTAAACACTACTAGACTCGGTGCCCTAATACCTGACTGTGACCCTTGACTTACCTGTTCTAACTTTGACAGTGGATGATATCGTCATTGTTGGTTATCTGATCCATCAATCATTGTTCTTATATGACTGAGTACAAGTATTTATACCCGTGCAAAGCGCGGGCGAGTATTGTTTCATGCTACTTTTTTGTGCATGTTGCAGGAAACCCACATCACTTGTGTTCTGTTTCGTAACCCACATCACTTGGGTTTTATTATGAACTTGAAATTTGAAGTAGAGTTTTTCGTTAGTGCAACCAATAATACTTGGCAAGACGGGCAAAATTGATGAATGAAGTTGTACTAGGTAAAGTATGCGAAATCTTTGAATTATCGAGATGACAATGGTACATGCATCGTCCTCTTTAAAAATATTTTTTCGGCATAGGACTAGATGCAGATATGAATGTCATATTAAGTATCAATCATGAATATCCCTAGTCTCTACAAGCAGTAGGAATTTTGTGCATTTGGAAAGCAAAGGATGGATTTGATGGGAAACCTTTTTTGTCGAAGGAAGATATGAGACAACGGACATTTGTTCGATTATGGTTGTGCTTGTAAATGTAGTTATTCTAGTCATTTTATTAGTAATAATTTTCTTTAGTGCATTCACTAGCACTTTATTTGTAAAATAGATTGCTGACTGACTGATTCAATAACACACAAAAAAACTACTACTTCTATTTGTTCGTGTTTTGAGGAATCAACCTAACAAGTACGACATTTATTTTTCTTGTCAAGTTAATAATTGGCACACCTAACAAAACTCTTGCCACGTAACAAGTTGTATCTTTGACAATGGGGCGACATTGTGATTGTTTGTAAACTAATACTTCATGGATTTTCCTACATAACCGAGTGTAAGAGACATCACGAACTTGAAATATGAAGTAGAGCTTCTCTTTTGTCAAAAAATTGGCCCGTGCTAAGACAAGCAAAGTTTACAAGTTTGGGTTGATATTGATACTTGAGAATATGCATGGCAAGTCGGGAATTCATGATAACATCAATCAGTTGCCAATCAATTTTATGTGTAGAGTCCTACAACTCATCAATGCCAAATTTTGTAGAATCTAACATCAGTCTTCAAGATTGTACACTTTTAAACCGAGGACAATCATGATCTTTTGATGTATATTCTTTAATGATGCAATATGTGCAGCCAATTCGAAATAATTTGTTGATTAGATGGTGTCATTTGTTTTAAATTTTAAGCCATTGGCTACACTGGTGAGTGCTGATGCATAAATTGATTTTAATCAACTTTCCCGGTCTTTAACTGGTATACTTTTTATGCACTGGTCTGTTTCATTTTTATTTTATGGATTAATTACATTCTTGTACCCTAAGTTATGGTGTTATTATAGGAGTGACCCTAGAGTTTGCGAATCTACATGAGATTATTAATTTTAATACATGGGTGACCCTTGAGCCTAGACAACAAGCAACTCTTAGGGTCACCCGTCTAATTACAATCAGAACCTCAAGTTACCCATGTAGATACACAGACTCTAGGGCCACCTGTGTAATTACACCATACCTTGAGGTACCGGATTGTAATTAGTCCTTATTTTATTTTATTTTTCTTCCTTTGCAGACTGGCAATGTGATCATGGCTACTGGCTTTCCTGCAACTGGCAGAGTTGTAATTTCTAGTTTTTCAAATAAGTATGGACTACAAGATCCTTGGCTACACTTTTTTTTTTTTGGTTCTCACTTGCATATGTTTCTCATCGTCTCTGACATTCTGTTGAACACTTTGCTTCTAAATGGCTTGTTGTTATTTGTTTGTTTGTTTTTTTTTCTTGGTTTGTACAACCCATAATAATTTGCTCAAAGCTTTGAGATCTCTAATTTGAAGGGTTATTAAAATGGTGCAGGAACTAGATTGTTCTTGTTTGGTGTATAGCCCTGTAGCATAAACTGGATAATATTGGGATTAATTGACTAGTTTAGGGATCCCTATAAGAGAGGGTTGATCTACATCAGTAATAGAGGAATTGTAATTCTCAAATTAACCCTCTAGCCACCTGTGAATAGTATGCATCACTCTTTTCTATATTGTGTTCTGATAGAATCCTTACTCGAGGATATGGGTCTTTTGTTTTTGTACATATTTTGTTTGTAAATTTGTGGGAATATTATGGATTTAGATCGTTAATATATTTCCCATAAATGCTAAGAATGAATTATATGACGTGGCATATGACCTGTGAATGGCATGGACATTTACTTGCAGATAGAAAAATGTATATTTTAATTTACTTGTTACGATGCACGTGCATTGCGGGTGGTCAAATACTTTGATTGTTTATGTAGAGTTTATGTTTTTATTATAATAGCCTATCTATCCTCCCTATATTATATAGATAAATTTCACTAAACCCCTAACAAGTGTGGGTATAAGACACTAAACCTCAAATATCATTGAAACTCTCACTAACATCCAACAGATGTATCACAATATGTATTTCAAACATGTATGAGGCCATTTAGTTTCAAGGTACAAAAGAAATTAAGCTAGACCGATTTACTTTCCTAAAATTTGAAATTTACAAATACACGTTGAAAATTTCAAGATTTAAAAACATTACTAAATCAATGAATTAAAAAACACCTGAAAATTCAAAATTTTAAAGGAGCTTTTTTGCAATTTTCTAACTTTGTAGGGTACTTTTTGCAAATTTCAAATCTGCAGATTTTTCGAGTATATATTTGGTATCTTTGATTTATTTTATTGTGTTTCTTGTAAATGTTAAATTTTAGAGGGTGTTTTTTATAATTATCATTATCTTTTATGATGATATTGTAATTTTAAAGAAATTAACTTTTGAATATTTTGCAATTTTCTAAATTTGTAGGGTACTTTCTAGAAATTTCAAATTTATAGCTTTTCAGTGTATATAATTTGTATCTTTGATTTTTTTTTGCATTGTGTTTATTGTAAATTTTAAAATTTTCAGGCTAATTTTATAATTATCAAATCCTTATCTTTTATCATGATGTTGTAAATTAAAAATATTAGGGCGGAATAACAATTTTTTTTATCTCTTCACTAATTACTATAGATAATTAAATTTAAAGATAAAAACTAACTCCTAATCATTAATTCCTTATCTTCTAATTTAAAAATATTAGGATAGGGTAATAACTTTTTTCTCTTTACTAATTGCCATAGATAATTAAATTTAAAGATAAGAACCAACTTCTAATTATTAATTTCTTATCTTTTATCAATTACATTTTTTTTTTCACATGAAACACATACATATGATATATATTTAAATATTTTTACCATAAATTTTCATTTAATTAATTATTTATATTAATTAGAATAGGATAACAATGTAATATGTAAAAGGATCAATGGTATTTTTGTTTATGAAAAGTTTTCCCAAACTCACACTTTTATAACGAGCATGATATGAAATAGGATAGGATAATAAATTTTTATCTTATTCGTAATTACCTTAGATAATTAAATTTAAAAATAAAAACCAACTCCTAAATTATGAAATTTTTATCTTTTATCAATTAAATAATTTCACATACAATGAAACACATACATATAGTATATATTTAAGTATTCTTATCATAATTTCTCATTTAATTAATTATTATTATATTAATTAGAATAGGATAACAATGTAATATGTAAAAAGATCAAGGGTATTTTTGCTCATTGAAAGTTCTTTCCAAGCTCACACTTTTATGAGGAGTATGATATGATATAAATTTTATTTTCTTATATCATTGTAGGATAAGTTTCAAGTTTTTTATTGCCTTCAATGTAAATTAGAATTCTAGCTCGGGGTATTTTTCTGTTATGTTGATAAGAAACTACATGAGAATTGTATTTTGATGACTTTGCCTTTAAAGATAGGTGGGAGTCTGGGATCTTCTAGATACTATATCAGAATACAGGGTTCGGCTTCTGTCAAAAGTTCAAATACGCCTAACCACTTATTATTATGTCATCAAGAACATAATATATCATTATTATATCTTTACCTCACAGCCATTTTTCATAAAAATATTCTGTTATTAGTTTTATGTTTAAAGCGTTGCTTTTTACACAAATCTTTGTTAGACTTTGAATCATGAAGTCAATGAGTGGTTTCTTTGCAGCTTATGTAACATTTGAATTAATTTATTTGTTTGAGACTCTCATTTTCAAATCTTTCTGAAATTGGAAAGGATATTGATTAGGCGAATTGACTACAAAGTTAATCATTATTTATGTAATCTATCGACCTAAACTGCCAAGATAGAATAATCTGGTATCAAAAAAATTTTTTCTTTCGTCAACATTGGAGATATAGATGACTATACACCTACTGGAAAAGATAAAGGATAAGTTATACTAAACCCCCAAGAACTTTCAGTGTTTTGCGGTGAACCCCGTAACTTTCAAAACCGCCCTATGCCCCTAATAAAGTTTTGAAATGCAGAAAACCCCTCTATGTTTCTGCCTTTTGTAGATAACCCCCATTAATTAGAACAAAAAACATCATAAAAGACATTTTGAAAGTTATCGAGGTTTTAGTGCAATTTACCTAAAATGGTGTAATTTACCCAAAAATAAAATTATATATAACAAAGTTGGCATCATCTAATCTGAGTAATTACTAAATATTGAACTCAGTTATTCTGCCACCAAAAAAAAAAAAAAAGAAAAGAAAAAGAAAAGAAAGAAAGACGAAGAGAAGTGATCTCAGTTACGACTCGAATCTAAACTTTCAGACAATACAAGCAGATTGGATTCTATCACTTAGGAATCATCGCAAAAATTATTTTAATGAAACAAGAAAAAATTGTTATCATTTAATAAGAACTGCTATTGTGGTAACAGGACGCATACTAAACAAGAATATATAAGACAGTTTTAATTGATTAGCATAAGAAGTTACATTGTTGCATGTTAGTCGCGGATAAAATTCGATAATTGCAATTTTATTTATAAAAAAGCAGCGGCAATGCCATGTTTGATATTCAAGAATTCCAACAAAGCTATAAGCTAGTAATAACAAGGAAAAAAAGAAAATTTATAGATCTTATCTATGCGCAACCGGAGATTCGGCCTTATAAGTTTTCCTATAAAAGATAAAAACTTAAAAGTTTTTCAGGGACTAATATGAAAAACATCAATAATAAAAAACTTAACCATTATCAGAGCTCATTGGGGCAGAGAGACTTAAATAAATTTCTTAATAAGCAAGAAAAAAGACTTTACAAAATATCAAAATGGGCTTATCCCGTTAGATACATTTATATCTTAATAATCCAACCAATCATCAAGAATTATATTGCAACTTCTTCCTCTATTTTTTAATTATTTTCTAAACTAATTAATATGCTGGTACCTAACTAGTTTTATTATTGTAGAGTTGTAATATAATCCAAATTCTTCTCAAGTTTAAATGACTTGTCTAAAGGATTAGAATTCTTCAACTTATATCTGTAAATTATTTCTCAAAATTCGGCTCATTTCTTTGCAGTTTCTCCAAATAATTTTCTCTTGACCCGAGAGAAGATGAAGGAGAAAATAAGCAGAAATCTACATAACAAAGTCTAAAGTCTACTATTATCACTTTAAATCCCTGTGATCATCTCCATTAGATTCTGAAGGAGGAAACTTTGGCCTTCTCACAATGTTGCTGGCTTTTAGGGATGCTATTAGACTCGCAACCAAGAAGGTATTTTCATATCATCTTTTCTTTAATTTGATGCTAGTTCATTAATGTGTTTAAGTTTAGACCTTAATTCAATTTGGATTTTGGATTGGAGATTGATATAAGTAAACCTTAGATTGATTCATAGTTTTGTTTTTGTTTTTGATTTTTTCCTTCTTCCCTTCTCCATATCTAAAGGCTTAGATTAGGGTCTGTATTTGTTGATGGACTTTTTTTTTTCAGTAGCTTATTTACGCAACAAAATATTCATTGATAATAGATTGCATTATCAGCAGCATCGCCATGTGAAAAAATGGAGTTAATTCTTTATTTGGATGATTATTTAGAAATCAAATTTTTAGTTTATGGATGCTTATTATTTTAGAAAGCATAGAGACAGTATTATAACCCTCAACTCTCGGCATAACTTCAGAGTTTCTATATTTTTTAAAGAACATAAGAGCAACCCATATTCAAATTCTATCAGTCACATATAAAAATGTAATCCTCAATTTAGTAACCTGAAAAGGATTTTGAGAGTTATTTCACAATCACTTTCATGCTAACTGTAGCTAGCATTCTCATATAGTAACCTGAAAATGTTAATGCAAAACAGGTCACATTTGAAGAAGGCTGCCAAGATCCTAATCCTGATACGCTAAAGCTACTAAAAGAGTTGAGCTTGAAGCGCAGGGCAATTGAAGAATCACTAAAGAGGAGAAGCACCATCAAAGAGTCAGTTGCAGGTGAAATGGCAGAAGTTAATTACCAGGTACCCCATCTGAATTACTTAGCGGGTGGTTCTGATTTTTCTTTGAGTATGGATTAGGAATGAGCGATCATCCACTAGACGAATCAACGGCCTTTAATGGTTAACATGGTTAAAGCTCTATAGTGATATACAATGTTTGTTTGTAGAAACAAATTATTGTTGAAAGTAGAAAATTGAAAACGAAATGGAAGTATCATATTAGTCTTTTTTCATTTTAAAATCATATTTTGCTTTAAATCATTGTACTAGTAAATTGTAGGTGGCACTTTACTAGATAAAATAGGTATGCATGATCTCACAAGAAGGGGTAACATGCCAGAAAGGTTGTCAATGTTTTTTTCTGACCATCAAACCATCAAAAATTGATAAAATGAGATCTAGATGAACATCTTAGCTATATCTCTAATTATCAAGCATTAATGGAAGAAAGACACGGGTTGCCACCATGAAAACATCCAAAGAACAGAAGTTGGATGAATTGATGACATTGATAATGTTGTAGGGAACGAGATATTTTGTGGGGAAGTAAGCTTTCTGAGGAGAAGGTAGTTGCTCCGATGATTGGACTACCCGTGTTCACAGATGAGTGTTACAGGGCTCGAGGCTTGTTCCTGACCACAGACCCTTCGAGGTTCAAAGCATTACTTTGAAGATAGAAATCTGAATCAAAAGACTTAGAATGTAATGCATAAGATGAATAGTAGAGCATAGCATGAGCATAGGATGTACCCATGATTTCTTAAAGAGAGTCTCATGTGTGGAGGGGCAAAGCAGATACTTTTCCATGTTTGTTATTATAGGGCCAGTTGTTAGGTGACTATTGCCAACCTATGATTGATTGGATCTATTGCGCGCCGCATTCTTTGGTGGAGACATAGAGCGCTGGCGCTAGGCATAATGAGGCACTAATCCCGCTGATATGTAAAAAATGAAGGTGATTCGATTTGAACTGTACTGCCACATAGATCCTGACGAGAGAGAAAATAGACATCAACTATCAGGTCTTGGAGTGTCTTCACAATTGGCTTGGACTGTAGAATTTTATCCTAACAGTATCGCTTTCCTCCGTAATTCGTTTTTGTTATTGATATCAAGGATCAAAGATGACAAGTTACTATGACCTTATAGTACAAGAGGTGTATCTGTATAAGCTGCATTTCTATTTATTACTGTATATTGTCATAGTATCATATGCTTTACATGTCTAAGAACAATTCCTCAGGATCAGCAGAGGCTGGAGCAATACATCCCTCTCTTAATGCACTTGTTAGCATATACAGATTCTCATCCCAAGCCTTCACCAATACTCTGTTGGATGTGTGGCTTAAAACTAAAATGGTCTAGCTCTATGACTTCATCTTGTTGCCTAAAAATCGGTGGTCCAAAGTTCTATCATATCTATAGCTTCCGGTTTGAGCTTGGAATGAGTCTTTTCCTCTATGGTGCCGTTTTACGAGAGAGGGGTTTTGCAACCTTATCGACAGGTTGTTGACGTGTTATCTTTTCTTAATAAATTTCTCAATTTATTTGATTAGTTCTGTGGTTTTTGCTTACGCTTCCTTTGATTTTATTGAAGGTGAACTTGTAGAGAGTGCCACATTGTTTAGGAAGGCTGCAGGAGTCTTTAGTTATCTTGCTGAGAAAGTACTGCCTCCTCTGAAGTATTTGTTGCCTGATGAAAGTCCAGTAGAAGCTACTTCATCTTTATCCTCTCTTATGAGAATTATATGCTTGGCTGATGCCCAGGTTAGTTTGCTATATACTCTTTATTTTCCCTCTTGAATCTATTGAAAATATTACATGTATGTTTATGCGGGGAAAAAATTCCTTTTGTATGTCTTAAATGTTTGTTGGAAACTTGGAATATAAAACTATAACTCTCAACCCTCATCACAACTTCGGAGTTTTGGTGTAATGGTTAGGAGGCACTCTAAGATGGTATCAAAGATGGTATCAGAGTAACCTAGGTACAAATCCCACCGTCCACGAATTTGAAGCGGATTTTCTTAAAAAAATTAACAACATTGCACGAATCTAGGTTTTCGGTCCATAAAAAGGGCGTTCAACTTGCAGGACATGTTAGAATATAAAATTATTACTCTCAACCTTCACCACAACTTTGGAGTTTTGGTGTAATGTTTAGAGGGCATTTTAAGATGTATATTTATGTGAAGAATTATAGAATCACTCTATCACTATTAAGTTTTTATGAAAGCCTCAACTTTCTTTATGTTTACTCCTCTTTCATTGTGGTTGAGAATGTTTTATTTTTAGTGTTGGATTATAGCCTAGCTATTATAGGTCTGATAAGAACATTTTAAATTTGTAGTGAAATGTTTTCAGGATATTTACTAGTTCAGATGCTGAATGTTTGAAACAGGCTGTGACTATCAAGAGAGCTGAGGAGAAGGAAAACAGTCCATTGCTTTTGTCGAAGCTACATTATGGTATTTGTCAGATACTAGATGAAGCAACTTGTATCATGAATGCCAAACCAGGAGAGCTTAAAGATCTATCAGCAGCGGTTAAGGTATGAAATCATTTTAGTAATGTAAGATGTCCTTTATGCTGCATAGTAACCAAGCAACAAACATTGGCAAGGGACATACACGGATAGTCGTAGAGCAATAATATGCGACGATTCTCAAGAGAATCAATACTCTTTACTGCAAAGCCTAATTTTGTAGAAAGATGCATTCTACGACAAATTTGTTTTCTGGGTTATCAAATAGAAATTGTCTGTACTTACATTAACATGATAGCTCTTGTATACAGTTAACTTACCATTGTATCAATTGAATAATGTGAGTTTACTATCTCTTGTCAGGAATTTGTTTCCACATGTAAAGTACTACACGAACTAAGAAGCCAAAGGAGTCTCGCTGAGGAACTGAGGGGCAATGAAAAAATTGGAATAGCAATTTTAGTTCTTTGCCATGCCACAGCCAACCTAAAGAACGTGAAAACACCGAAGAATGAGCCATATACCTCAATATTCAATGAAGAAGTCAAGGATGCATCAGAAATGTTGAGGAAATTCAAACATGAGAATGATTTTGTGTGGCAACAGAAAATCCCTACTGCTCATTTGTTGCCGTCTCTTCAGGGGAAGAGCATTGTTACATCTATTCCTTATGAACCTCAAATATTGGAGGGCCCGGAACTTTCTATGTTCAAATGACAGTATATGCACTGAGAAGGATGCGAGAATCGTATAGCGATTTTGAGATTTCTGGTTTTTGATGTTATCTGATCTTTCAAGCACTGTGAAGTAGGATTAACCGGAAGCTGAATATTTCTTTAGGGGGTCATTTTGACGTCAATGTAAAAGTCGCATGTTATACTGTCTATTTTCCCCCCAAGATCCAAGTCCAGTTTTTCATTAAAGGATGGAAATAGCTCCTCTGTTCATCAGGAAGAAGGATTTGCTGAAGGCTATAAATAAACACGTTCAGCAATAATATCACAAAATAAAATTAGAGAATTGATTCATAGACAAATTGCTCGTCTCCATCGGTAATTGCTCTTGCTCAGGTAACCAAGTTCTGCCAAGTGCTGTTACTAGCGCGAACAAAGATCAAGAAAACAGTGTTATAATTTTCTGATTTGTAAAGTTGTCTTTTTTATCCTATCTAGCTTTAATGAATAGAATAGGTAATAGCAAGGAAGATGAAGAGTTTTATATAGCTCATTACTTCCTGAAAAAAAGATTATATTATCATTGAAAACTATAACACGGGGTATAAATTATAAAGATGATTAATTGCGAAGTATTAAATCCATGAAAGTTGAATAGGCAAAATCAGGAGGTGTGCGCGTGCTTGTGCATCGGTTTCTACAGTCGGTATCAGAGCGATATCGGTGGTAGTGTCTACACATATCCAGCTTGCGACCCTTGTGGCTGATTTTATTTCTCCATTAGATACTTATTATAGATCACATATCTAACACTGGTGAAATTCTATTTTTTTTTTTTAAAAAAATCTAACACCAGTGATGAAGATGTGACCAAAAACAAGCTAGTACAGCGGTCCTGCATGAAATCACCACATTTCTTTATGTTTCGGGATCGTTCTAGCTAGAGAACAGAGATTTAAAGGCTTAGTTCAATGCTGTCCACATTATTATTTTTGGTTATAGCTCTCTCTCTCTCTCTCTCTAGCTAGAGAACAGAGATTTAAAGGATAGAATATTGTCCTCATGATTCTTATCTTACGGATCGAAGATTAGTACTATAACGCAATCCGTTTTGCCATCTTGAGCTAAAGATGAAGATTCTACTTGCACTCCTTGACTATCTTCAACAAAGTAATCTTTGGATCAACATGCACTTTCTCTCTACAATCACCTTCATCCTCTTCTTCTTCTTCTTCTTCTTCTTCTTAATTGTTCGCCATCAAAAACCCACTCAGAAATCTCCTCCATCTCCTCCAAGGCTTCCTATCATCGGTAACCTCCATCAACTAGGCTCTCTACCTCATCGCTCGTTGCAAGCGCTATCAAACAAGTATGGCTCGATAATGCTCCTACGCATTGGTTGTGTTCCAACGATCATCGTTTCTTCAGAAGAGATGGCTCGTGAGGTGATGAAAAAGAATGATCTTCGCGTCGCTAGTAGGCCTAAATCCAGCATGGCCAAGATGCTCATGTATGATTGTGACGTGGCGTTTGCGCCCTACGGTGAGTATTGGAGGCAAGTGAGGAAAATAAGTGTCACACATCTACTAAGCATCAAGATGGTACAATCTTTTTGCTCTATAAGGGAAGAAGAGGTCTCTACTATGATCGATAAAATCTGTGCATCTCAACATGGTTTGGTGGATTTGAGCGAGTTATTCGTGTCACTTACTAGTGATATAATATGTAGAGTTGCTCTCGGGAGGAAATACTGTGAAGGAGTTGGAGCGAAGAAAGTGCGCGGCATGTTGGGTGAATTTGGTAATCTGCTTGGATCATTTCCTATTGGAGATTTCATTCCTTGGCTTGGTTGGATGGATCATTTAAGTGGTTTGAATTCAAGGGCAAGAAAGAATTCTAAAGAGTTGGATAGTTTTCTTGAAGAGGTGTTGGAAGAGCATCTTCGAGCGAAAAGGGATGCAAACGGTAAGTGCAAGGAAGGTGGAGACTTTGTAGATATTTTGCTCTCACTGGATGAGAGAGATGAAAGATTTGGTGTTTCCCTTGAGAAAGATGAGAAGGTTGGTGTTTCCCTTTCCCTTGGGAGAGACAGCATCAAGGCAATTATTTTGGTAAGTAAAGATTCCTTTAGTAAAATGTTGTTTACAATTCTAACATAACCATATAAATGATACCATCGAATCTTGAGGGAAAAGGGGGGGTGGGGGGAAGGGGCAGGGAAGCGAATTGAAGGGAAGGATAAATATAGTATCTTGTTTGAGAGTTTAGGAAGAGGAATGTAGCAAAACTTATTTCACCATGTTTGAGAGCTTTAACAGAGAAAAGAGTATTTATGTAAATTCGAACATCAGCCATTAGATTGATCATGATAGGAGTGCGAAATCACAGAAATGAAGTTGAATTTTCCACCTCCAATTACCTCCCTCCGCTCCCCCTCCCTCCATTACCCTCCTTGAAAATACTCTCAAACAGGGTTAATTATTCCGAGTATGAGATGGAGGATTAGTTATCACGACGTGGAGGAACCATGGATGGAGTTCCTTTTAGCTCCATGTGATTGTTCTTCTGTTATTTTTGTGGTTCATCGTATTTGGGTTGTTTTCTTTTTGTTTTGCCACAGTTGAGCTAAGGCTTCTTTCCTTCGTGGCTTCTTCCCCCTTCTTATAACCTTGTGTGTTGTTTCATCATACTCTTATTAATAGAACACGTGGGCAGTTGCTCATCATTTCACTAAAAAAAAGGGGTTAATTATCCCACATTCTACACTTTTGCCGATTTGAGAGAATATTAGAAAAACCCTATTGTTTAAGGTATCTCTTACCTTGTACACTTCATTGTCTAACCTATTGATGGAGATATAATTTCGGCTTAATTTGGCAGGATATGTTTGCTGCTGGAACGGACACTACATACACAACCTTACTGTGGACAATGGCCGAGCTCATGAGAAATCCAAAAGTAATGAAGAAAGCACAAGTAGAAGTGCGCTCAGTCATCGGTCACAACCAAAAGCACATCTCCGGCAAAGAAATCGACAGAATGCCATACTTAAAAGCCATAATCAAAGAATCACTAAGATTAAACACTCCAGTCCCTCTACTAGTTCCCCGAGAAACGACACAAGACATAGAATTACTATCCTTTCACATTCCGAAGGGAACGAGAGTCATTGTTAATGCGTGGGCGATTGCAAGAGATCCGAGGTCATGGGAAAACCCTGCAGATTTTATGCCAGAGAGGTTTTTGGACAGTGATGTTGATTTCAGGGGGCAGGATTTCAGGTTTATTCCTTTTGGTGCAGGGAGAAGAAGTTGTCCTGGTGCTGGATTTGCTATTCCTACTGTTGAGCTTGCACTTGCCAGTTTACTGCGTCATTTTGATTGGGAGATGCCTGAGGGGATGGAGGCTGAAGTGCTGGATATGACTGAATCTCCTGGAATAGCTTTGTACAAGAAAACAGGCCTAGTTCTTGTTGCAAAGCCCTGCATTGTTTAGTTATTGAAAGTAGTTAATTGCGAATAAACCCCATGTAGTTCTACTGTTGCAGATAGACCCTATGAGTGAACTTTTTGACCCTTTTACCCTCAGAGAAAGATATAATTGTTTTTTGGATAAATATCTGTTGAGATAAAAGTGTCAAAAAAAATTCACTCACGGGTCTATCTGCAACAATAGAACTACAAGTTCTATTGCAATTGGGTGATAGTACAAGGGGTCTATTCGCAATTAACCCTATAGAAGATCATGTGCTTTACTATCGAATTGTATGACAGTAATTTGAATATGTCATTCATATATATATATATATATATATGCATATACTATCAGATATGATTTGTGTGGCAAGGATGCCTCAATCCTAAAGTTATATGCTTGATGCTTGTGAGACACTTTTTTTTTTTTTTGACAGAAGAAACATTATATTGTTAGTTGTGTTATTAGTTTCTTCATCTTGTGTGTATTATGGCGTTTTATACTATAAACCTCATGTCACTTTTGAAATCCATATCCTTTTGCTCCCCAAATCCAAAGAACTAAACTTCTGAATTTGATTTAAGATGATGGCTTTCATGTGAGTAGTCATAAATATAACTTAATTATTTGATACTAAATTTGATATGCCACTAGCTTCATATTTTCCCCCTCCAATCTATAAAGTCAATTGATTTGTTAATAGACAGGGACATGGTCATAGAGTTTGGTTTCTTAGGGTTATGGGTTTTAAAAACGATATCCCATAGTATTACTGAACTCACGTTGATTGCTTTAACATAGAAGATATCACATTCATACACTTCAAATAGAAAGTTGTTTATTTTTAAGCATGAAAAGGAACTCTTTCCTATTTAAATCTCCCATGATCTCCTCACCATTTGAATTCAAGAGATAGGGTTTCTTGATGGAGTGAAGCCACGCAAAAGGCAAAAATATATCCAGTTACATTGAGAAAAATTTAAATAAGTGAGAGCATTTCTATAGACTATGGGTATTTGATGCTTAACCATCCACTCAAATCAACTTTTCAAGTTTATTTTATTAGATATTGAGCCTAATCTTTTAAATTACAAAGATATTATCGCTTATGTTTCCATCCTTAAGTTTAAATCAGAAAGAAATTTAATTCCTGAGAGTTTTAGCCTAATTTCTAATAGAAAGATGGCAAGTCAGTTACATTCAGCCTAATTTTGGTGGGAAGAACTTCTTGATTCTGGATCCTATGAACTATGCAAAACACGGTTCACAGATATTTGTAGTAGGACTCTCCACGGGCCCACCGCTAATGCTGACGTGGACAGCTTTCTAACCAAAATTTTCAAGAACTCCGCGTGAATTCTGTATCGCCCGCCGAATCGTCATGTGCCAGGTATTCCAGTATAAGCACAACTCTGTTTTCAGTCGAAACTCTCAACTCTTTATATATCTGTTTGCTTCTTTAGTCCCATAAACACGTGTGGGTTCAGTTTCCTCTCAAGAACGAGAAGCCATTGAACAAGCTTTTTGAGAGATTTCAATGGAGACGGGCGATATCTATCGAGCAAACAATTCATCAATGTGGAATAAAAAGGATGATATATTCTCAAGATCTTCAAAAGATGAAGATGATGAAGAGGCTTTAAAGTGGGCTTCTTTAGAGAGGTTACCAACGTGTGATCGACTCAAGAAAGGATTAATGGTCACCGATGTAGAGGGAGGGATGAAAGAAGTTGATATTAAGAACCTCGGGTTTGAAGAGAGGAAGAAGTTGATGGAGAGATTGGTTAGAGTTGCAGAGGAGGACAATGAGAAGTTCTTGCAGAAGTTAAGGGAACGAATTGATCGGTAATCGTCAAATTTGTGATTTTTTTTTCTTTGTTGACGTTTGCATTCTTGTGTAATTTTAGTTTTGTTCTTATTGTTTATATGCAGAGTTGGAATCGATATTCCTATGATCGAGGTGAGGTATGAGAACTTGAATGTTGAAGCAGAGATTCATGTTGGCAATAGGGGATTGCCCACGATTCTTAATTCTGTGATCAATGTATTTGAGGTAAGTTGGTACTTGACATTTTGAAAACTTTTCAATTGTGCTTACAACTTTATACTGATACAATTGTTTTATTTTCTTGATTAGGCTTTTGGAAACTACCTTCATATTTTGCCGAGTAGGAAGAAACCATTATCAATACTTAGTAATATTAGTGGGATTGTCAAGCCTCAAAGGTAATTTATTGGTAAAAGATAATATTTAATCACTGTAAATTTTATTCACAATGTGAAGTAATTGGTTCTATTTGCGCAATTTTTTTAGGATGACCTTGCTTTTAGGTCCTCCGGGTTCAGGAAAAACTACCTTATTATTGGCATTGGCAGGGAAATTGGGGTCAGATTTAAAGGTTAGACATTCATATATAAAAACTTTTTTATTCCCTACATCAATCTCATGGTGATATTGAACTAATCATACCTAAATCCTCAGGTTTCAGGAAAAGTAACATACAATGGTCATGGAAGTGATGAGTTTGTACTTCAGAGAACAGCTGCTTATATCGGTCAGCATGATCTTCATATAGGAGAGCTCACAGTACGCGAAACTTTAGCCTTCTCTGCTCGATGTCAGGGAGTTGGTACACGATACGGTAAGTGTAACATGTCTCGTTTCTATATATGTTACTTATATAACTTCATATGATTTGAATAGAAATAAACATACCTTATGAAAAAAAAAATACAGACATGCTTACTGAGCTATTGAGAAGAGAGAAAGCAGCAAATATCAAACCAGATCCTGATATCGATGTATTCATGAAGGTGGGCCAGAGAAATCTAAATTCCACTGTTAAATGTAAATAATTTCTCTTGAAAACATAAGATACTGATATATTTCCATCGCTTTTGAATAAATCAGGCAGCTTCAGTGCCAGGACAGCAAATCGATATAGTCACTGATTACATACTAAAGGTATGTGTTTCAATTTCGTTCAAGTGAGAGCATATTCAAATGTAGCACTTGTTAGATTGAGATTACCCTTTAAGAAGTTAGAACCTAAGGGCACTTTTGCTTTTGTTTATTTATTTATTTATTTATTAAGTTAGTTTGGTAATGACAGATACTAGGGCTTGACATCTGCGCCGATACTATGGTGGGAGATCAGATGAGAAGAGGTATCTCCGGAGGGCAAAAGAAGCGTGTTACAACAGGTAGTATCATATGTTAAAATTATAAATCTTAATCTTCACCGTATCATTGGAATTTTGATGCTCTTTGGCAAAGGTCCCTTCCACTACCACAACCCCAAACTTTAGTGGTGCATTGGTAGGGACCTTTGGCATGGTACCAGAGTAATCAGGTTCAACTAATATGGATTGTAAAAGTTTTGATACCACCGCGTGAGTCCAGGTTTCAGCCCATAGGAAGGGCTTTCAGCCTGCGGAAGGGCATTGCTAGAGTACAAAATTATACCTTCAATCTTCACCATAACTTCGAAGTTTTGATGTAGTAGCAGGGTCCTTTTGACACTTTAAGAACCTAGATTCAAATCCGATTGTGCATGCATTTAAAGTGGATTTTTCAAGGGGAAAAAATACTAATGCATAAAATAATCAAGCTGTCTGCAATGAAAATTGTGTCGAGCCGCAGGATCTCTCAGAGTACAAAATTTTAACTCTCAATTTTCATTGTAACTTCAAGGCTTCGATATAGTAAAAGACTTTAAGATATCGTTCTGTTTGTGCTTCTTTGCTTCCTAACTTTCAAATGTTGTCTCTCCACGCAATTCTAGGTGAGATGCTTGTAGGACCGGCAAGAGCAGTATTCATGGATGAAATATCCACCGGCCTTGACAGCTCAACGACATTTCAGATCGTTAATTCACTCAGGCAATCCATTCATATTCTCGGAGGAACAGCCGTTATCTCCCTCCTCCAGCCTGCACCAGAGACATATGACCTCTTTGACGACATTATCCTCCTCTCTGATGGCCTTATTGTATATCAAGGTCCCCGTGAACATGTGCTCGAGTTCTTTGAGTACATGGGGTTCAAATGCCCCGAGAGGAAAGGGGCAGCCGACTTCTTACAAGAAGTAGGCCATTCAAATTCATAACTCCTGCAAAAAAAAAGTTAATTGCACATAGGCACGTTGTAGTACCCTTGTGTTTAACTTACTACCCTATTGTTTCATTGTTGCGGATAGACACCCTAGGTTAAATTTTTTTTTGACTCCGTTACGCTCAGATGGATCACTTTCACACAGGTTCAAAGTCTGCCAAAATTTCACCAGTCAAAATAAATAAATAAATAAATAAAAAGAAATCCTGAAGGGCTATTCGCAACAATGAAACTACAGGAATAGTAAGTTCAAAACAACAATACTGCAGGGGAACTATATTAAAATAACCCACAAGATAATCATTCTTCATTTAAATGATGCTTAAAATCCCTTGGTTTTTATAGGTGACTTCAAGGAAAGATCAAGAACAGTATTGGGCACGCGATGATGAACCTTATCAGTTTATACCTGTCAGAGAGTTTGCAGATGCATTTGAATCATTCCACGTTGGCAAGGACATAAAAAATGAGCTCTCGGTCCCATATGATAAGAGAAAGAGCCACCCTGCTGCCTTAAAAACTTCGAGATATGGTGTTAGCACGAAAGAGCTGTTCAAAGCTCTTTTCGAGAGAGAACTATTACTAATGAAGAGGAACTCCTTTGTCTACATATTTAAGGCAACTCAGCTTGTGATCACTGCATTTATCGTTATGACGCTCTTCTTGAGAACTGAGATGCATCGTGATTCAGTAAGCAATGGGAGGATTTATATGGGCGCGCTCTTCTTTTCGGTAATCAGAATTTTGTTCAATGAGCTCTCAGAGCTACCGATGACTATTTTGAAACTACCTGTTTTCTTCAAGCAAAGAGATCTCCTCTTTTATCCAGCATGGGTGTATTCCATACCAAAATGTATCACCAAGATTCCCATAGCTTTAGTAGAAGTTGCGATGTGGGTGTTCATGACTTACTATGTCATAGGCTTTGATCCAGACGTCGGAAGGTAAGAAAAGCTAAGAACATCAATCTAGATTTTTGGGTTAATGGCAAATAGACCCCCCATATTATCTTCAGATTGAATTAGTACCTCTATAGTTCTACCGTTGCAGATAGACCCCCTGAGTGAATATATTTTGACCCTTTTCAGGGGGTCTATCTGCAATAACAAATTTTAGCTCAGGGGCCTATCTGCAACAATAGAATACTTTCAGGGGATCTATCTGCAACAATAGAACTACAGGGGCAGTAAGTTAAATTTGGTGATTGTACAGGGGGTCTATTCGCAATTAACCCTAGATTGTTTTTGAAAGTAATAATTATATTATGTTCAACTTTTCAGGTTCTTTAAACAGTTTCTGGTCTTCCTACTTATCAATCAAATGGCATCTGGTCTTTTTCGCTTCATTGCTGGATTGACTCGACAAATGATCATTGCAAACACTGTTGGATCTTTTGCACTTCTTATGGTTATGGTGCTCGGTGGATTCGTTATAGGAAGAGGTAAGCTACTGAAAACATGAACAAAATAGGTTTTCTGTTGTCTATCACAGGCTTAAACAAGCTAAAACACACTTTATTCTTATATTTGACAGATGATGTGAAGAAATGGTGGATATGGGGATATTGGTCATCACCTTTGATGTATGCACAAAATGCAGTATCGGCAAATGAATTCCTTGGCAAAAGCTGGAGCCATGTAAGGAGAAGAAATTTATTGAACAATGAGAGAAATATTCTTAGTTGTAGAATTTAAGTTATCATATATGTTTTTCTTTCTGTCATGCTGCAGATTCTTCCAGGATCAATGGAGTCATTAGGAGTAAGAGTCTTAGAAGATCATGGAATTTTTCCTGAAGCAAAGTGGTATTGGATTGGTGTGGGTGCATTGCTTGGATATATTTTTCTGTTCAATTCTCTTTTCACTGTGGCTCTCACATATCTCGATTGTAAGTAGTGAACCTACTAATTTCATACCTGAAAAAAAATTATTTTTGAGAAACAAGTAAAAATAATACTGAGGACTAATTTGCATGCAGCCTATGGGAAATCTCAGCAAGCTATGTCAGAGGAGACATTGAAGGAAAAGAATGGTAATATAACAGGTGAAATATCAGAACCATCATCGACAGAAAACAATGCCAATGTTCACTCTTCACCAAGAAGTAAGTCTACCTGTCTATATATTTTTTAAATTTGGCCTAATTCTACAAAAACAACAAAGAAACCTTTTATATTGCAATTTTCAATTGTAATACTGAAAAGATATTATTATGTCAGGTTCTTCGCATTCTAATCAGATTAAGAAGGGAATGGTCCTTCCATTTGCACCACTTTCCGTCACATTCGAAGACATCAGATACTCAGTGGACATGCCACAAGTAAGTTATTAACAAACACATCTGCAAAGGTAAAATGTAATTTTCTTGTTGTAATGATGAATCAAACTTTGTTGAATAAATTTAGGAAATGAAAGCACAAACTGGAGACCAAGCAAGACTCGAGCTTCTGAAAGGCGTTAGCGGGTCATTTAGACCAGGAGTACTCACAGCTCTAATGGGGGTTAGCGGAGCGGGTAAGACTACACTAATGGATGTGTTGGCTGGGAGAAAAACAGGTGGATATATAGAGGGAAACATTTGCATAAATGGATATCCGAAGAAACAAGAAACATTTGCAAGAGTATCAGGATATTGTGAACAAAATGATATCCACTCTCCTCATGTGACAGTGTATGAGTCTCTCATGTACTCTTCGTGGCTTCGGTTGCCTCCTGAAGTTAATTCAGAAACAAGAAAGGTTAGTTATGTCAGAAAACCATGCTTTTGAACTGGTGTTTTCTGACAGAAATTATTGGGGTTTAAGCGAAAAACATCCAAAGTTATTTGGTTGTGGGGGTTTGTGAAATTTACCATAAAAATAAACTTCCTTTTCAATTATTGACTTGTGTTAAATGTTATATTTTCCTTCTCTAGAACTTTTCCTTGGTATAGTTTACAAAATGTTATATTTTACTTCTCTAGGGTATTGCCTTCTTACGTTTCTTTAATTCTATATCGTTTCCTTGACACTGATGAATGTAACTCATGATGCAGATGTTTATTGAAGAGGTCATGGAGCTCGTAGAGCTGAAATCACTTAGAGAAGCCCTTGTTGGCTTGCCCGGAGTTAACGGGTTATCTACTGAGCAACGCAAGAGACTTACTATTGCAGTGGAGCTTGTTGCCAACCCTTCGATAATATTCATGGATGAGCCTACATCAGGACTCGACGCACGGGCTGCTGCCATTGTTATGAGAACTGTGAGAAACACTGTAGACACTGGAAGAACAGTTGTTTGTACTATACATCAGCCTAGTATTAACATATTTGAAGCTTTTGATGCGGTAAAGCAATATTCAAATAAACCCCCTGTGCTATCGCCAAATTGAACTTACAACCTTGTAGTTCTACAGTTGCAGATAGACCCCTGAGTGAAAATCTATTGTTGCAGATAAACTCCCTAAAAAGGGTAACAAAAAATCACTCGGGGGTTTGCAACAATAAAACTAGCGAATGTAAGTTCAAAATAACGAGACTACAGGGGGTCTCCCTGCGATTAACCCTATTCAAATTATACACTTTTGGATGCCTGATTGTAATGACTTATCTGATTCCTTTCTTATTGGCAGCTCTTCCTAATGAAGAGAGGAGGAGAGGAGATATATGTGGGTCCTCTAGGACACCATTCTTGTCATTTGATTAAGTATTTTGAGGTGAGCAAGCAAAAAAAAATTCTTATGTATTAAGAAAATCACTTGTACTATAATTGACTAAACATTTTGGTTTGCCTTTTCTTTAGGAAATTCAAGGAGTCAGCAAGATAAAAGATGGATATAATCCTGCAACATGGATGTTGGAAGCTACCACATTAGCACAAGAAAAATTACTTAATATCAACTTTACTGATGTATACAAGACCTCTGAGTTGTTTCAGTAAGTAAAACGTTCAATCATCGATCTCTTCGTATATACTTCTACCATTTCTCAAACCATTACTTGAAATTTTTATCACAGGAGGAACAAAGAATTGATTAACGAACTCAGCTCTCCTGCACCCGGTTCAAGAGATTTATCGTTCCCTACCCAATACTCGCAGTCTTTTTACACACAATGCTTGGCTTGCCTATGGAAACAAAACTTATCATATTGGAGGAATCCTCCATATGTTGCAGTGAGATTTTTTTTCACATTTGTCATAGCTTTGCTATTTGGAACAATATTTTGGGATCTTGGAACCAAAAGGTATACTTAGTTTATTTGTACAAAACCTTCTCAATATCTCCATGGGTTAACTGTGTATCCACCCCCTGTATATCACCCAATTGTTGGTAGACCCCCTGAACGTAATTTTTTGGAATCTTTTACCCTCAGAGAAAGAGAAATTTATTTTTTGACAAATAGAACTCCGAAAGGTAAAACAGTCACAAAAATTACTAGTGGGTACAGTGGTACTATTCTCTATGCGGTGATAGTACAGGGGTCTATGCCCAATTATTCCCTATTCCTATATATGCTGATAAAATATTTCTATTCAGGAAGAGGTACCAAGATTTGTTCAATGCAATGGGATCCATGTATGCCTCGGTTCTTTTTATCGGGGTTAAAAATGCATCATCTGTACAACCCGTCGTCGCTGTAGAAAGGACCGTATTTTACAGAGAGAGAGCAGCCGGAATGTATTCAGCTTTTCCATACTCGTTTGCACAAGTAAGTACCTTAACAGATAAAATTTTCTGATTTCTATAGAGCTTCTACATTTTTGGCATTTAATACATATTACATTCTTTCTTGCAGGTTGTGATCGAGCTTCCGTATGTTTTTATTCAGGCTTTGATGTATGGTGTTATAGTATATGCAATGATTGGATTTGAATGGACAGTTGCCAAATTCTTTTGGTATCTGTTCTTCATGTATTTTACGCTGTTATACTTCACATTTTACGGAATGATGGCAATAGGCTTGACCCCTAACCAGAGTATCTCGTCAATAGTTTCCTCATCGCTTTATTCATTGTGGAATCTATTCTCTGGATTTATTATCCCTCGAACAGTAAGTTTTGACTCCTAAACTTATTATTTATACTCAGACATTTTTCTCAAAACTTTCCTGATTTTATTCAAGTTATAAACAATTGTGTGATCTTTTAGCTTACATTACTTGAAAATTAGTTTTAACTACTTGAAAAACAACATAACATTTACTAAAAATAGTTAAGTTATTTTGTCTTCTTGAGCATGTGTAGAAGCATGTACTTGTGCATACATGTGTGTGTGTATGTGTTGCATCTGTTTTATGTTCGTGTATGTTTTTGTATGCATATGGAGTATGTTTCTGTCTGTATCTATGTATGATGTGTTGTTTGTGGATGCATTCTTTTGTGCATGTGAAAATATTTGCACTAATTTGCAATATATAAACTTTAAATTTTAATTGTTGGATAAATTACATGAATTATTTACGAGTATATCCAATTATTTTTTGAGGCTGCTTATCCAATGTATGTGTCGGAATATTTCCAACTTCAGTACCCAATGTAATAACTATGTTCTGAATATAATCTTTCCTTTCTCAGATGATTCCTATATGGTGGAGATGGTACTACTGGATCTGCCCTGTTTCATGGACTTTGTATGGACTAGTTGCATCACAGTTTGGAGATGTACAGGAGAAACTTGAAACTGGAGAGGTTGTATCTGAGTTCCTAACAGACTATTTCGGATTCAAGCATAACTTTTTAGGAGTCGTTGCAGTTGTGGTTGTCGCGTTTCCTTTGCTTTTTGCTTCATTGTTTGGATTCTCTATGAAGGCGCTCAACTTTCAAAGAAGATGAACATGATATAGATACAATCTACATACATTCAAGCAAATTCCAGCAACCGTCCAGTTTGATTGTAGAAATTGGATTGAAGCAAGTTACAAAAAAATTGTATGTACTTTGATTAATTTTTGAGTTCATGTATGGTAAATAATACATTAATTTTGGGTGGCATATTGCTATCCAATCTTTGCGTCTGGACATCAAGATGAAGAATATTTTAAAGGAGAAAGGACTTAAAAGAGTCTAAAGAGATAGAACTGGCGCATATTGTCGAAAATTTTTAGGAAATTCTAGTGCACCTTAGAGGATTTATGGGGGACAAGAGGAAACTGCTAATAAATATCGATAGTAAAGGGACAGTAAAGAGTCATGCCTGCCAATATTCATATTGAAAATTCATTATCGGTTGCTTGTAGTGTTGTGGCTTCCTTTTTTGCCGTTCTCTCTAGGACTTTTTTGTTGAAAATTTAGCTACTAAATGTATCTTACGGTGTTTAGTTTCAATGAACATCATGTTATCTCAATGAACATCATGTTACTTTGTTTTTGTTTTCTTTTAGACTAAAATTAATCAGAATGTAAAGAATCTTTACTTTATGAAGTTAATATGCCTGTATATTTAAGAAATTGGCTAAATATTCTTTGGACAGTCTAGTTTTGTTATGTCATTACTTTTAGCTCTCCTTTTTCTTTAGTATAAACTGTGACTATTAATGATAAGGTGAGGAGCAAGCTAAACTTTAAAGCATCCATTAAACATATATTATCGATTCATAAAATATTCCATCCAAATTAGAATTTATTATAGTTTGATTTTATTTGTCTATCAATATTATTAAGAAATCAAGAGAAATTTTCTTAAACTAGCCATTTATAGGAAATGCTCACAATCAAAAGATAAAAATAACTGGAGTGAATGCGTGGCTCATCTGCACATGAGATCAAAGCGTTGGGACACATGAAACTGTTGAGGTTACGCTAGAGATCATGTTGTTTTCTAAAAAAAAATTCCTATGTCATTGTTGAGTTACGCTAGAGAACATGTTGTTTTCTAATTTTTTTTTTCCTATGTCATCCATTCCGAGTGAATAATTACTATGTTAAACAAGTCCTCTCTTAAATCTAATCAGGTAAACTAATGTTTTGCGAGCACGGAGAAAGTAATTAAGAATAGTATAATACAATTAGTAAAGCAAGAAGTAACTTTTAAAGCAACAACACCAGTCACAAGGTCATGCAACTTACAAAGTGTCACGCTAAATGTTCCATTAATTTTAATCCATGGTGCAATTAGCATGAGTGTCATATCTTCACGATTTAAATAACTTATCATGCAACTTAGTGAGACCCATGCAATTCACGTCCAACCAGAAAGCCTTCCTCCTCGGCGTAATCTATTTATACTATTATATATTATGTGAAGCCTCCTATTCGATTTGTGTGAGCCACAATTTAAGAATACTAAAATATTCTCACACTTGGAAAAAATCAGGAAAAATCTAACATGTCATTCATTTTCTTGACAATTCGACTACAACACTCTTTCATGTTTCCCTTGACAATTAGGCTGGGGCCCTCTTCCACATCTTGTAGGGCTAAGATACTAGTTACTATATTTAAGAGAAGTCTGGCTTTTGGGCATATGAGCTTCATTTTCAGAAACTCAAGAATACCCTCAAATTTTATATAGGGTTAATTTTAGAAAACCCCCCTCAACTATGGGGTCGTCTCAGAAAACCCCCTCTCAACTATTTTAACTCCACAAAACCTCCTTCAATTATGGAGTTGTTGTAGATAACCCCCCTCAACTTTCAAAATATTATTTATCCCCCCTCAACTTGTCTCGCTTAACCCCCTTAACTAATATAATTTAAATCTAAAGGAACAAATGATTGAAAATGATCATACTGTCCCTAAGACATTTTTTTACCATAGTATTCTTTTTTTAACTTTTTTTAGTTAAAACTAACTTTCATTTTATTTCACCACTCTTCGTATTCCTCCATCTTCATTACTAGGTTTACGTGCAAATCTAATTTTTTTTCCTTTCATTTTTAAAATGCTAAACTTCTTTTATTTTCTGTTTATCCATGCTTGTAATATTTGAAACAATTGAAACTTTTATTCTTATTTTTTTTTAAGATTAGTTTCCTCATCAGAACCCATCAAACCGAAGTCTAATATTTTGATTGGGTTGGGTTTTTAAGTTCACATGAATTTTTTCAACCAAGGGCATTTTAGTCATTGCATATTTCAAATTAATAATATTAGGGGGGTTATTTTAAAAAACTAGAACGATAAAGGGGGTTTTGTAAGAAACCCCATAGTTAATGGGGGTTTAGTCATATTTTGAAAGTTGAGGGGGGTAATCTACAACATCTTCAAGTTTGAGGGGGGTTTTCTAAAGATAAAAAAGCTAAGGGGAGTTTTTTGAGACAAGCTCCATAGTTGAGGGGGGTTTTCTAAAATTAACCCTTTTATATACAACTTGATAGTTAGTTTGAGGGCAGATTTGAAAAAAGTCTAATTAAAATTCTTCCAAACTCTCTTAACTAACCCACCACACCTCCCACGTTTAAAAAATCAAATGCAAAATCCAAAACTTCCTTAAGCTGATCAACCCCGCAGAAATACTGGGTAACAAGGTTTAGGAGAGAAGAAGTAAATGTGAAGTTTCTGGATTTGCGTGTGCTTTGATTCTATATTTTCCCACTGTATATTCACATTGGAGATCTCATAGTTTGTGTAAAGAATTAGTCTGAAAGTACTTTATTATGCACAAATATATTATGTCATGCACACGTCGCGCACACTGGAGTACCAGTTCTTTAACCAAGATCAGGCAATTCTTTCAGTCTTTGAGGTAGTCAATCTAAACCAAGCTCAGTACGATGCATTAGGTCGGAAGATGATCCCAAACGAGTTAGTCGTCCTAGATAAATTTGTATTTTTGTCATTTTACACAGTACTATCTTGTGGTCAAACCGAGGGTGTTAGATGAGAGGTAAAGTTGCTTAATATCAAACAGCATAGGGCTAAGTTAGCAAATATTAATATTGAGAAAATAAATATGTAAATATGATACATTTAGGTGGTATACATAATATATAATAATAATAATAAAACCCAAATGTATATGGGAAGTTCATTTCACATAACTACTCGCTTTACATTTTCCTGCTTGACATATTACATAAAAGCTACATCTACTGCATACAGTACAAGATGCATTGTATCTCCAATGACATTAAACTAAACACACCCAAGAGCCGATTAGGGTTTCAGAACTATTCATCCACTGGTTAAACTTATGTAATGCTTCAATCAACCAAAAATAAACGTTGTGTGCGTCATGCCGATCACAGTAAAAAAGGAAAAAAAAAAGAAACTTCACCCAAAAAAAGGAAAAAAAGAAAAAAAGAAAATTGCAGTGCACAATGTGCCTTTCACGACTAACTAAAAAGCTTTTTTTTTTTTTTTCCTCCATTAAAGGCAAGATTGTTGAATAAATGAACTAATGCAGTATGCAGAAGTCGTGTATTGTTAACGCTATACCACTATGTTGCTGCCGCTGAATTGGTGGTCTGAACAAAGACCGAGGGCTACAAACGACCTTTTACTATATAAGCATCCAATAATTCCAACCCCCATCAAAGAACCAAAAATAATATGTATTGCATTATCACCTTAAAACCACAAAAAAAGAACTATTACAAAGTACAAACCAAACTACCTAAAGATATGGTCAAGATATTGTACAGGGTAAATAAGAGTGAAAATTCTATCAGAACACCTCGTAAAATTAGTTGATTTATACCATTTACGGATAGCTAGACGGGTGGTTTGATAGGATCCCCACTAAATAAATTACACTAAACCACAAGAAACTTCCAGTGTTTTGCATTAAACTCCCAATAACATTCATATCGCTTTAAATCCCCAATAACTTTTGAAGAAAACACACAGTATATCTTGGGTAAATTACACTAGAACCCCAATAACTTTTAAAATGCCTTTTTATGTTGTTTTTGGTTTTAATTGATGGAGGTTATCTGCATAACGCTGAAACATATTGGGGTTTTTCTGCTATGCCAAAAGTTATTGGGGGTGTAGTGCAATTTGAAAACTATTGAGGGTTTACTGAAAGACCCTCTTCCGAGTTCTGTGTACTTTATCCTTATATTTTCTACCTTTCAACCAAAACCTTTAATATATATCATCGTATGTGTCATGTCCTTTCCATCTACTACTACTCTTATTGCAAATTGGATCCATTGAGAAAATGCTTTCCTATTTGACCCCTCCAGTAATGAATCTTTAAAGCATAACGATCAAACATGGACATGATACTCTATAATTACCCCATAGACGCGTGCGCGCGCACACACACAAATCCTGTACAACAAATCACTTTCTTTAAGAGGCACAGCATGCGTGCATACCGCTGAGTGAAGCAAAAAAGATAACATTCAGAATGAAATTACAAAAGATGTTGATGCATTCTAACTATTTTCAAATTTTGATAAATGACTGGTACGCAAAGTAATCCAGAAACTTATAAGATTACCAAAGAATTGGCAAAGGAGCAGGACCATAGAATCGAGAATATTATAAGATTAGCAAAGTAAACAAGACAATTATGCTTATACTAACTAGTAACTTGAATAAACAAGTAAATTATCCAATTCAATAAAAACTCAATATATGACACTAGAAATAGGGCATTAATTCTAAGTCCAACTAGATTGATTGAACAAACTATAACTTTCCAAGGGTAAACTTAGCAATAAAATCAAATTCAGGAGATACAAATGGGAAAACATTGGATAAGGAACAGATAACATGATAAGCTCGTAGCTAAAATACAAGCATAAAAATAAACCAAAAATTAAGGAAGAACCTAACCTCATTAGAAATTGCAGCAAAAGCTTTCACAAATTGTATTTGTGACCTTATTTAAGCCCCCATAAACGATAAATATACTCAAATGGATATAACATAAGAAACTAAATTAAAAATACGGAGCTTCAAGAACATACTCAACTGGCGAGATGCCAAGTAGCCTACTAACGTACGAGTAACATCAAATTTTGATTTTAATCTCAAAACCCAGTTAAATCAGAACTCAAAGAAGTCATCCCAATCAATCTCCTAAAAGCAATTTATCCTTCTAAAGGCGACAACCCAGGGGTGTTAAGTGTTACTAGCCTACTAGAAGTATGAACGTGGTGGGATAGCTGCAATTTACGCAAGATAAAAACGAGCAACTGTGATTAAGAAAATTGTGCCAAGGATCCGCACATTGCCTAAAAAAGTCATCGTTACACTAACATACACAAGAAGATCAAAATGGTTTACGCCAATCCTAAAGCTAATTATGTGTCATTTGCAAGAATGGATATTTTACACTACTGATAGTCATTGCCATAGATTGCAAACCTCATAAACAAACTAAATTTGCAAAATGCTCATTCTGGGAATCATTTCACTAACCACCATAAAAGTAATTCATTCCATTGATTCAAAACCTCACCAGACAAACTAAATTTTCGCAATAATGGTTGTATTCAATAGAACAGCCGAAAAAATTGTCTACAAAGCAGTAACATTACAAAAAGAGAGAAATCAACAGTACCCAAAATTACTCCAGTACCCTCAGTCGATCTCCCGGAGCGAGGAGGCGGCGCCGGCGGCGGCGACCTCCTCGGCGGAGAACTTGCCCTTGGCCTTGTCGCCGGCCCTCCCCTCGGCCTTCCTGTCGAGCAGGGCCTTCCTGTCCTTGTCGAGCTTCAGCTTGGTGACGACGACCTTGGAGGGGTTGACGCCGACGTTGACGGTGGAGCCGTTGACCTTCTCGCGGGTGATGCGCTCGATGTGGATGACCCACTTGCGGCGGTAGACCTGGACCACCTTGCCGTCCCTCCCCTTGTAGGTCCCACGCACCACCGTCACCTCGTCGTCCTTCCTGATCGGCACCGACCTCACGCCGTACTTGCTCCGCAGGTCCCCCGAGAGCGGGGCGCTCATCAGCACCCGCCGCACGCTGGAGGGCGCCCTGAAGTGGGCCCGCCGGGACTTGCGGCGGGAGCTCGACACCCTGGGGTTGAACTTCATGGCGGCTGTTGGGGGCTGAGAATGAGAGAGATTTGAGGCTCGCCTAGGGTTCTTTGTGTTGAGATGAAGGAATTTATAGATAAGTGGGAAGTGATGAGGACTCCATGTGGGCTGTGTGGTTTTGGGTTAGGGGTGGGCGTGGGCCAGTTCGAACTGTGCGCTAAACTTGGCCAGCCCGCCTTGGGTCAAGACCGGGTCTGCCAACAGTGGGTTGGGTCTAATTCAACCTGTGATGCACTCGGGTTGTGAGTCTGATTGAGTTTTCTTCTAAACTCGCGGACAAAGAAATAGTTTCGGCTCATGCCCGACCCGATGCACATCTCACCCGCCTCGGCCGAGTCCAGCCCGACCCACCTTAGGTGAAAGTTATATGTTTAATATAATATTAGTAGCAACTCAATTGAAAATTGTAATTTTCAGGTATTTGAGTTATAATTTTAGTAGTAATAGAGATTATGAATCTTTTGTTCTTTGAGATAATTTCACCACCAATAATAAATTTATAACCTTTAGGCTTTTTAGAAATATAAAAGACAAGTTTCTCCTTTTAAACTGTATATACTAATCCAGAAAAATATTTGAAAAGAAAAAAAAAGTGCAAAAACATGTTCTACGATATGACTAAGCATACTTCAGTAATAATATAAACTTATGCGGTAGTAATTAACTTTATATATTGAAATCCTATGATGCTCAGATAATTTAGATCTTAGCGAACAAAATGTCTAAGCATACTTCAGGCTATAAAATGATCTCAACAAAACGTGTTCTACGATAAGCTTTCACTGCACTAAATAATCCATGATAACTGAATTAAATAATTGTGATGCACAATTTACGTTATATACTTCACATCTGTAGCAGCAAACAATTTCTTTTTGGAACTAAATAACTCGTAGCAAAGTATATTAGAATACTTATCATTGCTGCACTCCCGAAAACAAAACAAAAAACAGAAAAAACAAAAACAAAAACAAAAGAAAAAGGAAACAAAAAAGGGGGAAAGAATGCAAGTCGCCGCATTTTGTAATGCTGAGTTCTAGAGACCTGGCAGCGCTGTCCATTCAAGGAGTATTTGACTGTGATATCAACATCTCGAGGATTCTCGTTGTTGGGCTCAACGGTCATTGTGCCAACCAACGCTTCACCTGCACAAATGGTCAGCACATCTTCAAGGTACAGAACAGTCTGCTTCCAATGAGTCGCCCTGGATTTAGGTCCTGCACCAACACAAAAATTTAAGGTTTCATAAGATCAAGGGTTCATTAGATCATGATACATGTCAAGTTATGAACCATACAGCAAATG
This sequence comes from Asparagus racemosus, assembly GCA_037177215.1. Taxonomy (NCBI): domain Eukaryota; kingdom Viridiplantae; phylum Streptophyta; class Magnoliopsida; order Asparagales; family Asparagaceae; genus Asparagus; species Asparagus racemosus. The sequence goes on along the minus strand of JBAKGM010000279.1, from coordinate 9,969,251 downwards.
GGAGGTCGGGGGAAAAAAATCCTATGGAGGGCCCTCTGTCAAAAACAATACGGAGAGACTAAGTGAACTGAATTAATCCGGTGACAATATATCTTTTATCAACAGTGAGACTAAGTGAACTGAAATCAAGCAGCGGCGTATTTTAAATTTCATAAGGCTTCCAAGACAGGGAAAGCAAACGAAGTTCCAACTTTCATAGATTTGTAAATAATAAATTAAGAAATTACAATTCAACTCTAACTTCTATGAATGATTTATTTTGTTATCATCAGTAACTATCAATAGGAATGAATTGTCCTTTAACTACACGGGTAACGTCAGCATGATTAAGGATTTCCTATACAGTGAAAACAATTGTATCAAGGCTTTTAATAAATTATCTCACGTGACAGATTGTCAATTAATTTTTTTAAGGCATGTTTTGTTCCATTTAAAACTACAGAATCAACATTATTCTCTAAACATGTTACAACTACACAATTGTGGAAGTGAACCGAATAATTAATAAATAGTTCGGTTATTATTCGTCCAGATATCCGATCAAGTTCGATTCAATAGTTCATTTAGTACTAAACAAATATTTTTTAGTATTCGGCTTATAAATGAATAGAATTTAACTAAATGTATGTTGGATTCGGTCGTTCATTAACTATTCGATAACTTTTTACATTTTAGTCCTATTAATAAAATTTATTGCATATATTACTTATCTAAATTTTTATTTACAAATACTACCCCTATAAATAGGTAAGAGTGGATTAAGCCTAGGTTTTCCACTTTTCACTTTCTCCTTCGTTTCTATCAAGCCGCCTCCAGTCCTCCTACGGATCTAACTCCAACTCTCTCCCCTCTCCTCCTTCAGATCTAGGGTTTTCACTGTTCTCCCTCGAAGCTCGTCGTCGACTCCTCCTTCGAAACTCGTCGTCGAGTATTTTCACTGTTCTCCCTCGAAGCTTGTTGTTGACTCCTCCTTCGAAGCTCGTCGTCGAGTCGTCCCTAGAAGGCTCGAACCTCAAAGCTCGTCGTCAGCTCGTCGTCGACTACCCTTGAACCTCAAAGCTCGTCGTCGGCTCGTCGTCGACTACCCTCGAACCTCAAAGCTCGTCGTCAACTCCTATTTCCTAATAAATTCACAGCTCGATCATCTCTGTAAGTTTTCATCTCTCTCTCTCTCGAAACTTCGCCAAAATTAGGGTTTCTTTCATCCTGCTCAAATTTCTCTAAATTACTTTGATTCTAGCTCAAATGCTTCGTT